>OY986436.1:135503476-135955976 GCA_963920525.1 Dichetophora obliterata
TTGTATTAACCCATTATCACTTAGTGGACATTATTTTTGCTCACATAAAATTTTTTACTTTGTTGTTTCGCTATGTATTATTTTTCCGTATAAAATTTTGGTGCTTGTTCTTTAGACGAGCTTTGCCAAAGTCAAAACATTCTAAACCGTATGTTCAGTTGTACTGGCCCATGTGGGCGTTTTTTCCATACTTCATGTGCTGGGATCTCTAAGTCGTGTCTTGATGATTTTATCTCACCACGATCAGGTCTTCGCTGGCATTGTGTTTCGGGTAGGTTTCTTTCACCAGATGAGTTTTTATCAAAAATTAAGCTTTTAGGTGATAGTTTTAATGCTTTAAATAACAATTTTAAATAAATTGTTACATTTTTTAATGCAGTAAGCACCTCACCCAGTACTAGCAATTATGATGAAAAGTCTTCATCGGTAAATATGTCGACCACATTGTCTCATACTCTTCCAGCCTGTTCTTCTGAGACTCAAATAATTTTATCTAAAAAAGACCTAAATATTTCGAAGAAAAAGAGAAATAATTCCAAAAATAAAAATAATAACCGGCGCATGACGCTTCCAGCCACTTTAGAAACGAAGCAGAACTCGGCACAATCAGTGTTTACGCCAGTGAGAATGGATAATATAGTTATTACTCAATCTCCTCCATCTGTTTCTCCCCCTAGAAATGACATAACTAATGAGCGCAATAGTTTATTAAATTTAGGAAAGTAACAATGTCATTGTTCAGAAGGCACTTCATGCTTTGACAACTATTGATAATTACTAGGGAGCGGAATCTGATGCAAATGCATGTTTGCAGTGGCCGCCATGTTAAGAAAATGAATAGAATATCTTTCCGATTCAAAAATTTTCCTTTAAAATGGCATTCAATCGTTAGTGCATATTTAAGCATATTTCTTTTTAAGTGCATATTTTACTATAAATGCATGTTTTTTTGCATATTTTCTTTAAAATTCACAATTTCTTTGAATATTTTATAAAATGTTTTTATTTTTTATTTAATTTTCTTCACGTTCAATATTTTTCTACTCAACATGAACAGTCTTTCCATTGCCACGTGTGCCACCTTGTGGGAAGTAGTAAAACATGTCATTAATTTCTTCCAAACCACCTTGTACTTGTCAAACTTTCTTTTGAATACATGACGTTTTCTAATTAGACGCTCGTAACCAACTTGCAACTGTCAATGACTATTTCAGAGAAGAAAATTGCATTTTAAAACATTTTTTAACTATGTAACTGAAATTCGATACCATAAGCTGTAAGTAAAACTAATTGTATACGGTCATCTTTTAAAACAAATTTACATTGATTGTTTTAGGCAACAATGCCAAAATCTAAAGCTACTATATCTTCGTTCTTGAACAAATACGTCACCGAGCACCCGGAGGTTTTCAAAAGTGATGGAAAAATTCTCTTTTGCAAAGTTTGCAAAAAGGCCGTGGACTTCGTAAAAAAGTTTCAAGTTGACCAACTATTACATAGCCAGAAACATACGGAATTGTTTGAACGATGTAACAAAAAAGTCTCAATCGCTGCTTACTAGTTCCTCTCCGGCTGTGACGCAAAATCAATTTTGCTTAGAACTTTGTGGAGCTTTTGTTTCTGCTGACATTCCACTTCACAAATTGGGAAACACCCACCTAAGGAGTTTCTTCAAAACATACACCAACGAAATTATTAGGAATTTTAAAGACATTCAATTGTTAATTGCAAATGGTAAAAAAGTGTTTTTAAAAGCTCCAACTCGTGTGGAAACTTTTTATCGTAAATATCCTCAACTGCCACTTCCACCAGAACCCGTTGTCACAAGGCACTTGGATTAATGCAGTCGCGTACTACTCTCAACATTTTGAAAAGATAGTTGATGTTATGGAAGAGTTCGATGATTCTGATGCTTCTTCAATCAAACAAAAGATGCTTTAAACTTACCATCTATTAAACAAAATTTAGTGTTTTTAAATTCAAATTATGTTTTTCTAAGTGAAATCATAACAAGCTTAGAAGGATTTAATTCATTAAGTCAAGAAACTATTTTCGTAAATGATGCCATAAAAAAATTCATTCTGTGAATTTATTATATTTATAATACAATACAATTATGACAATTCTATTTTTAACTACCGTCAAAGACCTTGGTATATGCACGGATTCTAAATTGTTGTTTAACATGCATATTGATAGAATTTGTAAAAAAGCGTCTTCTATGCTTGGTTTTATAAAACCGTGGGCTAAAGAGTTTGATAGCTTAATAGCAACTACAATACTATATTATTCAATTGTGCGTAATCACTTGGAGTTAGGGATGGCAATCCCGGGATCCCGATCTTTTTTAAGACCCGAATATCCCGGGATTATTCGATTCGAATCCCGGGATTGTTGAAAAATTTTTTTAATATCTAATTTTTCTAAAATCTAATTAAATCTAAAATTTTTCAAACTACCATCACATATATCCCCTTTCAACGATCAACGATCGAACTAACAAACGTTGAGGCGGAGCGGTGCTTCTTCTCTGCAGGTCTTGTATGCAATAAATTAAGGTCTAAGTTAGGGGATGAAACCATTAATGCTTTAATTTCATAAAGATCGTATTTTGATTGATTAAAAGAAGGAATATTTTTACTAAGCTCTAAATAGAAAGAGTATTGTATTTATTTTTTACTTAAATATATTGACTTTTTTATTTTAATTTGAATGTGCTCTAGCATATAATTAAAGGGAGGTTTTAGGTCAAAGCGGTTAAAATTAAGGCATATTTTAGAAGATGTTTTCTAAAAAATTTTATTACATACACAAAAAATTTAATTTGCATGTTAATTTTACATAATCACGCTGATCCACAGTCATTCGTCCCATAGACAAAAATCAAAAAAATTTATGGCAGAGAATAAGAATGTTTTGATATCAATTGGAAGGTTAAACATCAACTAAAAATATAAATAAAAATTATTTGTTTAGAGTTTAATTTACGCCCGCTATAGGTTCTAAGAGTTGATTGTTTTTCATGAATTTTATGTATTATCGCATCTTGAAAATCGGGTAAGACAAAAAAAAAATTATGAAAACTGCAATTTAAAAAAAAAAAAAATAATAACATTTTTGTAAAGATAATAAAACGGTCGAATTTAAGTTTTTTAAATCGTAAAAATAAAATTAAAAATTTTAATTTTACTTCACTTCAAAGTCACGCTTTTTAATACTTAAAATTGCAAAATAGCTAAGACTAAAATAACTAAGACATTTAAAAAAATATGCATAAACTTCGGTAAAATTTTTTTTCATATATCATTAGTCTTAACTTTCTACTAACAAGAACTAAAAAAATTTACTCCGCTTTCGTCCGCCTTTTAAAAATATTACTCTTTTTCCAAACATCATCTTTTGTTGTTTCTTGCTTTAACTCTTTTTCTTTGTAAACATAAAATCAAAACCGTTAAAAAATTAACCCTATATTGCATTGCATGTGAAAAGCATAAGTAATGTAATATAAAAATAACAATTGGCTTAAAATATCATAATTATAAAGAATTTTTTATAAAAATTTTGATTAATTTAATTAGAAATTCCTAAATACCTTAGAATTATTTTTATCCACAATTATTTTTATTAACTTTAAGCTTTATTTTGTTTAAATTTATGAAGTAGCCACTATTGGGTTAATTTTGTTTACATTTGACATAAAGCAAGTGGCAAAAAAGTTAAAAGTGCGATTGATTTAGTGCAAACATTATAAAATATGCCAAAACAAATATTATATGAAGATGTTATTGATTTGTGGATTACTAGTGATGTAACAAAAAGATCATTAAATATATATTCATTTTGTGTTTCCAAGCTCGGGGAATCTAGTTTTAGTGACGGAAAACTTCGCATTAATATATCTCGATTTAACGCCGAGATGACAAAAAAGTGGCGTCAAAGCCAATATAAAAAAGAGAGGTTACTTGAAAACCACTCTGCTTGGTTGAAGTGGACTATATTCAAGGAAACTAATTCCGATAATGTAAGTAATAGCCTCGATATCAAAAATAATATTATAAATCACACATTAATTTTTCCTTTTTAAATAGGAACCGAGTACTAGTGCTGGAAAACGTGGCAGACCTGAAATAAATTTCGAAACTGCTTCAGAAAAAACAAAATTAAGAAGGGTTGAAAATCTTTTAAATGATTATTGTCCGGAAGAACTTGCTTATGCTGCTAAAAAATCCAAAAAAAGAAGTGAAGAGAAGCAAACTGAAACAACAAAAAAATTGGAACCTAGTGAAGCCCTCTCGCTTTGCTTTGATTTGGGTTTATCTGATGAAAAATATAAAATTTTGGCAAACGTTGTTAATCGCTTGCATGAAAATTGTTTCCCAAGTTTGTATTCTATACGAAAGTTGAGACGCACTTTGACACCAAAAATAAAAGTGACAGAGATTTCAGCCGAAGTTGATCTGCAGCCACTCATGCGCTTGACAACAAATGGAATTTTGGAGCAATGCAGAAAGCTTCGGGAAAGCTTGCTCTTATATCCAAATGGGGAATGGATGGCAGCTCAGGCCACAGTCTTTATAAACAGAAGTTTGCTATTGAGGAACATACGGATGAATTTTTGTTTGTGGTTGCCTTTGTGACGCTTAAGTAATTTTTAATTGATCATCAAATGCGAATATATTTTTATTATTTCATTTATCATTTTTAGGCTGATTGATAGTTCAACAAATGAAGCTCTATGGGAAAATTCAACACCTTCATCAACACTTTCATGCAGACCCATTAAATTTGTTTTTACAAAAGAATCCAAACAGATAGTTTCGATGGAGAATAATAACATGAATTTTAAGATAAATAATCTTGAATGTGATACATTTTTAAAGAATGGCGAGGTTGCAGAAGTTTCTTATATTATGCACTGCACCATGATTGATGGGTCAGTAGCTAACGTATTAACAGAAAATACAAGTGCAAGTAGATGTTTCATTTGTAAAGCCTCTCCCAAAGAAATGAACCTTGTCACAACCAGTCGGTTGAGCAACGAAGATCACTACAAATTCGGCTTATCTATTCTACATTGTTGGATTCGATTTTTGGAATGCTTAATCCATATTGCATATCGTCTTCCGTTCAAAAAGTGGCAAGTGCGAAATGAAAATAAAGAAATATATTTAGAAAACAAATATCGTATTCAGCGCGAATTTAAAGAAGAAATGGGTTTGATTATCGACCAAGTCAAGCAAGGATACGGTACTACGAACGATGGAAACACTGCTCGTAAATTCTTTTCCAATGTGGATACTGCAGCAAGAATAACAAAGTTGGATAAGGACTTGCTTTACAATATGTCCTTAATATTGAAAGTTTTGTCGTGTGGAAAAACCATAAATATTAAAGAATTTAATTTGCTCTTGCTAAGAACAAGATATTCATATCTTAAAAACTATAGTTGGTACTACATGCCCAACTCATTGCATAAGGTGTTAATACACGGAACAGAAGTCATCAAGTACTTCGATTTGCCAATAGGTTATTTAAATATGATATATGTATTTACAAATTATTTGAAATTTTCTTCAAATTTGGAAAAAATCTTTTGCAGGTTCCCTTTCTGAGGAAGCTTTGGAATCAACTCATAAAATTATTAGAAATGCTAGACTTTCCCACACTAGAAAAACAAGTCGTGAAAATACAAATTAAGACCTTATGCGGTTTTTAATTTTGTCATCTGATCCAGGGATTGTATCAAAAAGGAATTTGATATCAAAAGTGCAAAAGCGAAATGATAATTGTATAGCAAAATATTTAGTTGAAATTAATATGGAAGGGACAGGCGAACTAGATAACTTTGCAGAAATGTTAAATGATGCAGAAGAAAGCTCGTCCGATGAAAGTTATATTTTTGATTAAAACCTTATTAAAAAAATGTAATCTTTGGTTGTTATTTCTTTGATAAAACTAAAGAAGTATCGTTTCATATCCTGTTTATGTCTTTATATTAATATTATTACTAATAACTTTCATTATGCATAATATGTAAGTTTCTGAACACTTTCCTTAACAACTTTTCATTACGCAATAAATTTTAAATTCACTTATTTATATATTATAAATAATACATTTTATCTCTAGTTTTTCTCCCTGATAGTCATAAAAATGTATCATTTTATGGCAGTACTACTTTGCAGAATAATGAAGAAAAAATAAATGATAAAAACCCATTTTTTTAAAAACTATTTAAATTTAAAAAAACAATTGTTTATTTAAATTTTTTTACGTTTTTCGATTCAGTATACCATTGTTCAGATACAAGCAAAATTTCATTCGATTCCGACCACTCCTTCTATTTTTGTCCATCGCTTGTATGGACTCGAATCACTGTGTGATCGCCTGAAAATTAAATGTTTTTCGAAGAAAGACTCTTGAATGCACATCTTTTACCAAAATGGAAAATTAAGAAAATTAAGAAAATTACGAAGCGTGGTTAAAAAGTGGAAAAAATTTACATTATATTTGACCATATTGTTGCGTGTAAAACCAAGAAAAATTTTCAAAAGACGCTCATTTTGGTAATAGATGTGTAGAATTATAATAGGAACAGATTAAAATAAATTTTTATTTGTCGATCGGTTTGTTTTCAGTAGTGTAGCCAGTTTAGAAAAAGTATGTTTCAAGAAAAATCGTGCATAAAGTTACTCTTCTTAGTTAAATTTACTTTGGCGCATTATAAGCTTAATTGATTTATTGAAGGATAATTGAATAATAATCAATCTAAAAAAAATTAATTTTAAAACAATTGCTGTTTAAATACTGATTTAAAATAATTTTATGCAAGCAGTTACTGCTAAAGCTTAGTGTGCTGTAGGAACAAACATTTTTAGGCATTTAATTCTACACGCAAAATTTTGGTGTAGACTCAACACTAACACATACTTACCATAAAGTGTTTGTTGAATGTGTTAGTTGAACGTTATTGTTGAATGTCAAATTTCCACGCCAATTCAATGTACGGCAGCGAAATTTTGACATTTTAACTCTCCAATCATTGTTGTGAACTTGGCTGCATTGAACAATTTTTTCGGTTCAACAGCGTACTAACCAACAAAAAAAAAATTCCGCTACCTTTTCGCTGTCAAAAACGCGATGCATTTCTTACGGAAGATTTTTTCGCTTCTACAGCATACTAAGCTTAAACCGATAATATGTATTTGTACATGTATTACAAAAACTATGTTATAAATTACTGAAGATATATGATTGGTCAAATTTTATGTTTGGTTTTTTTTTTGTTGAATTGGTACAAATTGTGCTTCTTTGTTATATCAATTCAATACAGAATATGTACTATAAAAGCATAGAAGTGAATGTGTTGCACTTTTTGGCAAAAAAAATAACGAAATAAAAACTTCTTGAATTTCGGGACGATCCCGGCATCCCGGGATTGTATTTTCAGATCCCGAATATCCCGGGATCGAAAAAAATCTAAAAATTGCCATCCTTACTTGGAGTACGCAAGTCAAGTATGGTCCCCACATTACAATGTGCATGTTGATCGTATAGAAAGAATTCAAAAACGTTTTGTTCGGTTTGCTCTAAAAGGCTTAAGTTGAACTGACACATTTAACCTTCCTTCATATGAGGATCGTTTGAAATTATTAAAGATGCAATCTTTAAGTGAGAGAAGAAAATCTGCTTATATCGTCTACTTACAGCAACTCATAACTGGTGTATTCAATTCTCCAGAACTTATTTTTATTATAAATTTTAACAGTAACCGTAGAAGTAGTAGAAACTCTAACAACTTGATTTATTTACCATTTAGTAGAACAAATTATATGTTATCTGCTCCATTAAATCGCATGACAACAGTAGCGTGTTTGATGTTAACTTGTCGAAAGGTCAACTCAAAAGTAGATTGAAATCTAATGAAGGATAAGATCTATGTAAACGCATGGTTAGTGGTTATGTCTTGTGTTGTCCCTGAGCCCAGCCCATATTATGGTGTATAAATTTTTCTCAGTTTTGGTTTTTTCGGACCACTTTTATCGATATCTTTGAGATATTTCAATGATATTTGGGTTGGTTCTTAAAATGATCTATTGCGGAGAAAGTGTGAAAAAGTTGTAGTAGCTGAACTCAATTGTTATTGCATGTTATATATAAAAAAAGATTGTAAATGGAAGATATAAAGAAAAATACTAAAATTAAAGTGATAAAAATAAAACATGTATAAAATTTTACATTTAAGTTAATTTTAAAAGTTAAATATACTTAGGCTTCGTTACTATATTCCCACCGTAACGTTGTGTTGTCTTAATTTCATGACCAGTTCTAGTTTGATAAGGTGTTGCAGAAATTTTTGGCTTAAAGCTATTATGTAAACTATTTTCTTGCTAATAACTAAAACTTTTTTGATTAGAATCAAAATAAACAGATTGTTCCGATTGTTCTTGCTCAAATGAGTCATATACTGAGTTTGACACAAGCTCTTGAGTTGTTCTGTAACACATGACTCATTTATTGAAGAACCATCATAATCTTCATATAACATATCACTGGTGTTTAACTCGCCATAGTCTGTTTTATCATGCGCCTGTTACGACGATACAACTTGTCAAACAAATCACTAACAATATATGACCTTCCGCTGACCTTACTGTCTGTTTTTCTATAATGCCATTCGTTATTATTTTTCTTAAACATAATTAAGTCCCCCTCTTTCAAGATTGGCAATTCCTTCGCATTCCTATCATAAAATTATTTTTGCTTTGCTCTCTTGTTTTTAATTTTGTATTCTATTATTGATGCTTTAACATCCTCCTTACGCAAAAGGCTTTTGACAATCGGTAGTTTGGTTTTTATTTGAGGTCCGAAAAATAGCGAAAAATAGACATTTTCATGGAATTAAAATTACAAATCACGTCTTCCTCATAACATCGTTTCAGAATATTTTTCGCCACAGACGGAATAATGAGCAATCTAGCGCGAAAAAAATAGAAACAGCAACATGCGTACATTAATAAAACTATTGTTAATTATAAATCCAGATATTCACTGTACCCTATGGTATTTAAAGTTTTTCGATTGCTTCGATTATGATGGACTAACGGCACTTTGTGCACTGACAATCAGCAAGCTGTGAGCGAGTAACTGATTTTAGTAGAAAAGTTGTCGCGAATTTGAACTTTTTAGAAATATTGTGTGTTGAAATTTTTAGTGTTTTTGGTTTTTTATGAACGCAGGTACGCTACATTTATGTGTTGGACGTATGTTTACTGTTACATTTTAACTCGAATGAGTTAAATATGTAAATGAATTTTTTTTCATTTGTTATACTTTCGGATAAGTATTTGGTAACTTGTGCAGCAAGATGCAGTGCTGATATTTTTTACTGTTAAATGTTGCCTCACGTTGTGTAACTGGTGAAAAAATTGGCTTTGACGCCTTTGAACTTAACATTAATGAAGGAAGTAAAAAAACCAAAAACATTTGTTGTTGAACACAAGTTGTCCGTACTCTGTGCAGTAGATTTAAAAAGAAGTGGCACGACGCCAATCGGACTAAGGTAGTTGTTGAGAGTCGCTACTCACAGTGGTTAACTGAGTAGTACAAGTGTTGATTTTTCCCTGGAAGAAGAAGAACCCATTGCAAATACGAGCTGTAGATCATCACGATCTCAAGGACGCCCTTTCAAAAACGTTCTTGGAATCGGGCGACCGTTTACAACTAAAAAAATATCCAGTCTTGTACAAAGTACGAGCAAAGACGAATTGTTACTTGCCACACGTGTGAGTTTGTACAAATCTGGAAAAAGAGATGCAGCGCAAATTTTACAGAGTTTGGAAGAGTCCCCAACAAGAGCTACTAAGATGAAAAAAATCGTATCATGTCCAACAGCCAGTCCAATCCCGTATACGCCAGAAGCTTTAGCTCTATTGGTTGACTGTGGACTCACAAAAAATCAATATATGCTCATGCAATCGGGCTCCAAAAATAGGAATGCAAACATTTATCCACCCTACTATGAGTTACAGGAGACAAAAAAAAAAAGATGTTACCCTAAAGAATCAGACATATAGGTAACAGGCGTATCTGGCGAAGTTACACTACAAGCACTTGTCGACCACACAGTGTTACGAATAATAGAATGCCAAAAAGATGCTATATTGCAGGCAATCAACGACACGTCTATAAACAGGTTTACAATGATGTACAAATGGGGTTGTGATGGAAGTTTAGGGCACTCAACATATAAACAAAAAATGCCCAACAACGGAACAACCACAACTGATGCACATATGTTTGCCGTTTGCTTATTCCCATTGCAACTCAAAGTAGGTGAATTTGTTGCCTGGCAATATCCACGTCCTTCATCTACACGATTTTGTCGACCGATTAATCTTATGTTTGAAAAGGAGTCAGCTTCTAAAATCAAAACTGAAGTCGGAAACATTAAAAACAAATCGATAATATTATAGCGACAAAAATAAACATACCTGAAATAAAGGTGGATCATAAATTCTCTCTAACAATGATTGACGGTAAGGTATTTAGTACTATATCCGAACTATTTACACAAAGATGTGGAATTTGCGGAGCCAACCCAAAGGTCATGAACGATCTAACTCAACTAGCTAATTTAACGCCAAATTTCAACATGTATGAGTATGGTCTATCTACGTGACACACATGGATTCGGTCCTTAGAATTTATATTACATGTATCATACAAGCTAGATATAAAAAAGTGGAAAGTCTATGGCTCTGACCAACCAGCACTTGAGGAAAGAAAAAATAAAATCATTAATGAATTAAAAGAAAAAATGCACATACTAGTTGATATACCAAAGCCAAGATCCGGAACAACAAATGATGGCAATACTGCAAGAACTTTATTCAGTAAACCAGATATAGCAATATCAATAACAAGCATCGATGAACGTTTAATTAGAAATTTATTTATTTATTTATTTCCGTCTATGGATAATTTATCCTTACAGACATTAACAAATCAGGATATAAAATAGGAACAAAATTAAAAACTGTTTAACAATAGAGTAATAGTATTTTTAAAGACATTTTTAGGCATTGAAAAATCAATGAAGTTATTATTATACATTCTGTTTTTAGCTATAAGTACTCTATTAATTGGCTCATTAATGGCATAATTGGCAATTAATATAAAAATAATCATAGTTACGAAGCATTCTTTGTGGAAAATTAAACGATAATAATTCAAGTAACTTCTCACAGATGATGTTTCCGTTGATCAAATCGTAAATGATCATAATACTGTGCAATAACCTTCTAGCTTCAAGAGAAGACAGACCAATAAGCAGGCAACGCGTTCTATAGGACGGAAGAGGATCCGACAAACTAATTGAACGTAAAGCAAATTTAAAAAATCTTTTTTGAACTTGTTCCAATCTAGTAATATGCACTGAATAAAATGGGCTCCAAATAAATGAAGCGTACTCAAAGCTAGATCTTACGAGGGACGAACATAAATTTTTAAAGTTGTATGGGTCAAAGAAGCCGGTACTATTTCTCGCTTAACTAACGCTAATAGGGAATATGCTTTGGGGATAATATGATTTAAATGACAGCTAAAACTAAGGCCTGAATCAAAAATAACGCCTAGATCACGAATTTCGGATAACCTTACAATCTCAGTGTTATCTAAGGTATAATCAAACGATATAGGAGAATTTATCTTATAATAAGAAACAACAAAGCATTTTAAAAGGTTTAGTGACAATTGGTTTAGATTAAACCAAGAAAAAACGTTTACGAGATCAGCCTGAAGACGATAAGCATCCGATTGATTTTTAACCTTATGGAAAACTTTTAAGTGTTTGCATAAAGTCAAAGTTGGGCATTATTAAAACATTTATAAAAATGACAAGAGTTATAGTTCAAGAATGCTACCCTGAAGTTGATAAAAAAGAAAGTGATTTTACATTTTCAATGACTACATATGAAACTCTATTTGAAAGGTAAGATCCCAACCAAGAAAGAAATGTAGAATGGAAGCCAATCTTGGCAATCTTGAGCAGTAAAATTTCATGTGATAGTTTATCAAAGGCTTTGGATATGTCGGAGTAAATGACATCCAGCTGGTAGCGCTTTTCAATTGTGGTGATGCAGTAATTTGTGAATACACTTAGATTTGTTGTAGTTGACCTACCAGAAACAAAGCCATGTTCAATTGGGACAAATACAAAGTACATGCAAAGTACATTTTATCTTTTACTATTTTCTCAAAGAGCTTGGAACTATTAGTTAACTTAGAGATAGGTCTGTAATTTAGGACGTCATGTTTATTGCCGGATTTAAAAACTGAGGTTATGAGCGAAACTTTCCATTTATCAATGAAAACACTTGCTTTAAGGGATTTGTTAAAAATTATGCATAGAGGTAAAGATTGCACACAATTTTTTAGCAAAAAAGGACTAAAACCGTCGAAGTCACATTTTGAGAAGTTTTTGAGATTACCAATAGCAGTTTTAACATCAGAAAGAGTAACCAAAGACTACCAAAATTTATACACGATTCAACATTATCAACAACATGTGAGCTGATCGGATCAGGATTTCTGACAAAATTTGATTTGAAATAATTTGCAAACAATTGTACTGTGTCATTTACAGAGTATGAATTTATATCATTATAAAACGTAGAAGAAGGAATATTAGATGACCCTTTCTTAGATTGAATAAAGCTCCAAAAAGATTTAGCATCGGTTTGAACGCGATTGTCTATGCTAAGAACATATTGTTTATAAAGAAATTTGTTTAAAAAATTGAATTCGCGTGAAAAGTGTTCATATTTTACCTTGCATTCAAAGTTTCTAGAATTTTTGATCTCATTGAAAAATTTATTGTGAAAATTCTTCAATTTTTTTAAACCCTTAGTGTACCAAGGGAGCTTATGGATTTTTTTTAAGGAATGTTATTGGCAAGTATATTTAAGAAATTACTTTGAAAGATATCATAGCAGCTCGAAGCCTCAAGGCTACCAAAAAGTGACTCCCAATCAATAACGTTTATGAGCCGATTTATAGTCACAAAACTGCAATTTTTAAAATCATAAAATTTTTGTTCTAAATACTCAAGAATTCATAAATTTTAATATTAAAGGAAAGCGCAGAATGATGAACAGTCGAATCAGAGATAGGAAATGGACATTTAAATAAATCATAATTAAGGGACTTAGTTATAAAAATTAAATCTAGCAATTTAGATAATTTATTGAAAATAGCATTAATTTGAATCAAATCCATACTAAGAAAATTATCGATAAGATTTGATTTTTTATGTGCTTGGCTTACAGTTGTTGGCACGCAAGTGTTATCATCTGTTGAACAGGCCCAGTTTACATTGCTTAGATTAAAATCACCAACAACGCAGAAATTATCTTCCCCATAAATTGTAGATAATGATAAAATATTATTGACATGAGCATCATAAATATCATATGCACTGTTAGGAGGAATGTAAGAGGCACAGACAATTATTTTACCTTTTGGAAGCAGAATGGAGATGCAGACCTGATCAATTAATCCATCCACTGTATCTATATTGCACAACGAGGAGCATAATTTTTTCCGAGCAATAATCAGAACTCCACCACCTCTAGAGTACCCAGTCAAAATAGGGCATCGATCTTTACGGTATACTTGGAAAATTTTAGGATCAGCAATCTCTTTATCAAAAATATACTTATTTAGCCAAGTTTCCACAAGTATAATAACATCATAATCACTTTCAGAACAAAAGGAATGTATAGCATTCAACTTAGTACGCATGCCAGATAAATTTTGAAAGTAAAATTTGAGGAAGTTTTTTAAGCTAGCGGGAGTAGTTCTGATTAGTTTTGTTGCATTTTCATCTGTGGTATCTTCTTGTACGACATATTTTTTGCTTCTAAAAAAGAGAACGGGCGAACACGAACACCTGCAGGCCAAAACTCAGGGCTATTTATTTTGTGTTGATAACACACAGGAATCCCAAGCTAAAAATGTACCCTTTTTAAATTTAATTCATCAGTATGCTTTTTCAACAGATGAAAACAAATAATATGTTGTTTATCAATATTTGCATGAGAAGAAACATATTCAATAATATTAGAGTAGCTGACCACTGACAAAAATTAAGAAATATTAACTCTAAGTTCAGCATTAGAACCAGTTCCGAAAATAGTTAAAGGCTCTCTTTGCTTATTTGTTCGTTGTTCACTTACATTTTTATTTAGATCATGTTGTAATTCAGCTATTTGCGACGTACCAATAATAGAAGCATGCTTAGCTATTAATGCATTAGAAGGTATAGGCATAGGCAGAGCGGGTACCGAAGGCAAAGGGACAGCAGGTGAAAAGGCAGCGACAGCTTTTATATGCTCATTATTATTAGCTTTTATATGCTCTTTGTTATTAGCTGTAACAATAGCAGAATATGTTTTTGGACTTTCAGAGCTGGGAATCGAAGGCAAATTCTTCGAGGCAGCACCAACAACATTTTCAACAGCATTTTTACACGAAACTAATTCAATAGCAGGAGTATCAGCATCTGGAACAACAACCACAACATCATCGTCCACAGCATCAACAACAACAGCAGGAGAGACGGCACTTGCAGAAGAAACCAGTTTTCGAGAGCGAGAGCGTAGTTGAGTGGATACACTCGTGACAATTGCATTATTAATTGGAGCAGCAGGCTTACGAGAACGAAGACGAGGCAACTCCAGAGAAACAACATTAGAACCAGCATTAGAAACTGGTGATGAAGGCAAATTTAATTTATTTATATTTACGGCTAATTGCACTGAGTCATTGACCTTATTGTTTAGTAACTGCAAAAGCAGAGATTTCATCTCACTTACTTCCGTAGTCGGACTAATTAAAGTTGATGCGAAATTGTCACACGTCACATCCAAGCAACGATCACACAAAAAATTTAAGTTTGTATGACTTTTGAGTATTTCACTCCGATGTTCATTCAGATTAACACAATGTGCATGAAATACTTTTGAGCAAAAATGGCACTTAACAAAATTTTCAGTCGATACTAGACAATTTTTACATTTAACGCAGCTCATAACTAAGCACGTCAGATCAGACTCGCGATTGAACATAGACTGAAACTTAGGCACCATCCTAAAAACCATGGCATGTGGATATGCAATCAATACTGATTCATTTAAGGAATTCGCTAAAGAGACAGCTGTCCTGTTTATTGAACTATATCCCTGGATTGAACTATATGCCTGCAAAATTCTAATTAATGGTGCCGAAATAATTAAATGTGCGGTATTGCCAATAGGAATGCTATCCAAAGAAGCTATGGAGTTATTAAGTACTTCTATTATGTCACCAGACGTTTTGTTATGAAAAGGTTCAGAGCACAAAAAACCAGAATAAGAATCTATAATCGCTATGAAGTCATGTCCAGCATATTCAAACAGATCAACAAATATCTTTTCCCATGGATATATTGGTATTTCATCTAGTATCAAAGTTTCCTTCTGGTTATTCCGCTTGATTTTTTTACAGGTTTTGCATGTTTTTACTAATTCTGTTATATCCTTAGACAGTCCAGGGGGTCAATTCCCGTTCTGCGTTATCGTCATATGAAAAGTGTTTTCAGCTTTACACGGAAAACGCGATTCCCGTTGTGTGTTAAAACTGCAACAGCTGTTTATTTTTAGCTGAAATGAAAACAAAGTTAACGCCGGTTGCAAACGCGCGTTATCGACTTGCTATATTAGTTTCGGCTATTTTATGCTACCGAAAAACTTATTTTGGTTATATTTATTTATGCAAAATTCATTGTACTTTTCTTTTTTATTGCTTATTTTTAATATATAGTTTTACTTTCTTAATCAAGTTTATAGCTTTGGGAAAGCGATATAAGTCGAAGTGTTCCGCCGAAATTCTGCTGAATGAGTTTTCTTCATCGCGAAGTCTCCTCCTAAAAATCCTTAAGTTTTCTCTACATAAATCAATAAAAATAATGTTGAAGTCATAATAAAGTCATCATCATGTTCAATAAAGTCATTTTTGAAAATATTTTCTACCATCTAATAAGTTGTTTACATTTATTTTTCATAAAAGCTTTGTTTAATAGACATTCAGCAACTCTCAAATGCTATTCAGCAGCTACTTTTCATTAGGCGAACAAGAATCGCGTTTTTGTGAGCAGTGAAGTGAAAAAGTGAAACCTTTAAATGAAAACTATTGTGAAAAGCTTCTTTTCACTTCACTTTAACGCAAAACGGGAATTGACCCCCAGGCCAGAAAAATTGTCTACGAGCTTGAGCTAATGTTTTTTCTATGTTTTTCCGTGAGTGTCCATGTCTCAGAAATGTTTCTTAACAACAACCCATAGCGCTATTCGATAACACAAATTGTTTTTATATTAATGGGAGGTAACAGAAGGTGTGGCATTTCTTCTTAAACCATCTCGTACTCAAAGCAAAGCCATTTAAAAAATTTGAGCTCAATCGGACCAATAGTTTCGAAGTATTGTTATATTTCCAAAAGTAGGCGTAGATGAAGTGTGACAACGCCCGTTTTTATTAAAGTTAGTGACAGTCATCATAAGAACTTATTTACCTAATTTTAATTTAATACGATCAAAACCGTCTTATATATAGCATTTATATTGATTTGTGGGCGATAAAAGGGGTGTAGATTTACTTTTTTCCTAGACCTTTGCATAGCAGTTACGAACAAACCAGTAGAAGGAAGTATCCTATTTGGTCTAGTCGTTTTCAAGTTTTAAGCATACGAACAAATCACGATTCATTTTTATGTATACAGATATTGATTTGTGGGCGCTAAAAGTGGGCGTGAAAACATTTATGTATCGTGACTGTCTCTTGGAGCACCTACACAGCAAGTTTCACTATAAAAAATGCGTAGAACTCCGGAATTGCCATTATTTCGAAAAAGTGGGCGTATATTTAATGCGACCACGTCCATTTTTTGTACAGTTACTGACAGTAACCATCTAAACAAAATTACTAAAACTTAGTTTTTACGATCGAAACCGTCTGATATATATATCTTTTATTTGGTTTGTGGTCGATAGCGCAAATTTGGCTTGTATGGGAGGTACCACGCCTCCTCGTCCTTACGTTACCAAACCTCACAGGAACACTCACTCTCCTCGGCAGACGTTGTTCTGCCACAGACCACCTTACTGCCATATACGAAAATGTCAAGAAATGCAAAATATATTCACCATTTTTAGTATAGAAAGAAGCCATATGCACTAAATAACCAAATTTTAGTCTAATACGATCAAAACCGTGCGAAATATAACATTTTTGTTGTTTTGCAAGAGGTAAAAAGGGGTGTGGGAAAATATTTCCCTTGAGCCATCTCGTAATCGAAACAAATCGACTGCCAAAATTTCAGCTCAATTTAGCTTAAGCCTGGCCCACTTTACTTCACTCGACGCTAACTCCCTGAAAAGTGAGTTTAACTAAAGTGGGACATACCTATTTTTAGTGTACTTGCCGAGAGTAACCATATGAACTGAATTACAAAATTTTTGTCCAACACGATACAAACCGTTGAAATAAAACGTTTTCATTGGTTTGTGGGAGGTAAAAGGGGGGGCGTGGAAACCAATTTTTAGTTCAGTTGCTGACAGTAACCGTACAAACTAAGCCAAAATTTTAGCTCAACTGACCCAGTAGTCAATTTTAATGATTTCTCAAATAGTGGGTATGGCTATATAGCGATGACGCCTTTTTTAGTACAGTTGCCATACAAACTTAGGTATCACATGTTAGTCTCATACGGCCAAAACTGCTTGAAATATGGCATTTTCACTGATTTGTGGGCGCAAAAATGGGGCGTGGAAACCAATTTTTCGTACAGTTACTGTCAGTAACTACACAAACCAAAGTACAAAATTTAAGTCTTATACGACCAAAACCGTCTGAAATAAAGCGTTTTCATTTCTTTGTGGGCGGTAAAAGGGGGCGTGGAAACCCATTTTAAGTACAGTTATCGACAGTAACCGTACATACTAAATTACAAAATTTTAGCCTTATACGATCCAAACTAACTGAAATATAACATTTTTATTGATTTGGGGGCGGTAAAAGGGGGGTGTGGCACAATTTTTTCCCTCAACCATCTCGTACCTGAAACAAATCGGCTGCCAAAATTTCAGGTCAATCGGTTTAGTAGTTTTGGAGTCTATAGACATCACACAGCCAGACACACATCGTTTTGCTTTTTATGTATATAGATATCGATTTGTGGGCGGTAAAAGTAGGCGTGAAAACATTTATGTATAGTGACCGCCTCTTGGAGCACCTATACAGCAAGTTTCACTGTAAAAGTGTATAGAACTCTGGAATTGCCATGATTTCGAAAAAGTGGACGTATTTATATTACGACCACGCCCATTTTTGAACAGTTACCGACAGTAACCATCTGAACAAAATCACCAAATCTTAGTTTTTTACGATTGAAACCGCCTGATATCTATCCTTTTTTTGTTTGTGATCGATGGAGCAAATTTGGCTTGTATGGGAGGTACCAAGCCCCCTTCTCCAATCGTTACGAAACCTCACAGGAACACTCTCAAGATGTGGCTTTATTTCCCTGAAAATTTCATAAAGATCGGTTCAGCGGTTTCGGAGGCTATACGTGATATAGCCACATACCCACCCACATACCCACATACCCACATACATACATCCATTTTTATATATATATAGATAATATTATATAAAATTGAGGTGTACATTTCATGTTGCCACTTAACTCCAAAAGTACTAAACCGATTTTTAAGAAATTTTTTTAAAATATCATATTTGTACTACAGCATTATTTAGGGATACTTTCTTTTCGAAATTTTTATAATAATAAGTATATTTAATTCAAGTGCAAAGTTATTTAAGAAATCATCCCAGCTGCCAAGCATTGCTTAATCGTTTCTTTTCAGCCATTCTTTTGAGATAATTTTTAATAACTCCATGTTGCTCTCTTCTCTTTTCTGTTTGTGCCTCGATAAACCTCGAGCAAGGCGACAAGTGAGATACATATAAATGCAGAGCCTCGCTCCTAACCAAAACAGAAGGAAATTATTTTTATTTCTTTAGAAATGTTGTGTCGTGAAAAGATTGATAAAAAAAGTCCGTGGCGAAGCCTCGAACAACTGTGACCTGCTAGTATGCTATAATGTATTTATTTATTGATGTTCTACATTTTTTGATTTAGCGTAATAAATGTAACAAACTACAATAATTAAAAGTTTTTGATAATTTGTAGACTAGATCTAAATTGTATTTTTATGTACATTTATTATTTATCAACACATCTTCTTTGCCCTCGACTTTAGCATTATCTTATATTTAATTTTCAAAATATTAAAAAATGAGATATTTTTTTGTCATATTATGAATACCAATTTATTAATGATTATAAAATATTCCAAGTATTAACTTTATAATGATAACTGTATAGAACACTAAAGAAACTTAATGGTGATACGTTTTTAACTTATGACTATGTATATATATATGTATATTTATATTGTTTCTAAGCTTATTCTTAAATATTTCCTGTGTACATAAATTAATCTAAAACACTCAATAACTCAACAATTAACGTTATTCATAATTAAAGTAACATGAATTCCTATATTAAAAGAGAGAGAGAGAGAGAGAGAGAGAGAAAGAAAGGTGTCAAAGAGCAAAATTTACCTAAAATAATTCATTCATACTACTTCAAGATTACTTTACAGCATTAGAGAACAATGTAGTGGTAACCAAATTTGCAATGAAGTGAACATTTTATATAGTGAGAATGATTGGTTTTCTGATAATCAATGACGATTCTTTTGATGTATACTAGTGGGAACATAACTGTACGTTATGTAAAAGCTCTTTACTATTATTATTTTGTGTATGCATAGGCTCTGTGTAATAAGGTCCCAAGGCGATTAAATAAGAATCCAGAAAATAATAATAGATCCATTTTCCATACGGAAAGTTTTCTTGCCAACAAGTCGAGTTTGTTGGTGAGAGAAGAAGACGAGAGGGGACGGGTACAGACTTACTCGTACCCGAAAGTCTTATTTTGTGCAGTAATTTCTTTGATATTTCTTTTTATTGCTTTTCGTGAACTTTAGCTGACTGTGCATTATTCTGTATATATCAATCAGAATTCCGCAAGAAATCTTGCCGTATGGAAAAAGAAGTGGCAAGACCAAAAGAGAATTGAAAACTTGCTTTCAAGTAAATTTGCAAAGTGAAAAAGAGGAAATATAAGACCATAAGTTCTATAAAAAAGGGCTCAAGCTATCTATACGAAATGCACCTCAATAATTAATTTTGTTATATATAGAAATTTTGGGTTTTATATCATTATTAGGTTGGGTTTTTCTTTCCTGGGGCTTATGTCATAGAGCCGTATGCATATATGCAGCATAAATAAAGATTTACTTAATATCTAATTAAGTTGAACAACAGCGAAGACACGTTTTTAATAAAACTTCTATAATGGTCCAAAAAGGTGAACTGCTGGGTGATTATCATCAGTATTTCCCAAAAATTGGCTGTATAGCTCTTTGTAGCGGGCTAGAGAAAGGCCTCCTTTTTTCCGGTCGTCATCCTAAAATTTAAATTAAAATAATATATTGAAAAATGCAAATTATTGCACAACATGTATATTACATTTAACAGTGTTTCAAAGGCTTTATCTATTGGTGTTATTTCGTCGATAGCTATCCTTGTAATGCAGTTATATCTATATTCCTCGATGCCGATTATTCCATCACTATTAATATCGAGCATTTTAAAGTTTGCTTCAATAAAAGCTCTCATAGCCTAAAATGGAAAATAAATTTTTTAGTTGTTACATTGAAAATTTTTTCTGACTTTAAAAATGAATTTCTCTCATAAATACCAATTATGACTAATTTATAAAATCTTAATCGTAAGGGTCTAACATAAATCGACTTCACGAGCGTAGACCAGATAAAACCATAGAAATAAAATATAAGAAAATAGTGTTTCCCCTCACATTGCACAGTACACAGAGAGATTAATTGGGAATATAGGTGGATAAAAATAAAAAAAAATCAAAGAAAAATCTAACCAACAAAAACCTAATTGAATTTATGTAACGCTCATTACAAGAAACCTGTCGAAGTACTTCAAGTACCCAACACTCCACTGAAGATGGTCTGGTGCCGTGATATCCTTCCTCAAATATACGAAAATTCATCGTAACTTATGCGCACTACATCCACATCAACTTTTTCAACTATTGTTCAAGTTTACAAGAACAAAAAAAAAAATTATAAATAAAATGTTAAAACAGTTTTACATAATTTATTATTAACGTAGGGATACATTACGCAATTACAATTAAGAAATAGAGTGTCTGCAGAGGAATAGTATATTTTAACGAGTTGATGAAATTTTTCAATGTGACTGATTATATCGTCGCTACGCCAACAAAAACAGTTATGCGATTTTAGTAAGCATATTTTGTTTACATTATCTACTACCCACATTTTTGCATTTGCAGTTTTTTATATCTATTATGATTTAGAAGTGATCAAAAACAGATATTGCTCGCAGTACTAGAAATGCTCTGAAAAATATTTGTTTTTTTGCTATCCTGAAAAGTTACTGAAATACTTATAACTGTTTTTGTTGGAGAAGCGACGATATATACCTAGCTTAGCAAAAACTACTAAAAACTCCATTTGTAATTAAAAATTAAAGTATTTTGTACTTAAAAACTTAAACCTACATAAACATTTTTATGTAAGACTAACGGTTAAGAAGACATAGTTGTTTGAGTACATGTCCGAATGACAATTTATGATTTTCTTTTTAATTTTTCACTGTGTATAACTGTAAAATAAGAAATAAACAATTATAAAAAAGTATGCAAATATTTTTTGTTTTTAAAGTTTTATAGACGTAAAAAATTTGAAAAAAATCATAATCGTCAAAATTAGTTTTTGGACAAAAGAGTCCGATTTGACATGGAATGACTGATATAAATAATAAGCTGTAAAATTTGTATCAAATAGAATTTTTATTTTCATTCATAAAATCTACAATATTTCTTTGTTTTACTTTGAATTTATAAAATGCTGTGTAGCCAATTCTATTTTTTTGCTACATTTTTTTTATTATCCAATAACTATTTCATTAGCCGAATCAGAATTCTGTCTTTCTATTCAGCTAATGAAATATCTAAAAATTCTTTTCTGCAGCAGCAACCAAAATATAGCTACAACAGAATCACAACAAAAATGTCCACCTGGAAACAAAATAACCAAATAAATATCCTGTTCTGTCGGTGGATGAACGAATTTACGAGAATGCCATTTGGACTAAAAAATGCCCCAGCAACGTTCCAAAGATTAATAAATTCAGTTTCTAGGGAATTTATAAACAAAATATGCTTTATATACCTTGACGACATACTTATTTTGGCATTATGAAAAATCGCCCAATGCAAATACGCCCAAAAAAAAAATTAAAAATCGCCTAAATGAAAAATGGCCCAAAAATAATATTAAAAATCGCCCAAAAAATATGAAAAACTACCCAAAAGTAAAATGAAAAATCGCCCAAAAAAGAAAAATGAAAAATCACCAAAAAACAACTAAACATTTTATTGCAGCCCTCAGCAAGTCCAACACCGGCTTCGCTGCCTACATTACTTATGGATATAATGCTATTTTTAATAGGCGGCCTTTAACAGCTGCTTAGGAATTACAACCCTCAGTAAATCTAACACCAGCTTCGCTTTCTACAGTACTTCTGTATATAATTATTTTCTCAATAGACGGCCTTAGGCCGCTACTTAGGGATTACAACCTTCAGTAAGTCCAAAACTGGCTTAGCTGTCTACAGTACGTCTGGATATAATTCCTTTTTAATAGGGGACTTCGGCCGGTGCATTTGAAATTTACTATTATGTCCTTAAAAAAGGGGACATCATACCAAAAATGTAATTTTGGATTATGACCGCTTAATAAGAGAGCCTAATTTTGGGATAATGTCCCCTTTTTAAGCGGTCATAGTACTAAATAAATGATTTGCATTCTTCTTCGTAAAAATGTTAATATTAAAGCCGTGTTTATAGTAGTGGATCACAAAAAAATGGATTTGCCCTTGTACGGAATGGTAATAACAACTTAAATTTTTCAAATAACTATTAACTAATTTACCCAAATGATGGAAGAAGAAAGCTTCGCGGCGATTTTTAATAAAAAATTTGTCAAATATTTACTAAGTACTTAAGTAAGACAAATATGCCTGAATTAACTACTTTCCATACTGTAGTGACTTTCGTCAAATGTAGGTAAACGTGGAAACAATAACCAAGCGATAAGCTAAACGGACATATGACCCTTCTCTGGTTTTTACTCCCATTTACGCTCATTCTTTTATTGCATTTTATTGCAGCGAATGCGACGACAAACCCTATGATCGATAGACAAACCCTAGTGGAAAGTCCAAAAGCAATTGAAACCGAAATAGTTTGACACATTTACCAAATGTGTTAGTCACCGCTTGGATATTGTTTTCAACGCTATATAAGTAGAAGTAAGTTCATAGGTTAGTCAGACTGTAACTGAAAATCAAACAATAAACACGAATGTCGGAAATTGGCAATACTGTTAGTTTGCCGGTTATATTTTTAAATAAATATAATAAAACACATAAAAATCACTGAGAATTTATTTCAACTTAATATGGCGATCCTTTTCCATTCGGACCCTTTGCACGGGAAAATAGAATCTTAAACTAAGTAAAAATTTTTTTTGTAATTAATACTAAGTGAAAAAGGTGCTCCAATGTAAAGTTGAGCAGGACAAGAACAATACTTGAAAGCAAAGGTGCTCGAAAAGAAACTATCCAGAATTTATTAGTGAACCGGTGTTGTGCTAAAATAATGTAACAATATGCCGTTTCAAACCGAGTTAAAAAATTATTTGCTGGAAAATAAGATAGTAAGTGACAATATCGATATCGAGAAGTTTTCAAGCACGCTTAACAACGATTATAAAGAACGAAAAATCGAAATAAAAATAACAAGCAAGGAACTAATTAAAACTCTGAGCCAGAAAATTTAAATTCAAAAATGCTGAAATAAAATAACAAAATCAAAGGATAAAATTACATCAATAAAAGCATCAGCGCACCCAACTATTATAAATGGAATCATCACCTCATCGCAACTACTCTAAAGGATAACTATTTCAAAGGACATCAGGAATCAATAAAGGAGTCTGCAAGTTATTTAGAAAATAATTTTAAGTATTTAAAAAAAAATATATATATATAATGTCGTCGTGGAAGAAAGCGTTTAGCGCAATACTAATAGCCGTGTCTGGTTACGAAGTTGGAAAAGATAGACAAGGTGAAAAAGTAGAAAAGTTAGCTGAAAAAATTAACGAGCATAGGGAAACAGTTATAAACCACAACGAATCAGGAATGAATATTTTACACGCTATTATTATTATTGTCATGTTGTTAACAATCACAGTTCTGTACTCATTATATAACGCCAAGGATTTAAAATTGTAAGCTTTATGTCGATTTTGCCATAAATGACAAGTCCTGTCACATGGAGGGACATAACAGACAAACTCAGAAGCATTAAGGCAGAATTTGACAGAACGTACAAATGCCTGAATAGGACACCAGCACCCTCCAACCACAGTCAAATTAAACATTTAAGAACACTGGTTTATCAGCATAATACGATCACAGGCCTCAGCAAGACAGTCTACCCATTCCTAAGCGCCAATCACCAGGACGAATTCATAAATATTTTTTCCTCAATCAAAACAAGACTAGAAGCAATTTTCAGACATTTAGAAATTAGGGACAGAGTACCGGAAGAGATAAACAAATTCATAATAACTAAGTTCCAAGATGCAGGAGGAGAAACATGAGACGAAGAAGTAGAAAAAACTAACACTATGACCACTATGACTCCCGTAGAATTTTTAAATTTGGCTAAAAAGCTGTTGCCAGAGTTTGATGGCAAAGCTGAAAATTTGACCAAATTCATTAATGCGCTGGACATACTAGACTCGATCAAAGGAAATAACGAAAGCATTGCAATTTCATTGATCAAAACCAAACTCAATCAAACAGCGAGCAGGTTATTGACCAATGAAGCAACAATCGGGGCAATAAAAAGCACACTGACCACTAACGTGAAACGAGTCTTCACAAAGTATAGCAGTCAAAATGTTGAGCATAAAACAACAAAACAAGACTGACGGCGATTTCGCCAAAGAAATTGAATCCCTTGCACAACAGCTAGAGTCTGCTTACATTTAAGATGGAATGTCGTCAGCGTTGGCAAGAAACTATTCAGCGCAGTCGACAGCCAAAGCGATAAGAACAAATGCAAGGTTTGATGAAGTAAAAATGTTAATGAGGGCAGGACAATTTTCTACAGTTAGTGACGCAATCACCAAGTTCATTGAGTTAGGGGCTGAAAGCTCAGGCACCCTTCAGGTGAACTATATAAATAACTCATACAGGGGGAACAATTCTAACAGGAGAAATAATTCATTTAGAGGAAATACTTCTTACAGAGGTAATAGAAACTACAGAAACTATTACCAAAGTAATCAAGGTAGAAACCACGGTAACTATAACAACTATAATAACGGTAACTGTAACCCTAACAGAAACAACAATAACAATAATAACTATAGGGCCGTAATAACCCAAACAGGAATGTACGCTACACGGAAGCGTCGAAAACACAGAGCACCCCCAGAGCGCCCAACTGGGGAGTGCGTAAAATAGACACAGGCTCGGAAATTAGTATTTACAAAACATAGACAAATGACCAAATTCAAATAAATAAAAATCATATCTACAATTTAAAAGGCATAGGAAATGGTACCATAAAAACCTTAGGTGCCACTACAACTACACTTTATATAAATAACTCAGAAATCATTCATAACTTCCAAATAGTAGATGGAAATTTTCCAATCCCTTGCGATGGTATTATAGGGTTAGACTTCATTAAACAATTCAATTGTTTATTAGATTACAAGTATAATGGTCCAAGTCTATTGATAATACGACCAAACTCTCTAAAAGGTCACTTGGAGCTAGAAATTTCAGAATCACCAACAAGGGAAATACTTAGTTTACCGGCAAGAGCGGAAGTAATTAGGAAGGTCCACATAGTTGCAACGCAGAAAATATACTAATCCCCAGCCAAGAGTTAGAAGAAGGCATAGTAATAGCAAATACAATAGTTAACACGAGGAATCCATATGTCAGAATAATAAATACAACAGATTATAACGTTTTTCTTAAACAAAATAAGATCAAAACAGAATCCTTAGATGACTACAATGTGGTTAACATCAGCAAAACAAACGATACTGAAGAGAGAAGCCACACTATATTAAATAAATTAACCCAAAACTGTCCTTTATACCACCGAGATAAATTACTAAATTTATGCTCAGACTATTCAGATGTATTCGCTTTAGAGACTGATTCCTGCACTGCTAACAATTTTTGTAAACAAAAATTGCATTTGAAAGACGAGACACCAGTCTACATTAAAAACTATAGATTGCCCCATAATCATAAACCCGAAATCAAAAAACATATAAAAAAATTAATTAAAGATGACATAGTTGAACCTTCAGTATCGGAATATAATAGCCCAATTCTTCTTGTACCTAAGAAATCCTTACCAAATTACTTATAAAAAAATGGAGATTAGTAATAGACTATAGGCAGGTTAACAAAAAACTAGCGTCAGACAAATACCCACTACCAAGAATCGATGATATTCTCGATCAATTGGGTCGCACAGAGGGGTGAAATCGCAAAAAATGGATATTAATTGAAAAACGAAAATTTGTTTTTTTGAAAAATACTTAGTATCCAATTAAAGTATATAAAATTCTACATCACTACTGAAAATTTCAATGTCATATGTTGTTTACGTGTCAAGATGCATTGTGTTAAAGTTAAGTAATTTTTGAGCTATTCGCGCACAATAGTGTTAATTGATATTCGGTATATATCGACGCTTAATATATAGTTTTTCGCAAGTCAAAAGTAATACTTCCACTATGGAATCTTCATTCTCAGGTATTTTAGCGTTGTTGTAAAAATAATTGTGTAAACAAAAAAATTGTAGAATTATTTTTAAAAAATATTTTAAAATGTGTCTAAATTTTGGCTTTTTTTCAAAATATTCGTGGATATTTAAATATGAATGATGTTATTTGACATTAGTTTATTAATTTTTTAAGAAACTGCAATTCCTAGGCTTTCATATTCAGTAATAAAATGTTGCGCATGTTGCGCAAAGAACACCAGTTCTTGTTTTTTGTTTGCTTTGTCTTCGTTTTCTTTGTTATAATTGTTGTTTTTGTGTATCGTTAGCAACTGTGTGTTACAATGACAAGAGTATTTGTTATTGTGCGTTATGTGTTGTGTGTTGTGTATTGAAATGTGAAAACGTCAAACGTATTGAAAGTGATGTAAAAGCTTGTAATTGGGTTACTGGTACTATACAAATACTTTAAGCTTCTGATCTTTTGCAAACTCCTATCTCAACTTTTTAGGAATAAGCAGCAAAACTAAATTTTTCTCTCGTCGGAGCCTTTACGATATTATTCGAAATGCGGACTCTTCGCAACTTAATGAAAAAATTAATATATTGAAAGAAGAAATAACAAAGCGTACGAGCCCTATTGACATGAAAGATTTTGAAGTGAAATCAGCACTTTCATTTCTGAATTTAAGAAGCGATATTCCAAATCGAATAGACATCATGAGCGTTTTTCTGTGCAATACAAAAATTGGTTAGACACTTCCATCTCGTTTGTAAATCACCCAACAAATAAGAGAGGTCGCAAAGAATTGGAATTTGATGAATGTTCTATAAAAACAAAAACAAAAAAACGCAAGGCCTTAAGAGAAAATTCATCGCTGTCTGAGTTAAGTTATGCCACTCAAATGAGTTTGCGAGCTTCTGGCCAAATAGAGGCATCAACATTGGCGTCGGAAGCGGGGGGAAAGGGGGGCAGTTGCCCCCACTTTTTTAGCTAGATAAACAATTTAACAAGAAACTTTCAAAATTTAGTCAAAATATCAGTTTTTTTTACAAAGATAATATTTTTGTATTATATATTTTCCTCTTCTTTCTCTCTTCTTCATAAGCATGCTTGCGGATAACCATTTTCTTTCTCTGTGTTTGCAAAAAGATAGAACAAAATGTAGGGTTTCTACTGCAAACCCACCACTTCAGTTTAAAAGCACCCTTAAGTATGTAGCTTAATGCTTGTTAATTTTGCAACTCTGGTAAGAAAAAATTTGACATGTTCTTTGGGGCTTTCCATATTGGACGACATGTTATACGATAAGTTCATAGAAGTAAAATATAAGGAAGTTGTGTAATAGCAGAAAAGTGTGGTATTTTCTATATTGGTGTTGGTTCACACAAATACAGAAACAATCACAAAGGGCCGTATTCGGTTGCATCGTAAAAGAAGGCCCAAACTGTTAAAGTTTGTTCTTATGCATTAAGGTCTTAGAAACATTTCAAGAATAGCAACAACTCTAATTATTTAAAAAATTTCAGATCGCTCGCAATTGGCTAAGAAGTCTTAGGAATCCAACGTTGGAAAAAGTGGACTAAAAATTTATCTGATTATTTAAATTTTCCAACAAAACTAAACTTTATGGGTATCAAAAGAGAGATAATACAAGTATCTATTCAACAAGATATCAAACATAAAAATACATGCATTTAAGATACAACCCTTTTTTACTGAAAACCGCGAGGTTTTTCCAAATTTAATAAAAAAATAATAAATGTATTAATAAGAGGCCTTCGGATGCTGCTTAGGGTTTACAAACCTCAGTAAGTACCACACAGGGTTCTCCGTCTACTGCACTTCTGAATGTAGTTATCTTTTTAATAATTCTCTTTTTAATGTATTGCTTATTGCTTTCGCAGCGTACGAACCACTAGTTTTTCAGACAAATTCTAATTATAAAAAATTATATCTTAATGAATTCTTATGGAATTCTATATTTGACACCTCGTTGAACAGATACGCGCATTACCTTTGTTTTAATACCCATAAAGCTTAGTTTTGTTGAAAAACTAGAAAAACAGCAAGATTTTTAGGTAATTTTTCTAAATTTGAAGGCCTATAAATTCTAAACTTCAACTTTAATTACAAATTAAATTAGGTTAATTTTTTAAAATCCTTTTTTTTTTTTTGTTTCTGCCTAGTTGTTGTGGAAAAATCAGAAAAATTTAACAAACAGGTACTAAATCTGATTCACTATGCTGAAAACAAGAGCGCCCCAAAAATTTATTCAACTGCGAAAAATGACTGCGCCCCTGAAGCAGTGTTTGTGTTTTGACAGATGTGGTTTGATCAAACTGGCGGAAAATCAACGGGGTCTAAATTGCATTTTTAAACCCTTTTTTTATTAGAAATATATACATTTCTAACACAAATAAGTTAAAAAAACATCGTTAGAAACTAAATAAAGCACTTTTGTTAAAAGAATTCAAACCGTATGGACATATTTACCTGTGGAACGAATGCGCATTGTTTTTAAGTTTTCGGGAAATTTTACAATTCTTCACCACACAACTCATATTGCATTTGTTTTAGTGGTTTTTTTTTCTTTAATTTTGTTGCTTTTTAAGCAGTGAAAAATGCTTAAAATTAAATTTTTTTTCAACTATTTTGCTGAGGAGTCTTCCAATCAGATGCCAGGGTTCTCAAAAATGTCAAAAAACACACTCTTTCTCGCTCGCACAATTTACGAATGGTGCGACAGTTCACGTACAGTGTATGTGTAAGCAACACCATTTCCTTATATTTTACTTCTTTGGATAAGTTAGATGGAAAACTAATAGGGGCTTTCAGACCATCGTACATGTGCGATGACTTGGGCATGCTCGACGACATGTACGATCATTCGAAAGCAAATGAGACCGTCGGACCGACATGTCGGACGAAAATCAAAAATTTTTGATTTTTCTGCCGGTCGGACCGACATGTACGATGTTATGAACGCATGTCGGTCCGACTCGCTGCATTTTTTCATTTCATTAAAAGCGTCAGCGGGTGAACAGCAACGAAGCGGAAAAAATATTAGAGAAAATTAATATGAAAATCGTTTGAAACATTTTATAATTGTTTATAATTAATTAAAATTGAGAAACAATTCTCTAAATATGAAAAATGACTGCTAAATCATATGGTCATCAAAAAGTGTTTAGCTATTACGCCGATGTGTTCTATTTGAGAGGCAGCAATGAAATGAAGTCGTCGCACATGTACGATTGTTTGAAAGCTCAACAAAATATTCCCGTTAATTTGTCGTCGTACATGTCAGCGTACAAGTACGTTCGTCTGAAACCCCCTAATGAGACTATTTTATTGAGCGTTCGAACGATCCAACTTGTAAAGCAACATCATTAATTGCAAGCTTTCAAGCAGGCCACATCCGGCTAACAGCTAAGCAACTTTTAGATGCCCTAACAATTGAGCAGTAATTTTACATAGTTGTACAATATTGTACAATCGGCAGAAAAAAACCAAAAATTTCGACTATCGTTTTAGCTTACGCATGGTACTACATGTTGTACAATCTGCCATGTTGGTCCAAAGTTTTGGACTAAGCGAAAGCCCCTACTGTGAATTAGCTGATTGTAAAAATATAATTCGATATTTTCGAAGTAAAGCTTTACGCTCGGACAAAGAATATCAAAAAATTATTAATGAAGCGAAAGACGCTGCTGTTGAGCTGAAACTTGAAACTCACCAAAACCGAGAATCAAAAAGCCACCTCGACGCTTTGAACAAACATCAAATCCGGTTCCTTCAGTACAGTTGCCATTATATGATCGGCTACGAAAAGATTATTTCGAAATTTTAGATCTTCTCTCAAATGAGATAACGGCTAGATTCGATCAAACAGGTTGATATTTGACTTTTTTTTTTATTTTTGCATGTTTACACCAGCTTCACTCAACCGACTTTGATTTAACATTCGGTGAGTCGGTTGAGTGAAGCTAGTGTAAACTGGCACTTTGTAAATCTTATTGTACATTTAAACAGATCTTGACACTCTGGAATCGGTGGAAAATATTGTAATCGAAGCCTTCAACGGAAAGGTGCCTTCTTAACAAAATCTAAAAACAAAACTAGATCTTTATGCAGATGACTTTGATGTGAGCGACCTCCTCGCGCAACTTAAATTGCTAAAGTAATTGCCTGGCCAAACACCTTCAAATTGTAGTGGCATTGTATCCCAATTTGCAAAAAATTCGGATACTGTAAAAAAAATATTAAATGAAGTTGAAAAACTTATTGCTTTGCTTTTAACTGTGCCTGCATCAGCAGCTTCATCTGAGCGTTCTTTTAGTGCACTAAGACGACTTAAAACGTATCTTCGAGCAACTGAAACGACTCACTCATGCGGCACTTATACACATTCACACAGATAAAACCGAAGAATTGAATTCGATGGAGGTGGTGAAAGAGTTTGTTTCTCGCAAGGACAGAAAGAAACATTATGGAATAATTTGTACCTTATTGCATTTAAACCATGTAAAGATATTCATAGTCTTGCTTTATAAAAGCAACCATTATTTCTTATATTTTCATATTACCATATGAAAGATCCTTTAAAGAATGGTCTCTAATATTGAAATTGGATGAACTTTTAAAAATAATGAAATTTTAATATTTTTTATATATTTTTATATATTTTTTATTCACATTCATGTTTCTTTGAAGAAATTTTGGTGAACTTTTTTTGCACCACCATTTGTACTACCCCCCATTTGTACTGCCCCCCAGATGAAATTCGCTTCCGACGCGCTTGGGCATCAAAAATATTGAAAGATGTTACTTCGTCCCCTTCTAGAGCGACACTATATAAGGCAAGTTTAACATCAGAAGAACAGGGAAAACAACTGAGTGCGGAAGCAGCATTACTTGTTATAGTAGAAGCAAAGTTAACGCGCAGTCAGTATGAGGTGATTAGAAAAGCTGCTCCGGATAAGTTTCCTTCTTACAAAGTCGTCCAACAAGCGAAGAGATGCTCCGAAGAAAAGTCCGAAACAAAAGCTGAAATAAGTCTGCAAGCTCTTCTTAATCATACTGTTGAGAGTTTGATTTTACTTCAAAAAGATGTTTTTGCCACCTTAAGTGATGAAGACTTGTCAAAAACTATTTTGTATTGTAAGTATGGATTTGATGGTAGCTCTGGACACAGCTCATATAAGCAAGCTTTCCACGGCCATGATGCCAGTGACGCAGCTGTTTTCATAACGTCCATTGTTCCGCTACGAATTATGTGCCAAAATAAGATCATTTGGAAAAACCCTCGTCCATCCTCAACAAGATTTTGTAGGCCTTTAAAAATCGAGTTTATTAGAGAATCATCTAGTGTCTCCACACAAGAAAGGACAAGAGTGGAAAAAGAAATAAGTGTACTTGAAAATTCTTTAGAGTACATTGAAAACAGACTTGTAAGCGTAGCTCATAAACTCATTTTAGTAATGATAGATGGAAAAGTTTGCAACGCACTAACAGACACAAAATCAGCCCAGAAATGTTATTTATGTGGATTAACGAGTAAAGAATTTAACGATATTGAAAGAATGATCGCTAAGGAGGTTAAAACAGACACATTGCAGTTTGGTCTTTCTATACTGCATGGTTGAATAGGTTTTTATGAATGTCTTCTTCACGTGGCGTATAAATTACCAATTAAAAAATGGCAAGCAAGAACCGATTTCGACAAATTAGTTGTTGCTGAAAACAAGAGTCTTATTCAAACAGAATTTAGAAAAAAAAACTGGACTTATTATAGACCAACCTAAGCCCGGTTTCGGCAATTCAAATGATGGCAACACAGCATGATGAAATCACAGCAGATATTACGAAACTAGAACTGGAGCTGATTAAGGACATGCACACAATATTAATTGCCGTATCTTGTGGTCATGACATCAATGTAGAAAAATTTAGAGTATTTGCTCAGGATACAGCTCGACTTTTTGTGAAGAAGTATCAGTGGTTTAACATGCCACCAACCTTGCATAAGTTTTTAATACATGGCCCAGAAATCATTTCGCATGCGCTATTACCGATCGGTGAACTATCTGAGGAAGCCCAGGAAGCCCGAAACAAAGATCTTAAAAACTACAGAGAACATTTTTCTCGCAAATGTAGTCGGGAGGATTGCAATCGAGGCATATTAAATAGGTTCCTACTTAGTTCAGATCCAATCCTATCTGGTAAAACAAAATTGCCAAAAAAAAAAATTCCACCAACTTCCAAAATCAGTAGTAGATCTACTAGTTTCGCCTTCAGTTTTGACGAACGTGGCACCAGAAGGCACAAATCATGATACAGATGACGATGATTATATCGAGGGTGATGCATTGGAGTTTGATGACTTTGGGCATATTTTTAATAGCAGGTCAGAAACACATGTCTTATAATATAATACGATATATATAAATACTTATGTATAAACTTTTTTTTAATTTTGTAGATATGACGGAACAAGCTATTTATATTTTTCAACAAAACGCTCACCGGACACATCCCTACACGATCGAACAATTTTAATATCTGCTTTGAGTCCCGAATTTAGTTACATATATGATACAATAATCCCCCTTTCATCTACGTTATTATATTAAAAATAAATTGATTACTATGTAAAAAGTGTGTTACTTTTTTCCAAAAAAAAAAAATGCGATTGAGCCAGAGCATTTTTTAAAAGGGAGCGTGGCACCGCCCTATGCCACATTGGATGTAATTTATACTGTACGATCAACATATATACCAAATCTCATCTTCATACCTCTGATAGTTCATGAGATATATCCGTTATAAGTTTCAGGTTATATGGGCGGTGCCACGCCTCTTTATCCGATCATAACCAAGTATAGCCAAGGACTATAAGCAGGTCAACAGTACAACATTGGGAAAGTTTCATGACAATCGGTCTATTACTATGGCCGCTAGAGCTATTTTTAATAGTGGGGAGTGGCACCGCCCACTTTTCCAAAATATGTGTAGCCTATGTCACTCAGTGATAACGTAGCATTCTAATAGTGAAAGAATTTTTAAAATCGGATAAATAGTTTAATTAATCTCCATTTTTTGCGATTTCACCCCTCTGTGGGTCGTGCCAAAAATTTTTCCTGTCTGGATTTAATCTCTGGTTTTCATCAAATAGAACTAGAGGAGAATTCAACAAACATAACGCCTTTCTCATCCGATCAAGGATCTTTAAGATTCAAGCGTTTACCATTTGGATTAAAAATTGCACCCAACTCATTCCAACGAATGATGAATATTGCATTTTCCGGCCTTAAGCCGAATAAAACCTTCATTTATATGGATGACTTAATAGTTGTAGGCTGCTCGGAAAATCACATGCTTGAGAATTTAAAATCAGTTTTCGATGTTTGTAGAGCCACAAATCTTAAACTTCACCCAGATAAATGCAAATTCTTTGACTCCCAAGTAACATTTCTAGGACACAAATGCACAGATCAAGGAATCTTACCAGACGAATCAAAATTCGACAAAATTCTTTCCTACCCAAAACCGACAAATGCCGATGAATGCAAAAGATTTATAGCATTCGTTAATTACACAGTACAACACAAAAATTCCAAACAAAAAATCACTTATCCAAGCCGAAAGTACTCGGTGAGAGGAGAAAAGTAATTTCTGGATTTTGCTAGATTGGTTGCCGTTCGTTTTTTATGAGCCTCTATAGTTTTTTCGCCAAATTCGATTTTGAGCACTTTTTTGCAATTTTCTTCTATTTTTCGTATGGCCATAGTTCGAAAAATGCTGTGAATTTTTTTTTGCAGTCTTCAGCAAAGTTGTAGCTCTTGACTCGGCCAACAAAAGTGCTGAATATATTAAGTCGGAAAAATTTCATCTTCATGCTCAAAACCCCAAAAATGTCGAAAAAATTACCACTTTTTTCACCGATTTTTTCTGTTTTTCGACTACAGCTCTTGAACTATTGAAAATTTTACCAAACAATCAAAGGGAGAAATGTAGCCTATAAAATTATGAACAACTTTCTAGTACATACCAACTTCATACGACCACTCCTTGATACGGATTTGGCCATACAAATGTGATTAATTTTCATTTTTTTTTTATTTTATTATTTTTATTGAGCAAAAGTTTAAAAAAGGCACATGTACTATTTTTTTTGAAATTTAGTATTGAATTTTCTGATTAAAGTGAAAAACATGAAAATATATGCAAGATTATGAAAAAAAGTATAAAAAAAGGCATCAAACGGGTATTAATTTGTATTTTTTTTTTTGTTAATCAGTATCGTCGATGTTCATTTGGGCTGTCTGGCGCGAAGTTGATGATTTGACAGTTGACGTTCCAGAAGTGGAAGGCCGAGATTTCTTTGACGCTGGTTCGCTTGATTCGTCGTCTGATTCTGAGTTTAAAATAGCCACGGCGATATCTTCTGCGTCATTTCCAGTTTGTGGAGTGAATAACGGTATATCTTCTTCTGTATGTCCTTCTTTATCATCCTCCGTCAACTCGTGCTCGAATTTTGATATCTTTTGAGACCACCAGCATACTTCAGCAATCATTGCGTCGATTTTCTTACCTTTGAAACGTCTTTCCATCGGCATGGTTACCTGGTGGAATCGTTCACCCTGCTCGTCTGATTCTGTGGGCAGTTGTTTCAGGAACACGTCCAGATGATGGTGCATAAAATGGAGTTTTAATGTCATCGATGCATGAATGGAATCAAAGGCAGTGATCATATTCTTCACCAATTGCGTTGCTTTCTCATTGTCCACGCGGTTTTTACCCAAAACATATTGAATAACTGCTTTTATTGCAATCCAAGCCTCAAGTTATTTGGCAGACAATACTTGCGTGAAAGCTTCACTTTTAATGAGTTTGCGGATGTCTGGTCCATTTAACACACCTGTATAAAAAATAAGAAAAAGCAACAAGTAACACACATAAAAAACAGTGCGAATATAGCGAAGTGAATCAACATTAATGCTAAAAAATGAAATACAATACCTGCAGTAATTTTATCATTGCTTAGTTTCGGAAATATTCCTTTCAAACAATCAAAAATCTGATCGTTACCTTTGACGGCCACTTCGATAAACTTTTTCGCGATGCCCAATTTTATATGTAGTGGTGGTAGCAAAATATTATCAATATTCTCAATTAACGGTTTGTTGAACAAATTCAAATGCTTTTGATTCTTCAGATCTCTTTTCACCCATGCCTTATAGTGGTCATGTTTATACCGCGAATCACATCCTTTTTCAATGACACCTTGCAAAATATTTACTACTTTTAAGTCGCAGCAAACTTTCCAGTTATGCTGCGTATATTTGATTTTGTCCAATATATCTGCCATGACTTCATAACATTCCTTCATATTCGTTCCGAATGCCAACGGGATGGATGGCATTTTATTTGTAACATGTAATAATACAGCCTTCAAACTTGACGTGGAGCCATCTATAAATAATCTCCAGTCGGCAGCATTATATTCCATACCCATTTTGTTCACTAAGGCTTTTATGTCGTTGCAATATGTGAACGTATTCAAATCATTGACGTTGTATAGTTTTTGGAACTCAGCTTGGCGTTTACGGTAACCGCTGGCGATAACGTTTTTCTGTGTCAGATTTTTGCGCTTCATAAATGTAGTGAAAAATTCGGCATCACGCTGCGAAAAACGAAATTTGGCCACGAGAAAATCGATTTCTTCTTGTGCAAGTGGCTTTGATGCATCATCTGCGATTTCAGGGAAAAAATCCGGATCGAAGTCACCATAGTTGGTGTTTTCCCTTTCTGATGTCAACATTGATAGCATACTCGGACTCGGTGGTTTTGGTACTTCGGCATCATCGGGCATCGGTATTGGTAATTCAGCGGAGTCAGTGGCATTATATACTTTTGCTCTGCGTTTTTTTCTATTTATTTCTTTGGTAAAATTTACGCAAGCGTAGCACTTGTCTGGGTCATGTACCCCGGACGTATTTCTTACCCACAGCATTGGCTTGACATACCGTAAACATAAATTTCTTTGATGCAACCACCCCAAGAGATTGCCATAACATAATGAACACACCGTATTTGGCGTATGTTCGTCGCCACTTGTATCCTCTTCACCGAAATAAAGTTTATATGCGAGTTTAAAATTATTAGAAAATAAATTTTTTCGTTCTTGTTTTCCATGTTGTGGCTCTAGTTTACCACAAACGTAACAGAAACTATCTAATTGCGAGCATCTTTCCATTTTCAATCACTCAATTCAATCACTTATATAAAAAAAGTAGAACGACAAAAATTTACCATTGCATCTGTTGATTTCAAGTGTAAAACCACAACCAACTTCGCGCGTCACAGCTGATTGTCACCACTGCTGTAAATGAGGTCAACCAGGGTTGATCTTACACAATAGTGATGCCAAGTCGTGTCATGGAGTTATGTGGGTTAACTTATATAAATTTACTTTGTTCTTTCATAAAAAAAAACAACAACAACGATTTTGACAAATACGCATTTATTTTGTTGTTTCGTATATAAAAAACGAAAATAAAAAAAAGCGCAAAAATGTTTGTCAAGGTGTGGTCATATGAAGTTGGTATGTACTAGAAAGTAGTTCATAATTTTATAGGCTACCAAACAAACATATATCCTTGATTGTTTGGTAAAATTTTCAATAGTTCAAGAGCTGTAGTCGAAAAACAGAAAAAATCGGTGAAAAAAGTGGTAATTTTTTCGACATTTTTGGGGTTTTGAGCATGAAGATGAAATTTTTCCGACTTAATATATTCAGCATTTTTGTTGGCCGAGTCAAGAGCTACAACTTTGCTGAAGACTGCAAAAAAAAATTCACAGCATTTTTCGAACTATGGCCATGCGAAAAATAGAAGAAAATTGCAAAAAAGTGCTCAAAATCGAATTTGGCGAAAAAACTATAGAGGCTCATAAAAAACGAACGGCAACCAATCTAGCAATCTCCAGAAATTACTTTTTTCCTCTCATCGAGCACTTTCGGCTGGGATAAGTGATTTTTTGTTTGGAGTCAAAAAGTTGAATATTGCGTCACAGTGTTACCATAGAAGATTCATATCGAATTTTTCTAATCATTCAACACATATTACCAAATTAACGAGAAAGAAAACTCCATTCGTTCATCTGGACAACCGATTGTGAAAATGCATTTAAATACCTCAAAAATTCTTTATTATCACCTGAATTACTTCAATATCCAGATTTTGAGAAACATTTCTGTATAACCACCGATGCTAGCAAAATAGCTTGTGGTACCGTATTGAGTCAGGATTATAATGGTACACAATTACCTATTGCCTTCGCGTCAAAAACATTCACTAAAGGGGAAGCCAACAAGTCAGTGATCACAAAGTGATCACAAACCGCTAACATACCTCTTTGCAATGAAGAATCCTTCCTCCATATTAACAAGAATGAGGCTCGACCTCGAGGAATTCGATTTTGAAATTGAATATATTAAAGGTAGGGACAATTGCGGCGCGGATGCTCTATCTCGCATTGATTTTGGGCAAATGAAGCGGCTCAAAGAAGAAAACTCTGCTATGATACAAGTAATCACAAGGTCCAAATCCAAGGATACACCCCCTTACACCAAAACCATGAAAAAAGAAAAAGACAACATACAACACGTATACAATACTATTACAAATCAAGAAGTGAAAAAATTACCTCGCCTCATACTTAGGTGCACCACTAAAGGAAAATTAAAAGAATCCTCGAAATTATTATTACTCCATGGAAAGAAAGAAATATTTAAATTCGATGCTAAAGATATTATTGCTTATGAGAAAACTGCGCTCTTTCTCAAACTTGAAAAAGCAGTTGGTAATAATAACTATATAGGCATAAAGATAGCTATCAATGACAATTTGTTTAAACATATAGATATAGAGGAATTCAAAAAGATAAGCAACAAAACTTTAAAGAAGGGAATAATTGGAATAACACCACAAATAACCAAAATCACTTCACAAACGCAAAAAGTAGAAATTCTGAAAAAATATCATAATGACCCTGTATTTGGAGGCCACCCAGGTGTCACACGATTGTTATCAAAAATTAGACGACAGTATACATGGAAAAACATGGCTTCAGACGTGAAGTCTTATGTTAAAAATTGTGAAAGCTGTTATAAAAACAAATCTGGCAAAAATAAAATAGAACCTTTAGTCATAACAGACACACCAGCAATCGCTTTTGACATCGTTCAAATCGATACTGTAGGCCCTCTTCCCAGATCATTCAACGGGAAAGAATACGCTCTTACGATAATTTGCGATTTATCAAAGTTTCTCATAACTGTAGCAATACCTAGCAATGTAGCTAATATAGTATCCAAAGCTATAGTAGAAAATTGCATTTTAGTTCACGGGCCCATTATAATAATAAATACTAAAAGACATGGGTACCGAATACAAGAATCAACTTTTCGAAGAAATATGTAAACTACTGAAGGTAGAAAATTATATAAGCACTCCATATCACCACCAAACACTAGGTACAGTAGAACGTTCACATAGAACATTTAATGAATACATAAGGTCCTATATTTCAATAAATAAACTAGACTGGGACCACTGGCTCAAATATTTCACGTATTGCTATAATACGACGCCATCAACAACCCATGGCTATACACCATTTGAGCTAGTTTACGGTAAAACTACCACACCTTACGACTTCACATTAAACGGTAAAGTTGATCCAATCTACAATATAGATGAGTACAAATCAGAATTAAAATTTAAACTACAGACAGCTTAAAACCGAGCGACAGATTTACTAGAGAAAGCAAAAGTGAAAACAAAGGAAAATAACGATAAAAAAGCAAATCCACAAAGTATTCTAGCAAACAACATGGTCTACCTAAAGGATGAAGCCGGCCACAAGCTGGACGGCATCTTTAAACGCCCATATAAAGTTATAGAAACAGACATTCAGTGTAATTGCAAAATCGATATAAACTCAAAAACAACCATTGTACATAAAAACAGATTAAAATTAGCATAATAAAATTTCAAAACGTATTTTTAGACTATCCTGGCCAGGACTAATACATAAATACCTCGATTAAAATTACAAATTGGTAAAAGCAAATACATAAATATTATATACAATTAAAAACAACCTAAACCACACTACTATCATAAAAAACCTAAATATATAAATACATAAAATTCACAAATACAAACTATGTAAATTTTCCAAATTAAATCTTTTACAATAAGGTCAAAATAAAAATATACACAAGAAAACAAAAATCTTTTTACAAATTACATATGCAAGTAAACTAAACAACAAAATACATTTGACACCCCAAGCAAAATGCCATTGTACAGCATGATCATTCAAATCGTCTCTATTTGTATGATCACGCTTTCCAAACGGAGAAGGTGTAGTGACTTTCGTCAAATGTAGGTAAACGTGGAAACAATAACCAAGCTATAAGCCAAACGGACATATGACAATTCTCGGGTTTTTACTCCCTTTTACGCTCATTCTTTTATTGCATTTTATTGCAGCGAATGCGGCGACAAACCCTATGATCGCCAGACAAACCCTAGTGGAAAGTCCAAAAGCAATTGAAACCGAAATAGTTTGACACATTTACCAAATGTGTTAGTCACCGCTTGGATATTGTTTTCAACGCTATATAAGTAGAAGTAAGTTCATAGGTTATTCAGACTGTAACTGAAAATCAAACAATAAACACGAATGTCGGAAATTGGCAATACTGTTAGTTTGCCGGTTATGTTTGTAAATAAATATAATAAAACACATAAAAACCACCGAAAATTTACTTAAACTTAATAATACAAGGGCAAATTAGTTTATAGTAAAAAATACCATAAAAAATTGATTTTATCTTTTGGTTACTATTTTCAGCATTCCGTACAAGGGCAAATTATTTTATCATTTTACCTAAATTAACCAAAATGCGTATGCAAAAAGGAACAAATATAAAAATTAAAAATTGCCCAATTTCATATTTTTCATAGCCCCACTTGTTCTTAGCACTTCATTAGAAGAACATCTTGTTAGCATTGAATAAATTTTTAATAGATTTATACAGCACAACTTAAAATTATAGTAGATAAGTGTAAAATTGTTGCAAGGGAAACAGAATATCTAGGACATATTTTAATAACAGGAAGGAGTCAAACCGAATGCTAGTAAAATTGAAAACATTCAAAAATTAAAGTTCTTGAAGGATTATGCCAAAGTAGCTCACGGTATGACAAAGTATTTAAGAAAAACACAAAAATAAATATACACGATTCACAATTCACAAAATTTGGCGAATTAATAATTTGCATATTTTTCGCATATGCATTTTCTTGTTTCTGAGAATTGTATACTTTACTGCCAGTTTTCAACTTTTCCAAAACTTGAATATAAGGTGTTATATATCGAGCATCAGAAGTGGTACCGAAGGTAATTTTCTCAATTTGGATTCTTCAAACATTTCTGAAAAACACAATTTCCAAAAGTATCTATATAAAACACCAGTATAAAGACCACATTTTTTTCTATTTCGATAACTTAAAAAAAAATTTTACTTTCTAGCCTGCAATTTTTTATTTCTTCAAAACACCTCACGGCAGCATTGACAAATATGTTATACTAAATTTCGAGTTTCTGAGTTAGCCATTCAATGGTATCAATTGACTTATTGTTTTTAAGAAGTGTTTTAAAGTAATAATTACCATAAAGGAGATATGAACATAATAGTTAAATAATATTTAAGGAAATATTTTTAATTAGATATAAAAATAGGAAAAATATCTTTGGCCTTTTCCTGGTGTTTTAAATAAATATTTTAAGATAGGTTTTTTTAAAAACATTTGAAAAAACCAAATTGAAAAAATTATTTTCGGTACCACTTCTGATGCCCGTGATGTAAGACCCAATATTAATTTTTTTGGAAAAGTTAAATAATTGCGATCAAGTATACATTTATCAAAAACAAGAAAATACATATGCGAAAAATATGCAAATAATTATGTCGCTAAATTTAAGGAAAAATGTTGACACTATAATCAATACAACAAAAATTTAGAAAACTAGATAACAATCAAAATTATTGTGCTATCTCGAGTGTGCCTGTAAATTCGAATATCCTTCTCACAGGAGACTGTGGGTAAAAAAAGGAGAAATCAACTTGAATTGACTCAATTCAAAAATTAAAGCCGTTCTTAACTGAAGCACCTATTCTCAAATATCCAGATTTTAGTGAACGTTTTAAAGGAGCCACAGATGCCAGCGACTTTGCCATTGGTGCAATCTAACTCAAAACGACCATCTAATTAGTTATGGAAGTAGAACTCTCAATGAACATGAGTAAAAATATTCTACTACAGAGAAACAACTTCTGGCCATTGTATGGGCTGTTAATTATTTTAGGCCATACGTATACGGACGAAATTTCGATTTAATGACGGATCATCAGCCTTTAGTTTGCTTGAAATGTAAAAATACAGCCAAGGATATAAACCCAAGACTACAACTTTCGTTACTAAAACTCAGTGAATATGACTTCGAAATAAGTTATATAAAATGTAAGAAAAATATAGCAGCCGATTTCATGAGTCGAATTAATACAGATATAAGAGAAATAAATGCCATTGACTTACCTCATTAACAAATTGAAATTCAACAGAAAGACAACATGTTCACGAACGCCACCATTCATTCTCAATAAGAAAAGTGAATGATAATTTTTTTATATTTGACACTGTTGTGAACAGATTTTGAATCTCAATTGATTTTGACTAATAAGGCTAGAGAAATAGAGATTATTAATAACACAGTGCGACAGCCAAAACGTGAGTAAGAAACCGACAAATGTGTTCAATTATTTCCGGACTCTTAATCACGAATCTGGCACCCAAATTTTTCCGCCACATCAGGTTTTTGAGAAAACCGTGATTCAAGGTCAAAAAATTGTCCTAAGAGAAATCAACTCGAATTGTCAAAACTAAAAGTGGTACGCGATTTTTGAATACGGCACAGATGTTTGTTAAAGTTGATAAAAAATTGTCTTGCATACTTCTATCCCCCACCCCCCTTTTTCAGCCTTATTATTACATTTTTCAAAAATATTTTATTTTAGCATAGCTTTATTCTGCAAACCATTGAGAAATGTAATATTACTTGTTGGCAAAAAACATACAGGGTCCGCCATCCAACGTTTTTTTTTCCAACTAGTGCTTATTTCGTGAATGGTAACACTTAGCTCATGTCTGATTTGACAGATAATTAGTTTTATTCTTCCGCTAAACGAATATGGTTTTGTATACGCTTGAACAACGCTGGGATATATTGCGACATTACTTTGAAAATCATGAAGGGTATTCAGAGGTAGTCTTGTTACGGTGTTAGATTGCTGAAGTATTGATTATTTCAACAACACAACAACAAAATGCACGTCTTGTCATATTTCAACAACTCAACACTCTAACAATACCTCGACCCTATTGTTATGAGTGTTGGTACGGTGTTGAATATTTTTGTTGTCAGTTAACAATCTAATTTTAACAGAAGTGTAGGTGCAGCAAAATAATTTATTGAGGGTGTTCACACGTACATCAAAACTTCAACAATCTAACACCGTAACAAGACTACCTCTGATTACCCATATGGTAATGCTGCAGAATGTGTGCGAAAATTGCGTATGGATTTTGGAAGAAGAGAAGCACCGTCAGCTCCGTATGCTCGTTATCTTGTGAAAAAAGTGAAAGAAACTGGCATCCTTATCGATAAACCGAAGCGTGAAAAGCCAAAAACAGTGCGTACACCCGAGAATATTGCTGCTGTGGCAGAAAGTGTGCGTGAAGCGCCATCAACATCAATTCACCGTCGTTCTCAACAATTGAAACATTTCGGAGACATCATTGAGACGAATTTTGTATAAAGACCTTGGTATGACGCCATACAAAGTCCAATTGATCCAGGAGTTGAAGCCAACTGACCATCCAATGCGTTTTCGCTTCGCTAAGTGGGCCTGCGATCGACTTACAGAAGATGCCGATTTTGCCAAAAAAATCATCTTTTCAGATGAAGCTCATTTTGATCTTGGAGGGTATGTAAACAAGCAAAATTGTCGCATTTGGGGCACAAAAAACCCGCACGCATACATTGAAAAGCCGCTGCACCCAAAACGAGTCACTGTTTGGTGCGGATTTTCGTGCAGAGGCATAATTGGGCCATTTTTCTTTGAAAATGAGCAAGGAGTGGCCGTTACAGTCAATGGCGATCGTTATTGGGCCATGTTGAACGAATTTTTGTTCACAAAAATTGAAGAGGAGGATATTGGCAACATTTGGTTTCAACAGGACGGCGCTACGTGCCACACAGCCTTTGCTACATTCGATGTTTTGCGCCCTGTTTTTGAAGATTGCATTATCAGCCGCAGAGCTGATGTCGTTTGGCCACCTCGGAGCTGCGATTTGACACCGTTGGACTATTATTTGTAGGGTGCCCTCAAAGATAAGTGTTACGCCGACAAGCCAGAGACAATTGACGCTTTAAAGGACAATATTCGTGAAGCCATTGGTGAAATACAGCTGCCCACAATCGATAATGTGCTTAAAAATTGGACCGATCGTGCAGGCTACTGCATGGCCAGCCGAGGCAGCCATTTAAATCAAATTATTTTTCATTATTAACCGGAAGGATTGTACTTTCAAATAAAAAAAGAAATTTGAGAAAATATCCAGTAGTTTTTTTTATAGAATTTTCAAAAAAAAAAAGGTATTTGGCGGACCCTTTATATAGGCCTATTACGGTTCACAGCAATAAACTGCTATGTCTTCTCACGAGTAGACACAACAGTCAAAAAGACACAGTAGTTTCGAGCTATTATGATTCACAACAATACGATGTTGTCACTCTTGATTGTAGAACGTATGTAGAATTCATTACTTGACTAGTTCAGGGTTGTTTCAGAGAAAAATAAAAGGTACTCTTTTAAAAGTATTTTCTAAATAACAAAAGTACTACCACGATAAGAAATTTTTTTCGAAATGAATGGAAAAAATTGTGAGCCCATACATAAACCCGTTCATTTCAACTGGCGTTACAAAAAGGATCAAATCTAGTTTAATGAAATAACTGGATTTTAAAATTTTTTAAAGTACAAAGAAGCATTTTTGACAAAGATTATAATGGTGTTGAAAAAAATCCCGCTCCCCTCCCTTTGGCCGGAAACACGGGCCCTTTTTATAGTAAAAAACAAAACGTCTTTTAAATTAGCTATTATTCTTACATTGTTATACGGATTTCAATATTATTGGCACTATAGGGAATTATTTATAGCTTTTCTAATGATATAATTATTGATTATTAATATTATATTATCAGATCGAACTTACTTTAAAAATTATACCATTTCTTTAAAAATTTAATTTTCAATTGCAATTGTCAATTTGCAAACTCCAAAAAAAATCTGCAATATCAGAAAATCTTAAAAATGGGATATGTAGTTTGGATTGGGAGTCTTAAAAAATACATTTTTATAGTGCCAATAACAAAACAATAATTTAACCTTCTAATGCCACTTTTTTTGTGTGAGCTCAAAATCAGATTATACTTATCAGATTTATCCTAATTTGGGGAATAGAAAAACGAATCTGAAGTTCGTTTTTTATTTTAGTTCTTCGTTAATTTTTTCAGGTGAAAATTTTAACGGTTTTTTAGCACTTTGCATTTTGTTTTAAATATTTTTTTTATCACAATTGAAAGAAAAAAACCTCTTACTCACTAGTAGGGTATCTAACCGAATAATGTTTGTTCGATTAATCGAATAATTATAATCGAAATTTTGCTCGAGTAATTCAAAATCAACATTTTCGATTAAGAAATTATTCGAGCAAAATGTATCGATTAATCGAGTAAGTTCGTAATATTACATCATTTTTTACTTGCAACAATTTTTTTAATTTTTTCCAAAGACGAACAATATGCAATTTATCTATTGTTTCGTTTATATGGAAGTTAATCGACATTCGCTTATTGCTTCCATTGTGTTTGAAGAGTTCCCGTTTGCATTAGAGAATCGTCTAGTGTGAATGGGGACAAAGAATGTTGACATTTTACAGCTGTTTTTTATGCACATCAGTTGTTTACGTTTATTTGAGTTAAACGTTTAAGGGCAAAGCGTGGATTTTTTATATGGTTCTCAAAAATTTGTTTAAATAGTGAAATAAACAATACCTACACCAAAAAAACATACAAAAGTGAGTTAACTATAAAGTTAATAAAAATAAGTTTCAACGTATTTTAACAAAGCTCATGTTTCTCAATAGATTAGAATGAGCCAAGTGTGGAAATATTTCTCTAAATCTAAGAATGAAGCGAGTTGTAAAAGATGCCCTAAAGTTTACAAGCGAGCTGGTTCTTCAACATCATCTCTTATTTATCATTTACGAAAGAAGCATAATATACATTTTGAAGACGAACAGCCTTCCACATCGTCAGAAAGTCAAAAATCGGGACCACTTGCTAAATTCTTTAAACCTGAATGTGCTATTGCAACTTTAGAGGAAATCATTTGTAGAAGCATTGCTGAGGATGGAATGTCGGTGAGTAGCTTCAAGAACTCCAAAATTATTTTTGGTTTTCTATGACTGTAGATGAGTGGACGGATATATCGCAATCTAAATACATGAATGTGACTTTAAGACACTACGATACAGAGCGGAAATCGTTTAGTGTATATAATTTAGGTTTGGAAGAGGTTAAAAAGAAAAGTACCGCCCTGAACATTTATTCTGGCATTAACACAAAACTGGAGGAGTTTGGATTAAGTTTTCAAAATCACATAGTTGGTTCTACGCACGATGGTGCTGCAGCAATGTGCAAATATGGAAAAGACTCGCCAGTTGAACCGCAGTTATGCATTAATCATGCAATTCATTTGGCCGTAATAGATACACTTTATTGCAATGATTTCACACAAAATACAAACTTAGACCAATCGGGTTGTGATAGTGTTGATGATTATAGTGATGAATATGACGAAATGGAAGTATCTGCTGGGCTTGATCTTAAAATCGAAGTAAGAGAAATTATTGATCGTGTACGCAAATGCTGTAAATTTTTTAATAAATCAATCGACAAACAACAAAAACTGCAAACTTATATCGTTTTGCAAGAAAAGAAAGATATCAGATTAATACACGACGTGAAGCATCGCTGGTCATCGTTATCAAATATGATTTTTGACTTTCTTCACATTTATAAATGCGTAAATCATGCATTGTCAGATTATAATATGCCAGGTTTTACAATAAAAGACATTGAAACAATAAATAATTTAAGCAACACATTACAACCTCTTGATGTGGCCATTAAAGAGTTAGGCAAAAATTCAGCTACACTTATTGAATTTGAAGGGGTTTTGTAATTTTTAATCAAGAACTTAAACAAATCTAATAATTTTTTTCTCATGAATTACTAAAGCATCTAATGTTTCGACTTAATGATCGGAGAAATAAAGTTTTAAATACGCTTCTTTTATACAGGGTGTTTTTTTTAGAGGTTTGTTTTTCGAATAGAGATAAAACTGACATTTTGTGGTCAAATCTGGCAACTCTAATGTTATTTATGTTCAGTTTGGTTTGCCATTTCATCATGAACAGGTTGACAAAAGAACAACGCTTGCAAATCGTGCAAATTTATTTCGAAAATAATGGTTCAGTTCGCAAAGTTTACCGCAAGCTCCGTCCATTTTATGGTCGACATAAATCGTCCATCAGAGCAATTAATTCGGTTAACCATGGGTCGTTTTCGCACTACGTTTACTCTATGTGATAATACGCATCCGCAGAGACGTCGAACAGTGTGCACCGAAGAAACAATTGCCGTTGTAGACCAAAATGTTGAAGAGGACCCGAATGAATCGATTCGCCACCGTGCACAGCAATTGGAGCTTTGTCCATCAATTTTATGGAAGATTTTGCGCAAAGATCTTGGCTTGCGACCTTACAAGATCCAGCTTGTGCAAGAATTAAAGCCGCGAGACCATGCAATGCGTCGTGATTTTGGTGTATGGGCCGAAAATGAGATTAATCTCGATGCTGATTTTCATCGCAAAATTTTGTTCAGTGATGAGGCTCATTTTTGGTTGAATGGCTACGTCAACAAGCAAAATTGCCGCATTTGGAGTGAAAAGAATCGACATGAGACCCTTGAGACGCCATTACATCCACAAAAACTGACTGTTTGGTGTGCTCTATAAGCTGGTGGAGTCATTGGGCCATACTTCTTCCGAAATAATGCTGGAGAGTCAGTTACCGTTAATGGAGACCAGTATAGAGCCATGATAACCGACTATTTTGTTCCCGAATTGGATTACATGAATGTGGATGAGTTGTGGTTCCAACAAGACGGCGCTACATGTCACACAGCGCACGTCACAATCGACTTATTGAAGGAAACATTCGATGAGCGCATAATTTCGCGGAATGGACCTGTCAATTGGCCACCAAGATCGTGTGATTTGACACCATTGGATTATTTTCTTTGGGGATATGTGAAGTCGCTCGTCTACGCCAACAAACCAGAAACGTTAGGGGACTTGGAAGCCAACATTCGTGGCGTTATTGCCGACGTACGGCCCCATATGCTCGAAAAAGTGGTTGAAAATTGGACCTGTAGAATTGGCTTTATTCGAGCCAGCCGTGGCGGCCACATGCCCGAAATCATATTTAAACATTAATGGCATAAACTTATCCTTCCAATAAAGCCAAATTGATGGACATTAAAACGATTTTCTTGTGTTTTATTTCAATTCGAAGTTCTATACTTCTAAAAAAACACCCTTTATTTGAATTCGGGATCACTTCCAACAAATGAACATTTTTTAAAGTATAGCACAAAATGCGAAACAAAACAATATGCAAACAAGTTGTGCTCCCGTTTGTTTGAAACAAATTCAAATAGTCATGAGCTATCAAATGACTCAGATGAAGTCAGTGACAATGAAGACTTTAGTAATAAAAATAGCCTGGCAGAGCAGTTAAGTTGCACAATAAAAACCATACAAAATACAAAAAAATCTAAGACAGTCAAATTTGACATAAATGATGATTTTTTGTATTTAGATAAAACAAAAAAGAGATCTAAGAAACTCGATTTGCTTTTTAATGCGATTTTATCAATATCGCCAACGTCCACAATTAGCAAAAGAGTTTTTTCAAAATCAAACTTCATTAAAACGAAGTCCAAGAACCGCCTTAAACCGAAACATTTAAATTCTATACTTTTTTTAAAAGATTATTTCAGAAGATCTCAGATGGTTTTAAGATTTTCACCAAGGAAGTTAACAAAAATGCCAATGAATTTTTAAGTTTAATGTGTAAAAAATAATTAAATTCGAATATATTAATTACACCTGTATTACATTTTTTTGTTATTCCTAATTTTTAATACCTGTAACTTTAAATGTCTTAACATTATTTTATTAAATTATTTACGCATTATTTTACGCAACGATCTCACTTGAAGTACAAATTTTAAGTTTACTGTGTACGTTTTAAGTTTTTAATATAAAAAAGTCCAATGAATTGATAAGATTTTTTTGTTGTTATTCCTTTTTTTAAGACTGACTTATTGATTAATTTTTATTTTTTTTTACAATAAAACATAAAACCTTACAAAAAACTAAAATATTTTGCTTCTTTTATTACAATTAAAAAAAATTTACTCGAATAACTCGAATAATTTTTAAAATTTACTCGATAAATCGAGTAAGTAAAAAATCCAGATTTCAAATAACTCGATTACTCGAGTAAGTCAAAAGCCCGAATAATTGGATACCCTACTCACTAGTATCTTTTTTTACTTTGATATAACTTCAAATAATTTTTTTTTAATTTTCCATAAATCGAGGTAAAAACTTCGAGTAAAAATGAATTGAATTCGTAAAAAAAATGATGAAATCTCAATTCAACTTGACGTAATTGTCAAGCAGAGCATGCTAGCTCTAAGCGAGAAAAATTAAAATATAGCTTGAAGATTCGTCTAGACTCTGCAGGAAACAATTTGAAAATTTTTCACAGACTACGGTTTTATAGCGATCAGCATAAGCTCCGCCTATAGGCGGACCTGGGCATTAGAGGGTTAAGAATTATGACAAATTTAAAATACACATTGTTCTAAACTTACAACCTTTCTCCCGAATGGGGGAGCGGGATTTTTAAAACACCATTATAATCTACGCAAAAAGTGTTACCTTGTATTAAACAACATTTTGAAATTTCAGCCTTTTTATCTAACTAAATTATGCCGAAATTTCAGCCAAACATAATTTCCCTATTCTCATAAGCAATAATACTTCCCTTCACCATTAAACCCATTTCTTAACTTATAAAAGAGCACTTCTTTCTACCATAAAACTTCCAAAATAAAAAAAAGGTATCATCGCAGAAATATTTCGTACTCTCAAAATAAAACGTACTCTAATTAGTACGTTTCGATGCAACTGTGAACTGGTCACTGTCAAAATAAAAAAAAGTAAACAAACAAACAATTTCTAATTCAATTGCCGAATTCAATATAATTCTCTTCACATGGAGACGTATTACCAATTTTCTGTTAAACTTTCATAGTTAATTAAGAAATACACAATTTAAAATACAATTTTAATTTTTAATCCATGTAGTTTCATCAACACAACATCAAATTAGCTGTCTTTAAAATTTGCCAGATAGCAAGACAATAAAGCACAACTGCTGTGTTGCATAGTAAGTGTATTGAAGACACAGCATTGTTGACAGGCAACAGTGGAACTTATTCAGTTACTTTATTGTCTACCGTAATTAGGGATGCCAGACGTACTGTTTTTCGCAGTACACGTACTGTTTTTTTCAAATGTACTGTTTTCTGCATAGCACCTAAAACAGTACCAAAAAGTACTGTTTTTTACTCTTTGTACTGTTTTTTGTACTGCTTTCTTTTTGGTATTAAAAAAAAACAAAATAAAATATTTTTCAGTGTTTGATCACAAAAATTTGTTCAGTGTATAAAAAAAATTATGATTTGAAACACCCTGTTACAAAAGACGTCAAATGTTTACAACATTGTTATGTTATTATCATAATCCAAACAAAAGAAACAGCACAATCAACTGAACAATAAATATATGTATATATTGCGAGAAGATTTAATTTAGCGGACATTTTACACCACGGTAAGATATATTTCGAATTTTTGTTTATCCTAGTTTAAAAAATACATTTTCAGAAATGGAAAGTGAGGAGAATATTTCAGATGATATATTATTAAATAGCTCGAGCACAGATGTTGAAGAAGTAAGTTGTCGATCATCTTCTAAACAAAAAAAGAGAGCACGGCGTAAAAACAAATTCCAAGATAGCTGGAAAAGCAACTTTAATTGGATTACTAGAGCTAATGACGAGTTTATTGCAAAATGCATATCTTGCGGCGTTTGTTTTTCTATTGCTAATGGGGGTATTGCCGATGTCAAACGCCATTTGAAGACAGCAAAACACATACGAAATATGGGAAGCAGGTACCAAAAATCTGTAAGTTGCTTTTTAACCCATAATTCCAGAAAAGGTACAGAAGGAGCACAACAGGCTATCTCAGCAGAAGAGGCTGCATTCACGTAACATACCGTGTCACATAGTCACAGCTACAAATCTGCAGATTGCAGCAGCAAGCTATTTAAGGAGATGTTTGCCGATTCAAATGTGGCGTCCAATTTAAAATGTGGTAGGACAAAGATGTCAAAGATTACAACAAACATCCTGGCTAAGCATGCCATTAAAACAGTGTTAGATGACCTAGCCTTTGACCGCCCACTTTCTATATCGACCGACGCGTCAAACAAAGGAAATATAAAAACGTTTCCTTTAGTTTTACGGTATTTTTGTAAACATTCGGGTGTTAATACAAAACTGTTGAATTTTTATAATTTAAATACCGAAATGTCAATTGAAATTGCAGAGTCTATAAAGTCAAAATTAGAAAATAACAATATAAACTTAGCCAACGTCACTAGTTTTTGTGCAGATAATGCTAATGTCAACTTCGGCTGCAAAAAAAGCGTCTTTGTTGAGCTTAAAAAATGTAACCCAGATATCATAGGTGTTTGATGTTTGTGTCACATCATAAACAATGCGTTTAAAAATGCATTAAAACTTATGAAGTTCGATATAGAGAATATTGTAATTAAAGTTTTTAATGAGTTTAGCTCATCGACAAAAAGAACATCCAATCTCAAAGAGTTTTTTGAATTTTGTGACTTAGAATGGAGTGAATTGCTTCGCCATGTACCAACGAGATGGCTTAGTTTAAACCCTGCAGTGGAACGATTATTGAAAAACTATGCACCCATAAAAACATATTTTCTTTCCAAAGATGATTGTTCAGTCGTTTTAAGGGAATTTTTTGAGTCTGAAAGTTCCGAAGCTTATTTAGGATTTATACACAATATTGGAGTTGCATTATCATCGTCTATAAAAAAATCGGAGGAGGATACCCTTGCTATCGTAGATATGTTCAAAATAGTTATACAGCTTCGCGATAAATTTGAACAACAAAAGAGCGAGAAGTTTTATGGTTACTTAGCTGAAACCGTCTGCAGAAATTGTGATGATCCACAGGAAATATCATTGTTTAAAAGACGAGCCGAAGCAGTTCTTTCATACATAATAACATACATCGAAGAACATTTCGATTTAAAAAATAATAAATTCGAAAAACCAGTGTCTTCAATTTGAATTCTCACATATCTTTCCACGATTTTACTGAAGTGATTAAATTGTTCGGTATCAAAAATATTGATATGGATCTACTTTTTGATGAGTTCCTTTCTTTAAAAACTTTTGCTGAAAACGTAAAAAAAGAAACAACCGTAGAAGAAAAATGGAAAGCGTTTTTAAACAGTGGAACGTTTCCCAATTTTGAAAAAATATGTAATTTTATTTTTTCCATTCCTCATTCCAATGCCGCTACGGAAAGAATATTCAGCTGCATGTTTTCATTTTGGAGAAAAGAGAGAAACAGACTCTTAATAGAAAACTTGGAAAGTGAACTTATTATAAAAACTAACTACGATTATACCTATATCGAATTTTTAAAGTTTTGAAAACTGAAGATGGAAAAAATGGTATTTTAAAAGATGTACCAAAAAATTATAAATATTTATAAGATAACTTTTAAAGTGTTTTTATTTAGGTAAACTATATATTCCTACCATCTCCCAGTGAAGACTAGTTATTGAGTCTAAATAATTGAGACAGACCGATTCCAAGCCGATATTAAAATTCTTATTTTTTTTTGGGCATAACTGAATTTAATTTTGCTATTTTTTATTTTTTTTTATTGAAAATTATTTGTCAAGCAATATTTGTGCTGTAAAAAATAATCTTTTTTTTCATTATCATGGATTGAATAATGGTAATTAGAATGTCTCAATTTTACATAATCAACGATGTTAACTGGTGTTTTTTGTTTATTTATTTATTTTAAAATTTACATTTTTAATTTAAATGTTTCTCAATTCTTTAATCCAAAAAATTACAAACAAATATTATATGTATATTTTTATAATACTTATTATTTTAGGTATTCCTTTTTTGTAATCATTTTCAATTACTTTTTTTTATTTTAATGTTGAATGTTCAATTACTTTATTGAATGTGCAAATACTATTTTTAACTCGATTAATAATTAACTGGCTAGTTAAATTTTTTTATTAATTCGTGATTTATTACAATTCTTTATTCAAGGAGAAAATTTAATATACCTATGTAATTTTTTAAATAATACACAATTTTTTTATTCATGAATTTACGAATATTTTTTAACTAAATAAAATTTAAAGTTTTATTAATACTTGTTAAAGTATTTCGTAGTTTCAGTTATGATCTCATGTTTTTGTTTTGTTTATGTTATTTTTATGTAATTTCTTATGTTTAAATATTTTTAATGGAATAAAATGTTATGTTTTTATTAAAAGAATATGTACTGTTTTTTTTAATTGTACTGTTTTTTTTTTGTTGATGTACTGTTTTACCAAATTTTAGTTCTGGCAACCCTTACCGTAATAGCAATTTACACATTGAAGACAGAAATTACTGTTGTGTTGTGAACCGTAATAGGGCTAATAGAGTCTTCCAACAACAAAATTACCCTAGATCCACCATATCAAACAAAAGACCCCCAAAAGGCAAAATTAATTATTTTTCACTTATATGATGTAAACTGTTGAGATATGGACAATAGGGAGTAGCGAATTAAGATTGCTTTCTCGAATTTCACATTCTAAGAGGTCTCAAAAGTTGCATAGGGTTTTCAAGATCTCCCAAAAAAATTTTAGGAAAAAAGAACATATCTCCCTCTACTGCAAGAACAAAGTTGTTTTTTGAGAAAAACAGGTAAAAAATATAGATCTCAAAATGCTTAGATTTTTGTAAGAAAAACGACATATGTCTCAAAGTAAAAGTAAATACAGACTTTAACTGAAAATATTTTGCCAAACACGATGTCTTCCTAAATTTTTACCCAGAGTGTAAGGTGTGAAGAATATTCGAATGTAAAGGTACTCCCGAGATAGCACAGAACTTTTGGCTGTTGTCTCTGATTGTTAAAATTATGGTGGTATTAATTAAAGTGTTAACGTTTTCCATAAATTTGGCGAATTAATAATTTGCATATTTTTCGCATATGCATTTTCTTGTTTCTGAGAAATGTATACTTTACTGACATTTTTCAACTTTTACAAAAACATGAATGTAAGGTGTTATATATCGAGCATCATATATAGGTAACCGAAGGTAATTTTCTCAATTTTGATTTTTCAAATATTTCTGAAAAACACCCTTTCCAAAAGTATCTATATAAAACACCAGGATAAAAACCAGCTTTTTTTCTATTTCGATAACATAAAAAAATTTTACTTTCTAGCTTGAAATTTATTATTTCTTCAAAACACCTCACGTCAGCATTGTCAAATATGTTATACTAAAATTTCAATTTTCTGAGTTAGCCATTCAATGGGTCTCAATTGACTTATTGTTTTTAAGAAGTGTTTAAAAGTAATAATTACAATAAAAGAGATATGAACATTATAGTTAAATTTCATGCTAGGAAATATTTTTAATTAGATAAAAAAATAGGAAAAATATCTTTGGCCTTTTTATGGTGTTTTAAATAAATATTTTCAGATAGGTTTTTTTTAAAAACATTTGAAAAATCCAAATTGAAAAAATTATTTTCGGTACCACTTCTGATGCCCGAGATGTAAGACCCAATATTAATTTTTTGGAAAGTTAAATAATTGCGATCAAGTATACATTTCTCAAAAACGAGAAAATACATATGCGAAAAATATGCAAATAACTATTTCGCTAAATTTAAGGAAAATGTTGACACTATAATCAATACAACAAAAATTTAGAAAATAAGATAACAATAAAAATAATTGTGTTATCTCGAGTGTGCCTGTAAATTCGAATATCCTTCTCACAGGAGACTCTGGATAAAAAAAGATATTGTTATTGAAAGTGTCTATTTACTTTTACTTTAAGACATATGTAGTTTTTCTTACAGAATTCTAACCATTTTAAGTTCGTTATATTTTACTGTTCTTCTCGAAAAACAACTTTGTCCTTGCGGGAAAGGTTGACATGTTTTTTTTGTCAAAAAGTTTTTGGGAGAAAATTTTTTTTGGGAGATCTTGACAACCCTATGCAACTTTTGAGACCTCTTAGAATGTGAAATTCGAGAAAGCAATTATGATTCGATACGCCCTTTTGTCCATATCTCAACAGTTTGAATTAATTTTTGCATCTTGGGGGTCTATTGTTTGGATATGGTGGATCTAGGGTAATTTTGTTGTTGGAAGACCCTATATGTTTTTTAATAGGGATGATTTTTTGCTAACACATAATATTACATTTCTCAATGGTTTGCAGAATACAGCTATGCTAAAATAAATTATTTTTGAAAAACGTAAAAATAAGGGTAAAAAAGGGGGTGGGGGGATGAAAGTATGAAAGAAAATTTTTATCAACTTTTAACAAACATCTTTTCTATACACAAAAATCGCGTACCACTTTTAGTTTTGAGGATTCAAGTTGATTTCTCTTAGGAGAATTTTTTGACCTTGAATCACGGTTTTCTCGAAATCCTGATGTGATGAAAAAATTTGGGTGCCAGATTCGTGATTAGGAGTCCGGAAATAATTGAAAACATTTGTCGGTTCTTTTTGGTGCACAGTGTAATTAGAGAAAAAATTTTCTTAGCTCGGAAGACATCAGAAATAATTTCGTGACAGACATATTCAGGAGGTATCTAAATTTCGGTGCAATAGGAATTTATTCGGATTGACTGACAATGAATACAATTTGGTACAACAGAAACTCAGAACTATTTGGCCCAACTTTGAAATTTTATAGATGTTCCTATATCAATTCTTTATCAATTTCAAGACTAAAACAGTTAAACAATTTCATACGCAGATAATCTTTTGTATGCTGAGTTCCTTCCATTGTATCTAACTCTTATCTATAACGAAATTTAGTTTTATTAATATTTATTTTGCTAAAAGTTCGCTCAACGTTAGCTGAGGAATTCGGTAAGCTCAACAATTCAAAAATAAATTTTCCCATTATTGGAAATGCAAAAGTACCATCGCATCTTTTTATTTTAAAGTTTTTTACATTTTTTTCTTTTCATATATATATGTATATAAAAATATATGCAAAATCGGACGCCGGATCTACTTTTTCTGAAATCGTAACATTTTGAAGAATTTTGGTCAAATATCGGAACGTCGGATTCAAGTATTAAAATCGTAACATATCCGATATAGTGGACCATATGGCAACGCTGATCAGCTCTTAAATTTGCAATTAAAAACACTAAAACGGAAAATTTCAGAATATTTTACCACACAGACAAAAGCGGGGACTCATTAATATAATAAGGGCAGGACTAAAATGGATATATGGAACTATGGATGACAATGATAGGACAAAAATAGAAAAAACCGTAAAGTAATTGACGAAAATAATCATATGGCAAAAACAAACTTAAACAAATATATTCAAATAAATGACCATTTTAATAAAACCTTCGATATGATAAGCAAAACAATAGAATCGAACAGAAACAAAATCAACAAAAAATTAAACGACATTAGATAACATAATGCAAAAATGTATGGACAATTCCTGTACTTAGACTTTTTACCAAAAATTAAAATTATTGAAGACCTTATCGAATGCATAAAAAATAACATAGTATCAGAAAGATCTCTAATTTTACCCGTTTCGAATGCAAAATTTGAGGAATTGTTAATAGAGAAACAAGAAGTTGTAAAAATAGGAAACACTATGATTTTAAAAATGACATGTACTTTAATAATTTGAAAAAAATCAACACTTTGTATTTATAAAGATATGTGAGTCAAAATAAAAAATAAACAATCTCAGATTAAAGATATTAAGCCCGGTTTAATATTGCTTAAAAACCAGTTTAACTCGTATCTAAATAGTTCTTGTGATTATAGGCACATAAAGCTTACCGGAAATTATTTAATTTCATTTAATGATGTAAGGTACAAATAATTGATGAACAATTCTCAAATGGAAAAGTAATATTTCATAAATATTTAAGACTATCACCAATACAAAAAAATAATATTACAAAAATTCAACCTTCTTTTGAAGAAACATAAATACAACAAATTGAAAATATTAAAAGAATAAACGAATTAAAATTCCACAAAAAACAAAGTAATACCTATATTCTCATAATACTTGCAGCTGTATTTATTTTAGTAATATTTTTAATATTAATATATATCTATATTGGGAGTTATTACAAATTAATTAAGTACATTAAGTACAAAACACTTAAGGACAAAACAAAATAAATATCAAAAATCCTCAGAGTCACGAGAGCCTTCAATCCAAAGGGGAAGGGGTCATATCGATACCAGCGGCGTCACTCACAAATTTCCACACTTCCTTCAACATAAGCATTTTTAACTTTTTCATTTGTTTACCAATGCAGCAATTAAGCATATTTCTTAACACTTCATATTAATAACCCACATTTCATTTATTAATTGCTCAACCCATATTTCATTCACAAATTGCTAAACACTCTTGTTAAACTAGAAAACAAAAGTGTCACATTGCACTTTGCTGCACTAAAAAAGTCAAACCCATATCATATATTTTATTGCCAAATCTATTTGTCAGTTCGACCGAATATCGGCAACAAAAAACAGTATATCACATTACGATTTCAATTGCACCAACAGACCCAAAAATCCACTTAAGTGTCTTGTAGTTTCGTAAATGTTATGAAATCTTAGTTGCAGTACAAAATGTTAATATGTAGTAGCAAGTTTTTCTTATGTATTTAATATATAAGTTAATTCCATTCATATATTTTAAGTACAAAACATTCTGTTAATTTTAAGAAAGTTCACTTCCATTTCACATCACCAATAAAGCAGACGTTTAAATAAAAATAAAAATATATTTGGTTTTTTTAAGATTGTTTTGAAGAAACAACTTAAGTCGTGCGTCAATACTTATCATGAAGCCATAACTAAAGCTCTTACCCACAGAAGGGTCAACAACATCCTTACGAAATGGATTGGTAATATGCTCAGTACTAGGACAAGTACCAGCCCTATAACAGCAAAAAGAAGTTGTCCACAAGAGGAGTATTATCTCCTCTAATATGAAGCATTGTAGTATATGAACTACTTGAAGAATTGGCAAAAACTGTATTAATATTTCAAGGTTATGCTGATGACATAGTAATTCTGAAGAGAAAAATTCGAAGGAAAATTCTATAACACCCTTTGTGATAGAATTGAAATTGGCATAAGGGTGACATAAAATTATTTATTTATTTATTTCTTTATTTATTTATTTATTTATTTATTTATTTATCTATTTATTTATCAATTAATTTATTTATTTATTTATTTGTTTATTTATTTATTTATTTATTAATTTATTTATTTATTTATTAATTAATTTATTTATTTATTTATTTATTTATTGATTGATTTATTTATTTATTTATTTATTTATTTATTTATTTATTTATTTATTTATTTATTTATTTATTTATTTATTTATTTATTTATTTATTTATTTATTTATTTATTTATTTATTTATTTATTTATTTATTTATTTATTTATTTATTTATTTATTTATTTATTTATTTAGTTATTTATTTGTTTATTTATTTATTTATTTATTTATTTATTTATTTATTTATTTATTTATTTATTTATTTATTTATTTATTTATTTATTTATCTATTTATTTATCAATTAATTTATTTATTTATTTATTTATTTATTTATTTATTTATTTATTTATTTATTTATTTATTTATTTATTTATTTATTTATTTATTTATTTATTTATTTATTTATTTATTTATTTATTTATTTATTTATTTATTTATTTATTTATTTATTTATTTATTTATTTATTTATTTATTTATTTATTTATTTATTTATTTATTTATTTATTTATTTATTTATTTATTTATTTATTTATTTATTTATTTATTTATTTATTTATTTATTTATTTATTTATTTATTTATTTATTTATTTATTTATTTATTTATTTATTTATTTATTTATTTATTTATTTATTTATTTATTTATTTATTTATTTATTTATTTATTTATTTATTTATTTATTTATTTATTTATTTATTTATTTATTTATTTATTTATTTATTTATTTATTTATTTATTTATTTATTTATTTATTTATTTATTTATTTATTTATTTATTTATTTATTTATTTATTTATTTATTTATTTATTTATTTATTTATTTATTTATTTATTTATTTATTTATTTATTTATTTATTTATTTATTTATTTATTTATTTATTTATTTATTTATTTAGTTATTTATTTATTTATTTATTTATTTATTTCTTTATTTATTTATTTATTTATTTATTTATTTATTTATTTATTTATTTATTTATTTATTTATTTATTTATTTATTTATTTATTTATTTATTTATTTATTTATTTATTTATTTATTTATTTATTTATTTATTTATTTATTTATTTATTTATTTATTTATTTATTTATTTATTTATTTATTTATTTATTTATTTATTTATTTATTTATTTATTTATTTATTTATTTATTTATTTATTTATTTATTTATTTATTTATTTATTTATTTATTTATTTATTTATTTATTTATTTATTTATTTATTTATTTATTTATTTATTTATTTATTTATTTATTTATTTATTTATTTATTTATTTATTTATTTATTTATTTATTTATTTATTTATTTATTTATTTATTTATTTATTTATTTATTTATTTATTTATTTATTTATTTATTTATTTATTTATTTATTTATTTATTTATTTATTTATTTATTTATTTATTTATTTATTTATTTATTTATTTATTTATTTATTTATTTATTTATTTATTTATTTATTTATTTATTTATTTATTTATTTATTTATTTATTTATTTATTTATTTATTTATTTATTTATTTATTTATTTATTTATTTATTTATTTATTTATTTATAGTTGGCATGGCTTTTTGCTTGATTACTTCGTTTAATCTATTTTGAATGGAGTGACCCAATTTTTTAGTCACACTTTCATCCAAACTCTTCCATTCCTATTGGAGTACTTGTATTAGTTGGGCTTTGCTGGTTATGTTAATTTTAGCGATATGCGTCTTGACTTCATCCCGCAAATTTTCGATGGGTTCGAGTCTGGAAATTGTGGTGGTGTTGGAAGAATGTGAGACGCTTAATGTATGATTTACATACGCACGTCGTGGTCAGTATGCTTGAGATCATTATCTTGTTGGAAATAAAAGGTGTTAAAAAGGCTCAGGTTCCACGCACATTTTACAAAATTTTCTTTTTAAATATTGAGGTAAACCGGTTTGTCCATAATACCGTCAATAAATACAAGATTCACCAAACCTGTCGCTGGCATAAGCCCCCAACCAATGACTCCCCCTACACCATGTTCCACTGTACCAATTGTATTATTTTTTTGAGGTCAGTGTTGGGTTTTCACCAGAATCGAAACCTTTCATCCGATTGAAAGATGTTAAGCTTACTCTTGTCGCTAAAGAGTACGTTACTCCAGAAATCAAGTTGCTTGTTTTAATGTAACTTTACGACATCTAGCCTCTTTTTCTTATTGGCTTTATTGATAAGAGGTTTTTTTCTGGCACTCTGCCTTTTTTTAACGGCCCTCTGAACCGTTTTCGGATGAATTACTTTATAAATTTCTTCATGAACTTCTGCTGCAACTTCTGCTGTGTTGAAATAACTTTTGTTTTTTTTAATTTTTCTTATTATTTTTTTACTCATCAAAGATGGTTACTTTGCATGGTCTACCGGTATGAGGTCGGATTTGAGGAGTTTCCTTTGCTTCAAAACGCTTTATTATACTATTAATAGTGAAACGGCTTTAATTTTCTTTTGAGCCGACTTGTTTCCGACCCATTTTTAACTCGATATCAATTTTTAACAACTCCATGCTAAAGCCAAAAACTACTAAATAAGTGGAATTTTGAATGCTCGCATTTATAACGGCAGTTTTTCGAAAGTGTAAGTTGCTGTGTTGAAATAACTTTTGTTTTTTTTTTAATTTTTCTTATTGTTTTTTTACTCATCAAAGGTGGTTACTTTGCATGGTCTACCGGTATGAGGTCGGATTTGAGGAGTTTCCTTTGCTTCAAAACGCTTTATTATACTATTAATAGTGAAACGGCTTTAATTTTCTTTTGAGCCGACTTGTTTCCGACCCATTTTTAACTCGATATCAATTTTTAACAACTCCATGCTAAAGCCAAAAACTACTAAATAAGTGGAATTTTGAATGCTCGCATTTATAACGGCAGTTTTTCGAAAGTGTAAGTTGCTGTGTTGAAATAACTTTTGTTTTTTTTTTAATTTTTCTTATTGTTTTTTTACTCATCAAAGGTGGTTACTTTGCATGGTCTACCGGTATGAGGTCGGATTTGAGGAGTTTCCTTTGCTTCAAAACGCTTTATTATACTATTAATAGTGAAACGGCTTTAATTTTCTTTTTAGCCGACTTGTTTCTTTTTGTTTCCGACCCATTTTTAACTCGAGATCAATTTTTAATAACTCCATGCTAAAGCCAAAAACGTAAAACTACTAAATAAGTGGAATTTTGAATGCTCGCATTTATAACGGTAGTATTTCGAAAGTATAAGATGCTTTGTTAAATTAAAAATCAGTTCAAATTTTGAAAAGCATAATTTGTGTGAATAATTTTGTCCCTATTCACGTAAGACTTGTTTTAATTTTTTTTAAATATTCTTGTACATTAACATTTTTTTGTAAATTTATTATTGTATTTAGATATGTAATGAAACAACAAATCTTTTGTATTAACAAAGTATTTGTGTAATGTTCAACGATTGGAAAATACAAAGTGGGAAATTTTATGTATAGTTTTATTCAATTGATTGATATGAATTGCTTATAGCCGAGGCTAGTGTTATGCCTTAACCACGGCAAGCATTTCCAACCTTCAGTTTTTCCTGTCCTTTTATTCCATTTTCCACAATTTAGTTGTGGATTTTTTGTTTAAATAATTCTTAAATGTAGTAAAGAACAAAGAAAGTGAAAAGAACCAAGCCGGAAACCGGTTTCGAACCGGGGACCTCTGAGTTGATAGTCTAGTGTACTCTTCACTAGACTACAAAGTCCAACAAGATGAAGAGTTGATAGTCTAGCGCACTCTTCACTAGACTACAAAGGCCGACAAGATGAAGATATAATAGCTTTTTAATACACCATTGTCACCATAAATCTACTTGAAGTTAATCAGAATCTACAGAACTTACAACTCTCCTAAAAATTTTCAAATCATATGCAAACAAAAGACAGTCTGAAAAGTTGATTTTGTCAGTTATATCATTAATAAATAGCAAAAAGAGAATCGGCCCTAGTATACTGGAACACTCCCGAAGACGATATAAATGCATTAGAAATACCATTCTCTAGTCGAATATAACACAATCTATTATTGAGATAAGGATTCAAACAGTTTAATAAATTAGAGTGGAAACCCAACATGCTTTGCTTACTAATCAATATTGAATGTTTGACTTTAGACGCGTTTCCACAGTCAATTTTTCTTGCGCAAAATAGGCATTGCACGTAATTTTGAAAGTGTAAACACTTGATTGCACGCCATTTGTGAAATTGCATGCAATCGAAAAAATGTTGGTTGACTTCCAACTTTTCTTGCGCAATTTGGTAACTTGATAAAAATTTTTGACGTTTTGTTTTATTTATTTCTGTCTCCTCTCTATCGTTGTTTTGATGTTCCAAGCGGTTCAATTTCTGTTCAGTAACTTTTTATGAGATTAATTATTAAAAAACATTGAATATAATTAAATATTTTTAGATTACAGTTGCCAAAAAGTGAAGTGGAGACAGAACCATACATTGTATGGTTATATATTATTTTATATTATATATTATTTTATTACCATATATTATTACCATATATTATTTTGTTGATTTTGTATGATTTAAATACAAATTCTAAATGTTTGATAGTTTTAATCATACTTCATTTTAAATACAAATTCTAGTTGTTTGTCAGTTTAAAATCGTTTATTGAGCGTTAAGTCAAAGTTAGAACAATTAATTGTTCTAACGAATCTTTTCAAAGAAACAACAACAAAGTTTTTTCAGTATGAAAAGGAAAAATCATTGGCTGATTTTATTGCAATTTCGGCCATGCTAAAGGCTTCAACAGAAATCTTTGTGATACCCGTGCAAGCGCTCACTAGCGCACTGCACCACAGAGGCGATGAGATTTGAAGTGTCAATTTCTCAGTTTTTCTCGCATTTCACATGCTCACATTTGTTGTTGTATTTTTGCTTTACTTTAGCTTGTATGCTTATGTTATTATTATCGAGTCCAACAGTCTGCTGGAAGTCTTTCACTAACAAAACATGGTTACTGAAGTTGTTTTTAGATTTTTGCTGGTTTTGTTTTCAACTTGTTTCTCTTTTGGTCGTGCTCTACCATTTGATTAAAGTTTTTTACTAAATGACCTTATTATGTTGGTTTTATATGATTTAAATACAAATTCTTTATGTTTGATAGTTTATATCATACTTGATTTTAAATACAAATTCTAGTTGTTTGATAGTTTATATATTACTTGATTTTAAATACAAATTCTAGTTGTTTGATAGTTTAAAATCGTTTATTGAGCTTTAGGTCAAAGTTAGAACAATTAATTGTTCTAACGAATCTATCCAAAAACAACAACAACAACAAAGTTTTTTTAATATGAAAAGGAAAAAATCACTAGCTGATTTTATTGCGATTTCGGCCATGCTTAAGGCTTCATCAGAAATCTTTGTGATACCCGTGCAAGCGCGCACTACCGCACTGCACCACAGAGGCGATGAGATTTGAAGTGTCAATTTCTCAGTTTTACTCCCATTTCACATGCTCACATTTGTTGTTGTATTTTTGCTTAACTTTAGTCTTTATGCTTATGTTATTATTATGGAGTCCAACAGTCTGCTGGAAGTCTTCCACTAACAAAGTATGGTTAGTGAAGTTGTTTTCAGATTTTTGCTGATATGTTTTCAGCTTGTTTCTGTTGTGGACGTGCTCTACCATTTGATTAAAGTTTTTTTCTAAATGACCTTGTTATTTATTATGTTGATTTTATATGATTTAAATACAAATTCTAAATATTTGATAGTTTAAATCATACTTGATTTTAAATACAAATTCTAGTTGTTTGATAGTTTAAAATCGTTTATTGACCTTTAGGTCAAAGTTAGAACAATAAATTGTTCTAACGAATCTTTCCAAAGAAAAAAACTTCTTAGCGTTCATACTGCCGAAAATTTTGTGATAGGTCTATAAGTCTCAATATTATTAATGTATCCTGACTTCAAAATAAGTGTTATGTAGACACCTTCCAATCATTAATGAAATTACCAGACTGAAGTGACCTTTTAAATATGAGCTGAAGTGGTTTAGTAAAAATCAACTCTTTTTTAATAAGGTTGCAGATAAGCCATCAGAATCCAACTTGGTTGATTCTTTTAAACTTGTAATACCTGCAATAATTTAATCCTGAGTCAGATACATACTGCCCATACTAATTGAGTTGAACATATTTACTTCATCGATAGCAAAATCGAGTATTTCTCAAAATTCGACTGAAAGAATTCAGCAAAAAGGTTCACTGTATCTAAGAGACTATTGGAATTTTTATCGTTTAAGAACATTGAAACTTGAATATTAGAGCTTGATCTTTTTGAGTCAATGTAACGCCAAAAACATTTTGGATTTGCTTTAATTTCCCTCTCAATCTTGGATACATAATTTAAGTAGAGATATTTATTAAGAAAATTTAACTCCCTTATATAATGCCGATATTTCATAAAATAGTTAACATTCCTAGACGAAGCACACAATTTATAAAACTTATTCCTTAAATTCTGTAATTTCTGTAGCCCTGGTGTAAGCCATGGAATATTAAACTTTTTACTTTTTAAACAAGGAATATGTTTACTACAAATATTAAACATAGTATTTTTAAACAAATGAAAGCACACTTCGACATCTTTTGAATTTAGTTCAATACAATCCAACAGATTATTTATTAACTTTAAATCACCAGAGTTATAGTTAAAATTAAAATTGAAAAGTGTAGAATTAAAGCTCGCTAACTAGGGGGATATGGTTCATATCCGATCTAGATATAGGAAAAACTGATTCATTAACCTTAAAATTTAAGTTATTACTTATGAATACTAAATCCAGCAACCTACTTAAATTATTAAAGCAGCCATTAATTTGTTAAAAATCAAAATCTAATAGGCTTTCAACTACATATACGTTAATGTCATTATGAATATTTGATGGAGTTAAAAATGATTTATCAGGTTCAAGTTTCCAAACTCTAGAATACTCTAGACAGGTTGAAATCGCCAAGAACACATAAGTGATTGTCCTCCAACATATCGTTTGCTACTTTAAGAATGTTATTAACATGAGCTCTGTAAATATTATAACTGCTATTAGGTGGAATATATAATGCACATATAAATATGGCTCCAGATGATCCAGAAATTTCTACAAATACAATACAGCTGATCCAGTATTGTATCAAAGTTAAATAAGGCAATAGCAGTTACATGTATACTAAGCTTAATCGCAATTAAAACACCACCTCCACGATTTAAATTAGCTTTCACATGATCTCGATCTTTACGATACACCTGATACATGCTTAATTTAAAAACTCTTCATCAAATGTTTATGAATATTTATGTTTAGCCGACTGAGGCCGACTGAGAAGTAGCAGTAAAAGCACCTTTTTGCAAATTATGCAATGAGGCTGAACATAAATCTGACAAAAACCACCATCATATAATTTACAAGGAAATATAAGTTTGAACACCTTAAACCAATAAGGTTGGACGGAACAGAGATAGAATCCTAAAGAAATATAAATTCTTGAGAGTATTTCTAGAATATGTTAGTTAATGAAAGTGTTTTGTATGTTAATGTGTTCATTTTGAAAAAAATCAAACGTTAGTAAGCAAAGTAACGTGCCCTGAAGAAGGAGTAAAAAACTCCTTAACGTAGGCAAAACTAAAATTAAATAAAAAACTTAAAACACTAAAAGTATGAATTTTTATTTATTTGAAACGGGCGCTAAAACTATCTTTTTCTTAAAGCTATTAAAATAAATGAAAAGTTACCTTTAAAACTAAATTATAACTGTATAAATTAACATGGAAGGCCAGCCGTAATAACTAAAACGAGTTTAGAAATTCTTTTACACAAATTAATTTTCGACATTAAAGTACATGAGTATTTTTCACAAACTGAAACCATGGGACAATTTTATGAATATATCAAATATAAATACAATTACAAAACGTCATCAATTTTAAAAAAATGTTCACAACGACAGCATAAAATTAGCCAAAATACACTGCAGACTAAAATATCTAATTATTAGTAACTCATATGAAATAATACCACATCACATATCCGAAGCTATCACAAACGTAAACAAAACATTAAAAAATCGAAAGCGAACTAACAACAAATTAACAAAAATAAACTAAATTTTTCAATCGAAAATATCACATCTAAAAAAACAAGAAACACACATAAACATCAGAAAAATAAAATCAAAAATGCGCCAAAAAAATATAATAAGTGCTAGATACACTAGACATTGCCGAATACGAAAACTTTTTAGAAAAACAAAGATGTAAGTAGGTGATGAATGATGTCCGGTTATGGTTTTGAAAAAGCGCCATCTATCGGTGACGAGTATGTCACGACTTTAAAAACTTTTTGTTTTATATTTTCAAGCCGTTCCCCTTAAGAACATGGTCCATCCATGGCATTGCTTCCTGCTTATGCTAAATAGTTGAGTATACTTTTGGAAGCAGTGTATTGATGAGGATGGTGGCATCGGTGTCGCAGCGACGAGGCTGTGGCGGTGGAGGGGCTTATAATTGTTATTTAAATGTAAGCTGATGATCGAAGACTAATTTATTATATAGGTTGAGTTTTTTCCTGTTATCTGTTGCCTTTTACTAGAAATAAATAAACAGGTTGATTTGATTTAGATAGTTTTATTATTTCTTATACGGGTTGATTTACTTTAGATAGTTTTATTATTTCATATATAGGTTGATTTAATTTAGATAGTTTTATTATTTCATATATGGAGATAAGGGAACAATCAAAAGCGAGAGAATAACCAAAAGCGAGTAAATTAGAATGAAGACTAAAAATTACCTTTTCAGCTAAGCAGCTTTTTACTTCAAAAACAGCAACAACAGTAGCTTCGGCTACCTGCTGGTCAGCAACGACAGCTAAACGCGTTGTCAGCGTTTTACATAACAAATCCACTGCACCGGATAAGCGTGCAATGCATTTGTTGACTTTTACAATGTTCATTTATTTCTTGGAAATATTGAATGCAAAAATATGAAATATTTCGCAAGGCAAGTAAGTTATTTTGTTGCGAAATAAAAGATTTAAGATATTCGCAAGGCAAAATGGGATATTAAAGTAAGCAATATTTATTATTGCGAAATAAAAGAAATATATGAAATGCTTCGCAAGCCAAAATGGGAAGTTAAATTGAGAAATTAAATATTATGTGCTTTAACTCCTCCACCCTCAGATTCGAGCGTCCTCGTTCGATGGAGTTACGATACATAATTTCGGTATGTCGTGTTTCCCTATCTCTTTTATGCTTTGTTTAGTTACATTTTTATGTTTTACAATTTTTGTTCTTATTTTCTTTATAGTAAAGACTATACTTAAAATGATTACAATTATATAAAATAATACATTTATGGAGAAGTAAATACAATATTATTCTTAATTTTCAGTAATTTTATAGCATCAATTCCATTTACTTGTAATTGCTTAATTGATTTAAGGGATAACCTTTCTTCAATACTATATTTTTTTTGCCATCGGCTGCAATATTGCCGGTAGTGGCTTGTTTCCTGTTATCTCTTTCGAGAAATAAATCTTATTTTCTATTTCAACACTCGTATTAAAGTGTTTCACTAAAAACGATCCGTTGAGTTTTAGACTCTCATTATTAAATTTTACAGAGTCATAAAAATTATTTAAAATAATTATGTCCTTTGAAATTTCTTCCACTGAGTTTATGTGGTGGTTATTACTTTTCGTACAATTATCAATTTTGCTTTTAAGCAGGTTTTTTAAGAATGCTATGCATATGCCATTCGTTATATCGCTAATAGTGTCTCTTGGACAGATTACCAAGTTATTACACGATTTACAATTTTTAACTTTTCTATAAACTTTATCTTCACATATTAATATTGAATTACAGCTTATTTTAGTAACAAATTTTCTTTGAAACTACACAAAGTGTAGTTTGAATTTTGTTTGTATTAGAACATCATTTTCGATTTCCTTTTTTTCCTGCACAAATTTTACTATTTTGTTGGTAGTTTCAGTTATTTCATTTATTTTATCGTTTGTCAATTTGTTTATTATTACCTGTCTATTGTTACTCTCTAGCACATTATTAATTTTCTCCACTAGAACATTGTAGTCACTATGGTCCGGATTCCCGGCTATCCATTTCCAGGCGGATCCAATAAAGTCCAATGATCTTCTGCTTTTTTGACTGTTCGTTTTGATTCTATTTAAGTGTGTCCTGGATTGGTTTAGTAGGGATATGAGGATCGGTTTCAGGGAATGAGATGTTATTTGTTCGTTTATTACTGTCTCTATGTTGCGTTTAATGTCATCGTATTTCTTTAGTTCTATTACGTGGATGATTTTAAATGTCCCGACTTGTAACTTTGCCTGTCCTGATTCCACGGTCACGAGTTGTGATTATTTATCTAATATTTGATTATCTAATATTTGGACGTTTGCATCTATTAGTATAGCTGCTGTGACCAATCTACAAATATGTTGTTATTAGTAATTTAGTGAAGACACAAAAAAAAAAAATAAAAGAGAAAAAAATATTCGTTAATTTTTCTGACATTTTCTTTTTTTTTTTAATCTGTTTTACTTATGAACTACTTTCCCTGTTTCTGTTATAACTTTCGGAGGTTGGTTTTCTTTAACTATCTGATGTTAAAATCTTGGCGTACGTTTTGTACCGTCTCAGTAGAGTAGCTATGGAGATTCTGGCGCAAAAACGCGTGTATTTCCTTATGGGCCTCCAAATTCACAAAATTGTGGCAAACTGCGCAGTCGGCGTCGTGGACGATTGATCAAGTTGGCCGATAGTAGGGTGGCTGAAGCGTGTTGTTGTTATAAATTGGAGAAAAGCATGCAAGATGGGCGGATGGATGGACCGACGGATAGCTAGATGGACTATGATTGGTCAAGCTGGCTGAAGTAGGATGTATGAAGCGTGTTGTTGTTGTTATAAATTGGAGATAAGCATGCAAGATGAGCGGATGGACGGACGGACGGATAGTTAGATGGGATATGATTGGTCAAGCTGGCTGAAGTAGGATGGCTTATGTTGTTGTTGTTATAAATCAAAATTTCAAGTTTAAGGTGATAAACCTTCAGCTTCATAGTAAGCATAATAAGCGGACCCAAAACCGCAAGTTTAAGATAGGGTTGTTGCTAAGCATTTTAATAAATTTAATATAAGTTCGTTGACTAATGTATATACAAAGTATGTAAGCAGCAAAGGCGGCTGCGACGGCGGCTGGGGTTAAAGATAAATTAAGCTAGCGATTGAAAGCGTCATCGTAACCATGACCATACTCAACTATGCTGATATAAATAAAACAAAACGAGTTGATTTATATATGAATCTTTGTTGTTATTTTATCTATATTAGGGCGGGTCAAATTCTGGCTCAGCGAAATTCGTAAAATACATGTAATTTCAAGACTTTTTCTCGATTACGAAATTCCGCACAGCTTTTTTTCAAAATTTGTATATGCTGTAGTGGAGAAAAAGTCTTGAAATAACATGTATTTTACGAATTTCGCTGAGCCAGACCTCCAAAAAATTCGTCCATACAAATTGACCCGCCCTAATCTATATATATAAAAATAGATGTATGTATGAATGTATTCAAGCCAAATCTTGAAAGTGTTCCTGTGAGGTTTGGTAACGATTGGACAAGGGGGCGTGGTACCTCCCATACAAGCCAAATTTGCGCTATCGATCACAAAAAAAAAGGATATATATCTGACGGTTTCAATCGTAAAAAACTAATATTTAGTAATTTTGTTCAGATGGTTGCTGTCGGTAACTGTACAAAAAATGGGCGTGATCGTAATATAAATACGCCCACTTTTTCGAAATCGTGGCAATTCCGGAGTTCAACACATTTTTACAGTGAAACTTACTGTGTAACTGCTCCAAGAGGCGATCACTATATATAAATGTTTTCACGCCCACTTTCACCGCCCACAAGTCAATATCTATATACATAAAAAGAAAAACGATGTGTGTCTGGCAGTGTGATACCTATAGACTCCAAACCTACTGAACCGATTGACCTGAAATTTTGGCAGTCGATTTATTTCAGGTATGAGATGGTTGAGGAAAAAATTTTTCCATACCCCCTTTTACCGCCCCCAAATCAATAAAAATGTTCTATTTTAGTCGGTTTGAGTCGTATAAGGCTAAAATTTTGTAATTTAGTATGTACGGTATGTAGTTCAACTGTACTAAAAATGGATTTCCATGCCTCCTTTTACCGCCCACAAATAAATGAAAATTGTTTATTCCAGACTGTTTTGGTCGTATAAGACTTAAATTTGGTACTTTGGTTTGTGTAGTTACTGACAGTAACTGTACGAAAAATTGGTTTCCACACCTCCTTTTTGCGCCCAAAAATCAGTGAAAATGCCATATTTCAAGCAGTTTTGGCCGTATGAGACTAACATTTGATACCTAAGTTTGTATAGTTACTTTCGGCAACTGTACTAAAAAAAGCGTCATCGCTATATAGCCACACCCACTTTTTGAGCATTCATTAAAATTGACTACTGGGTCGATTGAGCTAAAATGTTAACTTAGTTTGTATGGTTACTGTCAGCAACTGTACTAAAAATTGGTATCCACGCCCCCCTTTTACTGCCCACAAACCAATGAAAACGTTTTATTTCAACGGTTTGGGTAGTATTAGGCAAAAAGTTTGTAATTCAGTTCATATGGTTACTCTCGGCAAGTGCACTAAAAATAAGCCAGTCCCACTTTAGTTAAACTCACTTATCGGGGAATTAGCGTCGAGTGAAGTAAAGTGCGCCAGGCTTAACCCAAATTGAGCTGAAATTTGTTTCGATTACGCGATGGCTCAAGGGAAATATTTTGCCGCACCACTTTTTACCGCTTCCAAAACAACAAAAATGCTATATTTGGTTATTTAGTGCATATGGCTACTTTCGGCAGTTAAACTGAAAATGGTGAATATATTTGGCATTTCTTGACATTTTCATATATGGCAGTAAGGCGGTCTGTGGCAGAACAACGTCTGCCGAGTAGAGTGAGTGTTCCTGTGAGGTTTGGTAACGTTTGGACGAGGGGGCGTGGTACCTCCCATACAAGCCAAATTTGCGCTATCGACCACAAACCAAATAAAGGATATATATTAAACGGTTTCAATCGTAAAAAACTAAGATTTAGTAATTTTGTTTGGATGGTTACTGTCAGTAACTGTACAAAAATTGGACGTGGTCTCAATATATATTATATACGCCCACTTTTTCGAAATCATGGCAATTCCGGAGTTCTACACATGTTTATTGTGAAACTTGCTGTGTAGGTGTTCCAAGAGACATTCACGATACATAAATGTTTTCACGCCCACTCTTACCGCCTACAAATCAATATCTGTATATATAAAAATGAATCGTGATTTGTTCGGATGCTTAAAACTTGAAAACGACTGGACCAACTTGGATACTTCCTTCTACGGGTTTGTTCGTACAAATATATTAAACAGTTGTGTTATTGACTAGCTTTAAAGTTATGGACGCACAGCTTAGAAATTCTGTATTCGACCACAATTTAGACGTACTATTTCAGTGATGAAATTTTATGGAAGTTGGACAAGGGGGAGGGGCACCACCCATACAACCCAAATTTGCGATATCGAATAGCTTTGAAGTTATAGGCCGCACAGTTTTAGAATTCAGTATTGGACCTCAATGTACACATGCAGTTTCATTGATTGCATTTCATGAGCGTTGATCAAGGGGGAGTGGCACCTCCCATACAACGAAAATTTGTGATGCCGAATAGCTTTGGAGTTCAAGGTCGCACAGCGGAGGAATTCAGTATTCGACCAAAATTAACGCATGCAGATTTACTGATAAAATTTTTTAGAGTTTGTCGGGGGTGGCGTGAGACCACCAAATTAACCCAAATTTGCGATATCGAATAGCTTTGGAGTTATAGGTAACTCAGCCTCGGAATTCAGTATTCGACCTCAATTTACACATGCAGTTTCATTGGTAAAATGTTATGGACGTAGGTAAAAGGGGAGTGGCACCTCCCATACAACCCTAATTTGTGCTATCGAATAGTTTTGGAGTTATATGTCGTACAATTTTGGAATTCGGTAATATACCTCCATGTACATATGCAGTTTAATTGATTACATTCTATGAGCGGTGATCAAGAGGCGTGGCACTTCCCATACAACCCAAATTTGTTATATCGCATAGCTTTGTAGATATAGTTCGCAGTCTCGGAATTCAGTATTCGACCTCAATTTATACATGCTGTTTAACTGATAACATTTTATGGGCGTTTGACAAGGGAGAGTGGCATCAACGCGCCGGGTTTCAGCTAGTTAATCTATATATATAAAAATGGATGTATGTGTGTGGGTATGTGGCTATATCAGGTATAGACTCCAAAACCGCTGAACCGATCTTTATAAAATTTTCAGAGAAACTGAAGCCACATGTTGAGAGTGTTCCTGTGAGGTTTGGTAACGATTGGACGAGGGAGCATGGTACCTCCCATACAAGCAAAATTTGCGCTATCGACCACAAACCAAAAAAAGGATATATATATGACGGTATCGATCGTAAAAAACTAAGATATAGTAGTTTTGTTCAGATGGTTACTGTAGGTAAATGTACAAAAAATGGGCGTAGTCGCAAGATATATACGGCCACTTTTTTGAAATCATGGCAATTCCGGAGTTCAACATATTTTTATAGTTAAACTTGCTGTGTAGGTTCTCCAAGAGGCGGTCACTATATAAAAATGTTATCACGCCCACTTTTACCGCCCACAAATCAATATCTATATATATAAAAAGCAAAACGATGTGTGTCTGTGTGTGTGATGCCTATAGACTCCAAAGCTACTGAACCGATTGACCTGAAATTTTGTCAGTCGATTTGTTTCAGGTACGAGAAGGTTGAAGAAAAAGTTGCCACATCCCCATTTTACCGCCCCCAAATCAATAAAAATGTTATATTTCGGTCGATTTGGATCGTATAAGGCTAAAATTTTGAAATTTAGTTTGTAAGGTTACTGTCGACAACTATACGCCCCCTTTTACACGCCCCCTTTTACCGCCCACAAATCAATGAAAATGCTTTATTTTATACGATTTTGGTAGTATAAGACTAAAATATCGTAGTTTGCTTTGTGTGGTTAGTGCCAGAAACTGTATGAAAAATTGGTTTCCACGCCCCCTTTTTCCGCCCTTAAATCAGTGAAAATGCTATATTTCAAGCAGTTTTGACCATATAAGACTAACATTTGATACTTAAGTTTGTATGGTTACTTTCGGCAACTGTACTAAAAATGGGCGTTATCGCTATAAACCCACACCCACTTTTTCAGAAATCATTTAAATCACCGCTAACTACAAATTAAGCTAAAATTTTGGCTTAATTTGTATGGTTACTGTCAGCAGCTGTACTAAAAATTCGTTTCCACGCCCCCCTTTTACCACCCACAGACCAATGAAAATGTTTTATTTCAACGGTTTGGATCGTAATAGACAAACATTTTGTAATTTAGTTCATATGGTTATTCTCGGCAAGTGCACTAAATATGGACCTGTCCCACTTTAGTTTAACTCACTTTTCGGGGGGTCAGCTTGGAGTGAAGCAAAGTGCGCCAGGCTTAAGCTAAATTGAGCTGAAATTTTGGAAGTCGATTTGCTTCGATTACGAGATGGTTTTAGTGAAATAATTTTGCCGCACCCCTTTTTAACGCTTACAAAACAACAAAAATGCTTTCTTTCGCATATTTTTGATCGTATTAGACTAAAATTTGGTTATTTAGTTTATATGGTTACTTTCGGTAGCTATACTGAAAATGTTGAATATAGTTGACATTTCTTGACATTTTCGTATTTGGCAACAAGGCGATCTGTAGCAGAACAACGTCTGCCGGGGAATAAAAGTCTTGCAAATAAAAATATGTGTACATTTTGATGTGACCACTAACTGCTAAAACGGGTAGACCGACTTAAACCAAAATTTCAGGGTTCGTTGGGATGGTCTGTAAATGGTTTATGTGAAGTTTGCACGAAATCGGTATGGTTCGAAAGTGGTTCCGTTCGAAAGAGGTATATGGGAATAATGTTCCCATATACTCCCATACAAATCGTTCGTGTGGGTTGGTGTCCGTTAAGATCTCATGAACGGTAACACATGAACACATGAACGGTAAAGGCATCAAATTTACAACATTTGTATAATAATTGCCACATTTGTATAATAATTATTAAATAAAAAAATAATAATTATAATGACTATTAAAAAAGTATTATTTGATGATATTATCTAAGAGAAACGTTTTAATCATATTAATTTAAGCAATTTATACATAATTTAATTTACGTAATTAATTGTAAATCTTTATATATATAAAAAGAAGTGTATATTTTTATGTCACCGCTAACTACAAAACAGGTCGACCGATTTCAACCAAAATAGCAGGGTACGTTGGGTATGGTCTGTAGATGGCTTACGTGATTTTGCACGAAATCGGGTCAGTGGTTCCAGCATTTTAAAGATATGGCATTTTTAAGATTTTTCCATTTACTCTTATACAAATATTCTGTCTCTTTGTATGATGCTTACAGACTCAAAAACTACTGGGCCTATTGAGCTGAAATTTTGGCAGTCGATTTCTTTCAGGTAGGAGATAGTTAAGAAAAAAAAGGCAACACCCTCTTTTGCCGCCCCCAAACCTATAAAAATGGTATATTTCAGACGGTTTGGGTCGTATAAGACTTTAATTTGGTAATTTAATTTATATGGTTACTGTCAGAAATTGTACTAAAAGTGGTTTCCAATGTGGAAATTTAGTTTATATGGTTACTGTCAGACACTGTACTAAAAATGGGCATCCACGCCATTTTTTACCGCCCACAAATAAATTAATATTCTTTACTTAAGACGGTTTTGGTCTTAATTGTAATAAACTAAATTTGGTAATTTAGTTTGTATAGTTAATTTCGGCATTTTTTGTAAAAATGGGCATGGTCGCACTTTAGTTGCTCCCAACTTTTTCAGAAATCATAAAAATTGACAACTGGGAAAATTAATCTTTAGTTTTGATTTAGTTTGTATGAATACTGTCAGAAACTGTACTTAAAATTGGTTTCCACGCCCTTTTTACCGCCCACAAACCAATAAAAATGCTTTATTTCAGACGTTTTGTGTCGTATAAGACTAAAATTTGGTAATTTAGTTTGTATGGCTATTTTCTGCCAGTGGACTAAAAAAAAGACGTGGTCGCACTATGTTTACTTTCAGGAGAAAGTATGCTTATCAGGAGACAAGCCTGGAGGAATCAAAGTGAGCCATGTTTAAACTAAATTAAGCTGAAGTTTTGGCAGCTTTTTGTTTTAAGTACGTGGTGGTTTATGGGGGAAAAAACGTTGTCACAACCCCTTTGTGACAGTTTGGATCGTTTTATACTTAAATTTGTAATTTAGTTCATATGGTTACATTCGGCAACTACACTTAGAATGGAGAATATATACAATTTTTCTTTCGATTAGCATTAAAATTCGTTTATGGCAGTAAGGCGGTCTGTGGCAGAACAAAGTCTGCCGGGGAATACTATTTTTTATATTTAAAAAAAAAAAAAAGATTCAAAATATTCTAAAAAGTTGTTTTTGTTGTAAAAATAAAACCGGTAAAAATTGCCTTTTTGACTACCTTAAATAAGAATTAGCATTTATTTGCAAAAATTCTTCTTACTGTTTTCGTCATCAAAACAACAAGGTACCCTCTTTGACTTTTTTGGCGGAATTTATTATTTCCAAAATGTTGTTGCTATATTTTTTACAAAATTTTTTTACAAAAAAATCAAGTCAAAATCAACCAATATAATTTATATGAAAAAATTACCCCAATATCTCTTTCCAATCAAAAGTTATGACTTTTATGATTAAGTTAAATTATGATTTATCGAATAGCGTTGGAATTATAGGTAGCACAGATTCAGAAGTCGACCACAATTTAAACATGCCGTTTCACTGTAAACATTTTATGGGTGTTTGGAATAGGGGGCGTGGCAGCAACGCGCCGGGTTTCAGCTAGTTTATTATATATAAATTGTGAAAAATTATTTATTTTGTATATAAATTATTCTTATGATTTCATTTGTTAAAGGCGTGTATTCAATTAAACGATCATGGATTACCAAGCAGTAAGCTGACGTTTTATCTGGAATCGGTTTGTTTGCTTCGGTGTAAAATTCTATTCGTACATAGATAGGTCCTGCTTTAACTGCTTCATTTTGATGTGTTACATCAACAACAATAAGCGGCGCAATTGCCTTATATTTAACAACGCTGAGCAATGGCTGAGGTTCTCGCATATAATAATAACTTTGTTGAAATTTTGCATACATATCATATATAAAAGCATACAGTCCCATTTACTATTTAAACTATTTACAGTCCCATACTATTAAAATAGGGTTTTCATTGTTAATTTTCTTGTACATTTCCAATTTCGAAAAGTCCGATAATTGTATGTGAGGTATTTTCCATGTTATATCCAGTATTGTCAATTTTAATTGATCTGCTGCATTAGTAGGATGATATGATCTATCATTAGACGAAGAACGTTGAAGGATAAGCTCATGCTTCGAATTTAATATTATTTTAGTGTAATCTTCGGCAAATCCCATCAACATTTTCAGCGGTATACAGCAACTAAAGTGATTTTTTTCCAAAGTTAGACTTTCATCAAGGCACCAACCAGAGTTTTTAATGCATCACTTTCAGCTTTATTCAATGATACAAACTTTTTCATAGTAGAGGAAATTCGAAGATTGCGAGTACGATCAACTTCAAAACCATTAATTTCATATCGAATTTCATCGAACAAATATGAAATAAAATTGTTTTTAAATTTCAAGCCCATTGTTGCCACATCTTTTCCACCTTCACGTTTTACTATGAAGCCATGAATGTAAATCATGCTCTCACTTGGTAGGACAAAGAGATCCTGATTTTGAATTGATATACGAATCTCATCGTTATTGTTGAATGATTTTAAATATGGAGAGTTGCTATGGTAATCCCTCTTTATAATACTCTCATCATATATTGGTTTTTGAAGGACATTTAATTTTTCGGTCATGATTAAAGCTGAAATCCTAAGAATTTAAAAGAATTTTATGTTTAATGTTGACAACAGCTTCTTTTTTATATGTCCTCGATCGAGAGTTGATGTAAGACTAAATGTAAATACTTTTTGTATTATGTTTTTATTCTATGTAAAAAACTCCCTAATAAAACACACATATTAAAATAGAATCAATTTATCGTTTTTATGAGAATAATCGATAATGTTGATATGAACAAATTAGTAAATGACAACTAGTTATTAATAATTGTTAACGACTTGCTACATCTTACTGTAAAACAGTTTACTACAGTATCAGATCAGTATCAGACTAGCATCAGAACAGTATCAGATCAGTATCAGATCAGTATCAGATCAGTATCAGCATCCGATCAGTATCAGCATCAATATCAGATAAGTATCAGTATCAATATCACTATCAGTGTCAGTTAGTATCTTCATGTTTTGAGCAAAATTTAATTTGAATATGAATAAAGAAAATTTTAAACTATTTTAATCGTTATTTAATACTTAAATGGGGGAAAAATATGTATAGATGATCAGTTCATCACGACTACTCATAATGTCTATAACAATCTCTTTAAGCGGAACCACGTCAACTCTTATTGGAAAATATGTTTCCACCAATTGAATTAGCCACAAAATATGTTTGCGGACTTGTAGACTTTGTAACATTTAATTCTATACCCAATGTAGATGTCCACAATTTATTTCATATCGGGCCGCATACTATTACAATACCAGTTGGTTCATATGAATTTAGGGATATTGGGTTTTTCTTGAAATCAGCCGTAAGAGACATTGATGATTCAATTTTCTTGGAAATTTAATCAAACAACAACACTCTTAAAATTGAAATTGTATCCTCCGTGGACATGGATTATTCAAAACCAAATAGTATAGGACAGCTGCTGTGATTCAGTAAAATAAATTTGATAGTAAATGAGTTAGCATATGAGGAATTTATCAAAGTGGTTCCTATAGATCCGTTACAAGGGATAGAAAAAACGAAATATATACATATAGGTCAGTCAGATAAAACTAGAAAAAAATTTGAATCTGATTTACCTTTAAATATTACAAACATAAACACAATACGAATTGAATACAACTTGACAACCGGATCATATATTAACAAAACATCAGTTCATACTATTCACGAATTTCCTCTCGATGTCTCACCAGGATATAAAATAAATAAGAAACCTTGAAATGTCATTTACTTACCCGTCAACTGTCAGCAAATAAACAACATAACGATAAAAGTCTTAAATCAAGACGGTGAACTTATTAATTTTCGAGGAGAAAAAATTTCTATAAGACTTTACTTAAGTCAGAGTAAAAATAATGATCATTTACGCTATAAACTCCTCAACATCTGTTAAATGTTACTGAATATAGGGCAATTGCGCCGCTTATTGTTGTTGATGTAACACATCAAAATGAAGCAGTTAAAACAGGACCTATTGATGTACGAATTGAATTTTACACCGAAGCAAACAAACCGATTCCAGATAAAACCTCAGCTTACTGTTTGGTAATCCATGATCGTTTAATTGAATACACGCCTCTAACAAATAAAATCATAAGAATAATTTAAATACAAAATCAATTATTTTTCACAATTTATATATAATAAATCCATAAAGTAACAACAAAGATTCATATATAAATCAACTCGTTTTGTTTTATTTATATCAGCATAGTTGAATATGGTCATGGTTACAATGACGCTTTCAATCGCTAGCTTAATTTATCATTAACCCCAGCCGCCGTCGCAGCCGCCTTTGCTGCTTTCATACTTTGTCTTTACATTAGTCAACCAACTCATATTAAATTTATTAAAATGCTTAGCAACAGCCCTATCTTAAACTTGCGGTTTTGGGTCCGCTTATTATGCTTACTATGAAGCTGAAGGCTTATCACCTTAAACTTGAAGTTTTTGTAGCGACTTAAATACATAAACATTATGCTGGCTATGAAGCTTGGGCTTATCGCCTTTAACTTGAAATTTTGATTTATAACAACAACACCAGCCATCCTACTTCAGCCAGCTTGACCAATCATAGCCCATCTAGCTATTCGTCCGTCCGTCCATCCGCCCATCTTGCATGCTTATCTCCAATTTATAACAACAACAACACGCTTCAGCCATCCATAGTGCCAACTTGAGCGATCGTCCGCCACGCCGACTGCGCAGCTTGCCACAATTTTGTGAATTTGGAGGCCCATAAGGAAATACACGCGTTTTTGCGCCAGAATCCCCATAGCTACTCTCCTCGTATCTTTTATTGATTCTTACGTAAATGCTTTGTTTTGGTGCGCAATCTTTAAAAGGGGCCCTTATTCTTAGTTGATCTTCTAGCATAAATGTTATTGAGTTGGAATTCAGTGATTTTTCATTATCAATTATTACTGTTTGTGGTGCAACGGACACTTTAAACCTTCCTCCTTATGAGGATCGTTTAAAACTACTAAAAATGCAATCTTTGAACGAGAGAAGCAAGTCTCCAGATATCGTCTATTTACACCAACTCATAACTGGTGTATTCGATTCACCAGAACTCCTAACTCTTATAAATTTTAACACTAACCGTAGAAGCAGTAGAAATGCTAACAATTTAATTTACTTACTTTTAGTAGAACAAATTATATGGCTACTGCTCCTTTACATCGCATGAGTACCTTTGTTAACAACTGTAGCTTTTTTGATGTTAACTTATCGAAAGGTCAACTCAAAAGTAGATTGAAAACTAATGTATGATTAGATCTATGTAAACGCATGGTTAGTTGTTATGTCTTGTGTTGTCCCTGAGCCCAACCCATATTATGGTGGGTAAATTTTTCTCACTTTGGATTGTTTTGGACCACTCTTATCGATATCATTTGATATCGCACAGTTTGAGCGTACTTTTAACAAATCGTATTTATAGCATTTGTTATTGTTCAAACTGTGAGCACCTCGCCATGTGACTGTCGTATAAAAAAATTGTGCAACCCTGTGATATATGTGATTATGCGGCTGAGAGCATAAAAATACGAGGTACAAAAAACACGTCCAAGGGCTGCTTTTATTTCCGCGTGCTTGCGTATTTGCGTTTGTATGCAAAACAACAGCAAGGCAAAATGCGCTTTCGTAAATTGGCGTACAAATAGCGGATCGTACAAATGGCGGACCAACGTATTCGAACTGTGAATGGCCTTATTGAGATGTTTTAATGTTGTTTGGGCTGGTTCTTAAGATGATCTAATGCGGAGAAAGTGCGAAAAAGCTGTAGTAGCTGAACTCTATTGTTATTGCATGTTACTCCAAAATTAAAAATTATTTGTCTGAGTGGATCGCGTATGTATTCAACAGATCTGGATTCGATTAAACTAGCCGGTGCATATTTAGAATATTAATCTACTGCTGTTAAAATTAGTCTTTTGTTTGTAATGTAAATATCGATATGGACTATTTGGCCTGGATATTCCGGGATTGGTGTTTCTTTTTAAAAATGGTTTGCTAGGATGCCTATCGTACTTTTGTGTTGCACAAATTTTACATTGTTTAACTATTTTTTTTTACTTTTTTGTGCATCTGTGGAAAATAAAAATTTTCCATAATTTAGTTTTTGCTTTCCATCGCATTCCTGTTGGCTCTTTTATGCTCATTTAATATTTCTTCTTCTTGTTCTTCGTCTGTAACTAAATCTTTGACTAGTGTTTGTGTAAAGCGAATTTTATGTGTGCTAAAATGAGAAGGGTCAAATGTTTGTATGATGCTCATCAAATTCTCTGTGGCATAAATTCCGTTATAACAGAAGGGTTTAAATATCTTTTGAATATATCGATAAGGTTTTTTTCAGAGTAGTTTTGTTGAATAAAAATGTGTCTGTGGTATGTTGGAAATGAGATTTTGAATTGGTAGCTAGTTTTTTGACCTAATCTTAGCCAAATTTGATTTTTGTAGACATTGATCGGGGCTTCAGTTGTTGGTATAAGAATGTGTCCTGAGATTTCATCAGAATGAGTTGCTATCGTAAGGTAATTAATTTCTGGTGGTCGCGAAAGTGTCTCGGCAACTATATTAGTGCATCCTGATTTGCATCTGAGTTCACAGTCGTATTCCTCTAAAATAGCTTTCCATCTTTTCAATTTGGAGTTGTCATTTTTGTTGCTGAGTGCGTACGTAAGTGGTTGATGGTCTGTATAAATTTTAAAATTTCTGAGAGATTTTAATGCCCAAATGTTTTAATGATAATGTTCGTGAAATGAAAGTGATAGGTTTCCCATCTTGCTCTAAAACTGCACCTTTTGCATGTGCATCTGTTATCAAATGAAACTCTTTTTGGAAATTGGGGTATGTAAGAATTACTTCTTTTGAGATGAGTACGTTTTTTATCTTATTGAATGCGTCTTTCGCAGTATTGTCCAAATAAATAAGAGTTTTTTTATTGATTCTTTGCTACTCTACCGTCCTCTTCTCTCAATAGATTAGTTAGAGGTTTTGCTATTTTTGCATAGTCCTGTATGAAGCGTCTATAGTGCCCTGAAAGACCAATGAAAGCTCTCAAGTCCCTTAGCGTTTTAGGATAAGGAAAGTCAACTTTTGCCTGTTCTTTGGTAGGGTTGGTTTTTATTCCGTCAGAGGATACTAAAAATCTTAAAAATTCTATTTGTTTTTTTAAAAATTCACATTTGTCTATTTGCACTTTCATATTAGCTTCATGAAGTGTTTGGAAAATTTCGTGGATGTTTTCGGCATGAGTTTTTTCGTCCTTACTGAATATGATAATGTCATCAATGTAGACATAACATATTCGGCCAATGTGTTTTCTTAGAATATCATCCAAGGCAAGTTGGAAAATTCCAGGGGCATTTTTTAGGCCAAATGGCAAACGTGTAAATTCGTATTTGCCATTTTTCGTGTAAATTCGTGTAAACGTGTAAATTCGTATTTGCCATTTTTCACCGAAAAGGCAGTTTTTTGTACGTCAGATTCCTTTTATGGAATTTGGTGAAAACCGCTTTTCAAGTCTATTACTGAAAAGATATTATTTTTTTCTAATTGGGCTAAAACTTCGCTGATGTCTGGAATTGGGTAACGGTCGGCTATTGTAATTGCGTTGAGTTTCTTATAATCGATTACTACTCTATATTTTTTTTCATTTGATGCATCCTGTTTTTTTGGAACTATCCATACCGGTGAATTGTATGGATACCGTGAAGGTTTGATTATTCCATCATCTAACATTGTGTGTATTTGGCTTTCTACCTCCTCTTTTAACGACATTGGGTAAGGATAGTGTTTCGTGTATACTGGTGTGTCGGAATTTGTTCTTATGGTGGCGACTACTTTTGTAGTATAGGTCAATTTTTCGTTTGGGTCAGAGAAAAGGTCAAAATGTTGATTAATGTTTGCATTGCTTGTTTCTGTGCTTCGTTCATGTGGCTATCTCATATATCTATATAATTTACATCCTGAGAGGTTAGTTGTTTAAGTCGAATTTTAATTGAGTTGTTGATCGTCATATGGTTATATTTTGTATCAATGACGGCGGATAGCTCTTTAAGGCTATCATTTTCTAGTATTGCATGAAATGACACGAGAGATGGAAGGATAAAGAATTTTAAGTTTACATGGGGCAGATTGAACAGGTTAACGTAAGTGTGGTGTGTAATTTTAATATTTATGTAATTATGTATTTATGCCAAATGCGATTGTATGTAGTTTTCGTTTGACCCTGTATCTACTAAAATTTTAGGAAATTCTCCACTTCTCGTCCTACATTCAAAAAACGGTAAGGAAGAATTCTTCAACCTAAAAATGGATGTCTGTAAAGTCGATAGGTTCGTAGTTGTATGGGTTGTTTCGAGAGTTGTCTGGGTGTTCGGAATTTTCAAGAGCTAAATTCTCATTGTAACTAGAAAAATTTTGGTTATGATTGCTTAGAGAGCCATCTTCAACTTCCTCGTGGCTGGTGTTTACATGCAAATTTCTTTGTATTTTGAGTGGTGGATTCGTAAGATTTGACTTTTCGTATCTTTTTTTTTGCACTCGTATCTTGTGAGTGCTTGATTATATCCTTGTGAATATTGTTGTGGTCTTGTTAGTGTTTGATGAGGTCTAAAAGTTAACTGAGGCTGTGGTAAGAATGCTAGTTCTGGATAAAACTGGTGGTGTGACATTTAGAATTTGTATTTAAATCGTATAAAATCAACATAATAAATAACAAGGTCATTTAAAAAAAAAAAATTAATCAAATGATAGAGAACGACCAAACAGAAACAAGCTGAAAACAAATCAGCAAAAATCTATAAACAACTTCAGTAAACATGCTTTGTTAGTGGAAGACTTCCAGCAGGCTTTTGGACTCCATAAATAATAACATAAGCATAAAGACTAAAGTTAAGCAAAAATACAACAACAAATGCGAATATTCGTTAGAACAATTAATTGTTCTAACTTTGAATTTATTCTCAATAAACGATTTTAAGCTATCAAACAACTAGAATTAGTATTTAAAATAAAGTATGATCTAAACTATCAAATATTTAGAATTTGTATTTAAATCATGTAAAATCAACATAATAAATAACAAGGTCATTTAGAAAAAAAATTTAAAATTTTTTTTTTTGATAACACTATATTAAAATTGAAAATTTTATTGTAGTTTTTATTTCAAGTAACAGATTATTTTTCCACAAAATTTAAAATATGTTCCTATTATGAATTCCTTTTTGTTAAGTTTTTGTTTTAATAAACTCGATATTATTGATTTTAGCTTCTATTGAAAATATCTTTTTTGTTTTTTCTTTCAATTACAAAATGTTTTTTCCGTTTCTTCGTATAAATAAAAATCGATATATTTTTTTACTTATTCTTTGTTACTTTCTTTTTTCAATACCTAAATTTAATTTTTGTCCCTTTAGTTAGAATAGTTTTTTTTCAAAATTCAAAATGAAATTTATATTCTTAACTTTACTCTTTATTATCTTCTGATTTTACTTTTATTTCTTTTATGTCAATTGAAATTATGTTTTTACAAAATTTTAAATAATATTTAATATCCTTAGCTTGAGTGTTTATAATATTCACTTTTATTACATTTGATTTTAATTTTATTTCTCCCTTTTTTCAGGTAAATTTTTTATATTTAAAATAAAATTCGATATTTCTAATTTTACTATGTTCTCATTTATTTTTAATATCTAATTTCTCCTTGTTTTTTTTTAATGAGAACTAATTTTTCATTATAACTAAATTGATTTTTTATTATGAATATTTTTTATACTTGATTGTATTTAAAATATCTGATTTAAATTTTTATTTTGTTTCTTTTTATTATAGGTAATTTCTTAGAAAATCTTATTCGATAACTTACAGTACTATTTGAGTCTTTATCATAGTCCTGATCTTTGGCTGAGTTTCTCCCGTTTGCTTTCTACTAGTGCCCTTCCAAAAGACACATGAACTACTCGCTGTTAAACCTCAACAAAAATCCTGTTTGTAGCACTGTTTGTTGTCAGTGGTTTAATTTACTCAGCTGACCTTCTTCTTCGTTGTTATGTTGCTGGTTTGTATCTGGTAAATTTTTTCACCTTTAACAATTTAGTGGAATTTTTAGTAGCACTTCTTTTATGTAGTAAGTGGCACTTGTTTTTATATAGATAATGGCACTTTTTTATACAGCTATTGGCACTTTTTTTATATATATAGTTAGTGGCACTTTTTTTTATAGTAAGAAGCACTTTTTTTATATAGCTAATGGCACTTTTTTTATATATAGCTAGTGCCACCTTTTTTTGTTCAGTTAGGGGCACTTTTATTTTGTAACTATTTTTACTTTATTTTGCTCAGGCGCCAGTTGAGTTTTTTCCTGTTATCTGTGGCCTTTTAATAGAAATAAATAAACAGGTTGATTTGATTTAGACAGTTTTATTATTTCTTATACGGGTTGATCGAAGTAATGAACACCGTGCAACGATGGAACATTCACTACAATGGTGGCGAAAACTTGCTAGAGTTCATAGAGCGAATCGAGGAGCTAGCCGAATGCTATCACCTGGACCGAAATAAATTGCTACCCACATTATTAGAGGTATTGCAAGGTAGGGCCCTGCAATGGTATCGTGTTAAACGACCAACGATCACCACATGGGCCGCATTCCGTACCGAAGCCGAAAGATTCTTTTTACCGAAGCGATTCCTAAGCCACCTAGAGGAAACAATTTATCGCCGTAAACAGATGCAAAGAGAAAAATCGAAAGACTATATCCTGAGTATGCAAACTCTCATATTCCAACACCCACGGCTTAAAAATCTAGAACACACAGACCGGATTTACGATGGGTTACGAGTCGAATACAAGCTCTACGCCAGTCGAAATGATTTTAATACGCTCGACGAGTTAATGGACCTCACCGAAGAATACGAGATACTCAGGCGAGACGAAACAAGAGTGAGCCGAACAGCCACTCACTGCCTACGAGATGCGACACCATACGATAAGACCACACACTGTTGGAGGTGCAAAAAACGAGGCCACTGGCGCTATGAATGCCAAAGCCAGGCACGAAAATTTTGCTCACTATGTGGTCTGGACGGCACATTATCCCGCGATTGCTGCTGTTTGAACCCACAACCGTCTACTACCGACCCTTCTGATATTTCGACTGATGGTCGCTATTATATCACCGTAAAGGTCATGAGACGCCCGATAAAGGCATCGATCGACACCGGATCTACACTATCATACGTCGACGATAGCTTCAAACAATTTTTAACTGAGCAAAATATTAAACCGCGGCCACACAGCAGGAAAATGCAATTAGCAAATAGCTCTATAGTCGATTGCGAGGACGCGTATCCCATCCAAGTTGACTATGGGCAGAAATAAGTATTTGTCTCAGTCTACCCACTATCATCACTAGCAGAGCCAATGATCCTAGGAATGGATTTCTTACAATGCAGAGGCATAAAATTAACGATGGACGGTCAAGAGCTGGACCAGCAAAGCAATGACTAAGCGAAAAATGTCTCAAGCCTGCACTCTCTTGTCAGACGATACAATTTGACACCGGAACCAAACGTACAATTATTTAAATGGAGAGCGATGCCTTTAAGCACGAACTACGCGCCTGCAATAATCAAGCCCACCATCGAACGCATTATTGAACCCGAACCACCGAAAATCTCCGAAACCCGAAATATTCGGCCGACTACTCGTTTATCACCCCTGCCGATACCCTGTTACACAGACGGAAGCTCTGATGTGCCAGAGACCAGGGGCGCAGAAGGCGCAATTTATAACACTGCGCTACCGCTACTACAGCTAACTCCGTTTCGAAAACACATCACTAATCGTCACACCGACATCACAGCCTCACGTCAAGCCATCGACCGTCACACCACCAAAAACACTAACCATCGCACCCACACCACAGCTTCGCATCGAACCGTACACCGCCTAACCTGTCGCTTCACTCCATCGGCAAGCCCAGAATTTTACCGGACACACGCGATCGAGGACCACTACAAAGCACACATAAAAAAAATAACCGTAACTATTTTAAAAAGACGGCAAGGCTCGACTATACTGTGAAGTGAAGAGCAACACAATAAAATTTTTTCGCCTTAAGCACCGTTTTGTTTTTAAATTTACTTTTTTTTTACTAATTTCAGCTCCGTTTTGTTTTTAAATTTACTTCTTTTTTTTACTTATTTATTTTAAGTCTCTAGTTTTAATTATATTATTAGGAAAAATACTTATAAGTTCGCGATGAACTCATCCGCATTAAGCGTAATTTTTTTATTTTATCCACCCGGTCGTTTACTTTTATTTTTGAACTAACTATTAATTTTGTTACTTAGGATATTATTTTTTTTTTTAAATTTATCATGACCAAACCGAAACCGAAAACTAACAAAATTACATCACCGTAGTCCTACCGTTCATTATTATAATATAATCTAATCTCTATTTTATTTTTTTTCTTTTCTTTTCTTATCTTTTTTTCAAGTCATTTTTTAATCACTCTCCGAAGTGGGGGGGAGTTGTAACGGGGACCCCATTACAAAATTGCACCCCATTCTCTACGCCACTGTCCCACTACGCCACTGTGCACCTATAACACAGCCAACAGCCAGGCATATAACAAACACACAAACATATCAACTGAACATAGTCAACAGCTAAGTATACAACAAACACACAAACACAGCTTCTCAACGTAGTCAATAGCCAGCAACTCAACAGCCAACTCAGCATGGTATAATTCACATCAAGTTTTTAGCTGAGGACAAATAAGAATGCGTAGTTTGGCAGACTTAGGCACGGTCCGAAAGCGTAGTGCTTAGCCCGTCCGCTACTTGATAAACAAGTAGATGAAATTTGCCGACGATCTCATTTCTGCAGATCGTCGCTAATACATGTAGTAGTAGTTTTATATATAAGTTTAAAATTTTATTTTGTAGTTTAGTTCGGACTTTTCACGTCGGCTCCGGTCGGTCGGACATCCGAAGTAGTTTTTTTTTAAGCTCGAACTTTGCACGTCGGCTTCAGTCGGTCGGACATCTGCTACATAAATTTATGCTTAAGAGTTTATTTTATTTTCTTTCTTTTTTTAATTATTATCGTTAGAGTAATAGTAAGGCGATTCACACCACATATAAAAGCATATATATTAAGACTAAATGCTAAATAAAGAAGCGTAGTCGGGTCTTGCCTAAGTCGTCGTCATACCGACCGTCACCGAACTTCACCGAATACCACCGAATTTCTCCGAGTCACCGCACTCCACCGTACACCGAACACCATCAAACCAGCATACGAGGACTTCATCGGCAGATTCAATTACGTATCGTAAGGCTTGCTCATTGAATTAAACACTAAGAGAATATATATATACTATGTACTCTACTAAAAAATTACAAAAAAATAAAGCAACAATTACAATAAGAGCATTAAAATTCTTCAAGTCTTCTTATTTATTGGCGAAAGTTCGAGAGTCTTTCGTCTGATCCTGGAGCGACTGAGCATACCTCAGCCTTTGAATAAAACCCCCCTTACAGCATATTTTTCGTTTCTTTCCAAATACTGACTTTTGTTCGGATGTTGCATTTGCACCTAAGTCTTCAATCTGTAATTTTGTCAAGTCTGAAATAAGTTTCAAAATTCTGTCCTTATAAATTTTGACTGATGAATTTCTTTTCGTGAAAGATGATAATTGCGTTTATATTTGTGCTGCCGTTTGGTTGCTTTTATATTTTTCTAATAAATTTTGTTTTAAATTGTCAAATGTGGTCAATTTATTGGCATATCCTAGCGTTGTCTTCACTGATGCGCTCAACTTAACAATGCTTACAAAATCTAGTAGGGATTTTTTAGCATCCTCACCATATGAATTGTAAAGTAACTGAACAATTTTTAGAAATGATTCTAATTCATTATAGGACCCATTAAAAATTGGTATGGTCTTTAAAGCTACTTCTAAATTAAAGGTTGCCATTTTGTTTATGATATTATTGTTATGCTTTTGACTACTTGAATTTTCGTCTATTATTTCTTTTTCTTTTAAAAATCCTCTTATTTTCCCTTCTAACTCATTAAATCTGTGAAGTCTATCCTTGAAATCTTTCTTATCTAAATCCTGTTGCAGTGATTGCTTCAGCGTATGTATTTTTGCGAGCTTACTTTCTATATATTCCTTACTATATTGTCTATTTGGTGATTTTTTTAATTTTGATAGTAATTACTCTAGTAATTTTATTTCCATTAGACAAAAGGCTGTTTTATTAAAGTTTTAATGTATTTTGCTTGCTTTTTAGTGAAATTTATATGTTATTTTTCTACAATATTGACGTAACGATAGTGCTTTATTTTCTGCAAATCCTACTTTAATCAGGTTGACTTTACAAATATCGCATCGGAAACATTCACGGTGCAATGGTTTTCTTTTATTAGAAACATATATTATTTTTCCTATGTCAATTATTTTATTTTTACATACAGCACAGTGTTTTTTAAACAAGATGCAATAACATCCTTGATATTTGCTGATGACTCAGAATTGTAACATTTTCGTAATTTCATAATTATTCAAAAATTTTCTTTATATATTTTTCATTTTATATCCGATTTTTTTAAAAACATTATTATTTAAATTAACGCTCCTATGAGCTGTTTTCTAACATAATTGTTATAATGGTAATTTATCCAATATATTAATACAATTATTATAAAACAAATTGAGATTAAACTTATTATAGTGTTTGCGTCGTTGCTGCTGCTGCTGTTGTTGTTATTGTTTGTAGTGATGGTTTCTTTAGCTCCGAACCATCCCATTTTTTAGCATTTGTCGCCCGTAGTTTGTCTTCTTGTTGGCAATTTTTTCGAGGAGCTTTTTTCTTTCTTTTCCGGTTGTAAGTGCTGCGACATGTATTTGTTGCTGTAAAGTTGGCTAGGATTAGGCTTGATAGTGATCAAGATCGGTGTTTACAGAGTAAACATTTATCGTAATAAATGCAATTTACGCAGGATTGTTGTCGTCCGCAGGCTCGCCACGTAAAGGATTTGTCAAAATGGATTGTTGTTAACAGGTTAAAACTTTAACCACATTTTTTTTATCAAACAAAAAATGAAATGATATTGATGCCTAATTCGGCTATTTTTGATTATGGCAAAAATGCCGCTCTGAGTCGTCAATATGAGATTAAAAATAAGACTTTGGTGTCTCGTTAGAATCTAAATTTTATTTGAAATCTTTTGGGTTTTTATATTAAAAAAAAACAATATAAATTTTCTTACAATTTAGTAACTCCTCCCCATTATTTATTTTGACTCAATTTTACAACATTTAATTGAGTTATCTTTTTTGTTTTGTTTTCGTTCCACAAACCAATCAAAAATAGTGCAGTGCTTGCACATGCTGCAGTCACTAGGTCAGCGTGCAAGCAAATTTTATATTTCCGTGGTTGTGACATCTACTCAAATCACTTGAGCTGCTTTCGATCAACATGCATTGATAGACGCGACGTGGAGAGCGACAGAAAGAAACAAATAATAACTGAAACAAAGATAATAAAAATAAGTTATTTTGTGGTGGCATGTGGTGGCTATGATAATACCACTTATATCATTATTGGGTTTTTATTATTTTGTTTCTTAAAGGGGGGGGCATAGCTTGAGACGTATCATACGACACCTCAATCAAGACTTCTGCCCGTTCTTCCAGTTATCAATAAGCATTCCTTTTAGCTTTAATTTTAGTGAATGGAACCGACCACCGACATCAATTACCGATTAGCGATTACCAATTACCGATACCGACTTACATTCGCTAAAAACCCTAGCCCTCGGCTAAAGTAGTTTCGACCGTCACCAACGACCACTCCCTTCGACTCACACGACACTGCACTGCGATGTATAATAAGTCTATAATAAGGCCAATTTATCAATAAAGAATTTGAATTGAAAACAACGTGGTTTTTTTATTATTTGTGGAAGTTGGTAGTCCTTTCATTTGACCCTGGCACGGCTGAGCTGACCTCAGCCTTTAGACAAAACCACCTTCACAAATGGCGCCCGAACAGGGACCTGACTCCGAAAACGACTGTGGGAAAAAATTACCACCCACCCACGATGAAGGAGCAGATCAGCCGCAAGGCAACACGCAGCAGCAGTCCGCAGCAGTCACCGACGCGAACATATTGCAGCTGGGTAAAGAAGCTCAACAATTAATTCCCGATTCGGTTGGCTAAGTATACCTGCTGAAAAGGAGAGACTTATCAGTGAGTGTCAGAAAATCTGACTTGAGACGGATGGGTGTATCATCCAGCAGCTGCGGCGGCAACTAAAGATTTTATCCAGAAGAAACGAAGCCGACAATCAGCGGAAAACATATTGGAAGAGTTAGAGGAGGAAGTTACGAAGGACGAGAAAGTGGACGTCATAACGAGTGATGAATTATCATTTCGGTTCCCCGGCCCGCTTTCGTATACCGTTGGGTTAACTCAGAGGTCATCAATATAGTGCAGCAATGGGAGCTATACTTCGAAGGAGGAGACAATTTATTAAATTTAATAGAACGCATTGAAGAACTCGTCGAGTGTTATTGCCTAACCCCGGATTCACTCCTTCCATCACTTCCAGCGATTCTCCGTGGCAAAGCTCTGCAGTGGTACAGGATAAAAAGAGTGCTATCTCCTCATGGGACACCAAAAAAGAAATGAAGCGATTTTTCATGCCAAAGAGGTATCTCGCGCAGCTTGAAGAGAACATCTATCACCGAAAACAATGGCCGCTAGAGAAAGCACGGGATTTCATACTAGCTATTCAAACTCTTATTCGTCAGCATCTTTAGCTGAAACTTCTCAACCATACCGAAAGCATATATGATGGGCTGCGAGTGGAGTATAAGCTGTACGTTCGGCACAGCGATTTCTTTTCTATAGACGAGCTCATGGAGATGACCGATGAGTTTGAACTGCTAAAACGAGACGAAGCCAAGACCGGTCGTCAACAACCATCGTTCTACCTAGGCGAAGACAATCCATATAACACAAACACTCACTGTTGGCGATGCAAACAGTATGGTTACCGGCGCCAACAATGCAATAGACTACGCAAACTTTCTGTTCATATTGTGGAAAAGAGGGTGAATTTTCCATTTCATGCAAATGTAGAAATTTGGACGTCATTGCAGCACCGGGTAATATTAAAAATCGCTTCTACGTCGAAGTCCCCATCTCTGAATTGAGAACTCTAGCTCTCATAGACACCGTTGCAACCCTGACATGCATTAACAAAACTCTGCAAGCGCACTTATTAACACAAGGCATACTCCCGCGACAACATTCCAGGAGCGTACAATTGGCCGATAAAACTAGCGTCATATGCAACGAGGTCTTCCCGATTAAGATTGATTACAATAACCAGAATGGAATGGACTTGGAATGGACTTCTTAAGTCAGAGTAAAATAAGGATTACCCTAGACGGAGTTACCTTGCCTACACCGTCAAACACCACGGAACCAAATATACTCCAACTACACGCATTGACAAGAGAATTTTAACACAGGAACAGAACCTTACCCTAGACCAGCTTCTCGAGAAAAACACCGCTGGCTTCCAAACATGTACATGGGTACATGGTAACTGTAATGTAGGCACCCACAACATCCGGTTGAAACACCAGGAACCAATCAAACAAAGATACTACCCACGTAATCCCGCAATGCAAGCCATAATTAATCAGGAAATTGATGAACTCCTTGCATCCGATCAAATCGAACTGTCGTGTAGCCCATACAGCTCACCTATTGTTCTGGTACGCAAGAAGCAAGGAACTTGGAGGATGTGCATTGACTACCGTCAACTAAACGCTGCTACAGAACCAGACGCCTATCCTCGTCCTCATATAAACTCTATTTTAAACCAACTCAAGGAAGCGGTATACATCTCATCGATTGATCTCTAAAATGGCTATTGGCAGATACCTTTAGAGAAAACATCTAAACCATTTACTGCATTCACCTTCCCGGGTAGGGGTCTGTTCCAATGGAAGGTGATGCCGTTTGGCCTACATTCAGCCCCAGCTAGATTCCAGAGCATCTTAGACCAAGTCATCGGGCCAGAGCTACAACCAAGGGTCTTTGCATACTTGGACGACATCATTGTTCTGGGGAAAAACTTCAAAGAGCACCTGCAAAACTTGTCAGCAGTGTTGCACCGACTTCTACAAGTCAACCTTCTAATCAATTTTGACAAAAGTGAATTTGTACGCACTAGCGTGAGGTATTTAGGGCACGTCGTCAGCTCACAAGGTTTGCCGATCCGAGCAAAGTTGAAGCAATGAAAGGTTTTGCTGCCCCAACTAATATCAAAGAACTCAGACGAATCCTGGGAGTGGCGTCATGGTACCGCAGGTTCGTGCCGAGCTTTGCAACACTAATAGCTCCATTAAACCGGCTGCTGAAAAAGAATGTTAAATGGCAATGGGAGACCGAGCAAAATGAGGCGTTCGAAGGAATCAAGGATACTCTCAGTCAAGCACCAATCCTGTGCAGTCCAGATTTTTAGCAACCGTTTTTTTTTGAAAACCGACGCCAACAGAGAAGGACTGGGAGCAGTACTGTTTCAAAGACATTCGGACCAGGAGCCTACGCAAGCCGAACTCTTACCGAGCTAGAACGTAAGTATTCGGCTACTGAACAGGAATGCCTTGCAATATTATGGGCAATAAGAAAGATGAGATCATACCTGGAGAGGTATGAATTCGCCGTGATTACGGATCACCATTCATTAAAATGGCTGCACTCGATGCAAAACCCGTCAGGCAGGATAGCCAAATGGGCCTTAGGGCTCCAGCAGCACGATTTTTACATAGAGTATCGAAAAGGAAGTTTAAATGTCGTGGCCGACGCACTTTCCCGCAGCCCCCTAAATACACCTAGACCTGAAACCTTACTCACACTTACCACGGGGAAACATGATTGGTACCTCACGCACAAAAGTAAGTTTGAGAGCCAACCCGATAAGTTCCCCGACTACCAAATTTTGGATAACCGAATGTTTCGGCATCTGCCCAGAAAATCTAAAATATTATCGTCACCACAATAGAAACTGTGCATCTCTAGGACCTAACAAAACGAAGTCCTACGGGAAATTCACGACGACTCTACTGCTGGACATCTAGGCGTATACAAGACCATTAAACGAGCCCAAGAGAATTACTACTGGCCCGCCATGCACCACGATATTATGCGGTACGTCAAAAACTGTCCAGCTGACACCTGTGCCAAGTATAAAATTGATCAACGAAAACCCGCTGGCCAAATGGAAACAATGCCATGCTCTCAACCTTGGGAGCTAGTCTGCGCAGATTTTATTGGGCCACTTCCCCGCTCTTCTCATGGCAGTACCGGTCCTTTAGTTCTAGTTGATAAGTTTAGCAAATGGGTAGAACTCATCCCCGTACGGCAAGCTACAGCAAACAGCGTCATCACTGCTCTTAAAGAAAGAATTATATACCGGTTCGGTTGCCTAACAATTTTTCTATCAGATAATGGAACACAGTTCACCGGCCATGCCCTCAAAACCTTTCTTGAATTTTTTAACATCGAACACTGAGTAACCACCCCATATTCACTACACGAAAATCCTACCGAAAGAACTAACCGCGTAATAAAATTAATGATCGCTCAAAGAACCAAGAACGACCACCGACACTGGGATGCGGAATTACTAGAAATTGCCTTTGCTATTAATACAGCATCACACGAGTCTATCAATTTCTCGGCAGCTGAGATAAATTTTGGGAGAACGCTCAACATCCCAAAGAGAGAATCGGGTCATACCCCCGAGGAACTCCTTCCCGACAGAACCAACATGGAAGCTCTATTGAAAGAAGTACAGAACAACATGAGTATCGCTTCTACTAAGCAAAAAAAAAAAATACTATAATCTACGACGGCGTGCCTGGAAGCCAGCAATCGGATCACTAGTACTAAAACGGGACCACCCGCTCTCATCAGCCATAGAGCATTTTGCACAAAAACTGGACCCAAAGTTCTCTGGCCCCTATACCCTACGGAGGTTGATTTCGTCAAACATTGCTGAGCTAGAAGATACCAACCATCCCAAACAGACTACATATCGGGCACATATACAACACCTAAAAAGTTACACCCCTAGATTAGAGGAGGCCAACCAATAACCGGGAAAGTTATTATTTTTTTTCTTCTCTTCCTTTCTCATACTATCATTTAATACCGACCTTTTTTTTGGGTTCTTTTGGTATCATTTTTTTTATTATATTTTTTTTATGTAGTTATTTTTTTCTCTTCTTCTCTTTTTATTATCATTTTTTCCCTGTTATTATTTACTCTTATAACACCATTGTGGCCGTGACTAATACACATTTCTTTCTTTTCTCTCCTAGATACAACATGGAAAGGAGACCCACCCGACCGGTCCCGCCTGGCAAAATCGCTGCTGCACTCCGAAATATAACCATTCCAATAAAAATCAAGCCCTACCAACCACCCTTCGAAGCATCACCACAGCCAGTACAGCCACGGGTACGTCTGGTGAGAATCACTACAGCCCAGGGCGGTCAACGACGACAGTTAAGCGACCACCGACAAGAGGAGGCTACCCAAAAAGCGCTGGCAAACCTAAACGCAAAAAAAAAGGGAAACAACCAGCTTCATACCATGACACATCAGGAGACAGCACCATCACTACCCATCCCACAGCCAATCCCAGTACACATCATACCATCAGCACCTCAGCAATCGGTACTACAGCCTGGTTCCTTTGGGAAAAATATACCACAACCCCCACCAGCACCAGTACCACAGCTACAACCACAACATATTCCCCAACTCCCACCACTGGAACGACCACACTAGCCCACAACAACACCACCAACAACAATAACACAACCAACATGAACTCCGGAAACTAACCACGAGGGATCACGGTTTCTAACCCGCGACGATGAAAGTGGGCAATCTTACATAAACACAAACCGGCGGTATACGTCAAAATCTTTAACGAGTTCGAGGCACGGTTAAAATGTCAACAACAAAATAAAGTTATACGTATCACCTAAGTATTTTTTTCTTCCCTCATTTCCTTTTATTCAATTTTTTCCTCATTAGAGTACTAGTGCAGATTAGCCAGTACGAAGAAAGCCTAAGTCATATAATTCCCAACAGGTTTTCACCCTACAGCGTATATAAAGGCGCAGTTAAGCCACACAAATCAGCATTCCTTTTAGGTGAGCTCACAGAGTTTGACTCTGTTCTCGAGTGCATGACTCTGGGTTCCAGTTCGGTTGCCACCAGAGACAGCACATCGGGCACAGTTGGGGGGGTGCATGACCCGTTAGAGCAAGCACTTCTACCCAACCACTATGCGCATGACTCTGGGTTCCAGTTCGGTTTCCACCAGAGACAGCACATGGGGTTACGTGGGGGGTGCTTTAATTGTGGCTCTTATGCGCATGACTCTGGGTCCCAGTTAAGGTTTCCACCAGAGTCGGCACTTGGGGTTACATTTGGGGCACTTTTATTGTGGCTCCTATACGAATGACTCTGGGTTCCAGTTACGGTTTCCACCAGAGTCGGCGCGTGGGGTTACTTTGGGGGCCACTTTATTGCGACCCTGTGCGCACTCAGGGTTCCAATTCGGTTTCCACCAGAGTCGGCACAGAGGGGTATTTGGGGGCTTTTACTACTCTGGGTTCCAGCCGACCACCGACACCGATTACCGATTAGCGATTACCAATTACCGATACCGACTTACATTCGCTAAAAACCCTCGCCCTCGGCTATAGTTTCGACCGTCATCAACGACTTCTCCCTCCGACTCACACGATACTGCACTGCGAAGTATAATAAGTCTATAATAAGGCCATTTTATCAATAAAGAATTTGAATTGAAAACTACGTGGTTTTTTTTATTATTTGTTGTCCTTTCATTTGACCCTGGCACGTCTATGCTGACCTCAGTCTTTATAAAAAACCACCGTCACAACCGATCACAAGCCGCTCATTTATTCATTCAAATATAGTTCAGAAAAGTCTTCTACTCGCAATAAATTTCGGAATATATTTCGCAATTCTCAACAAATATAATCCATGTCACAACGTGTATTGATAATGTTGTGTCAGACACTTTGTCTCGCGTGGACGCGTTCCACATGCCAACCATTTTTGATTTCGCTAATCTGGCAGAAAAGCAAGAATCTAACGACGGGCTTAAAGAACGGATAAGTTCGACAATAACCTCCTGCAACTTTTCCAAGATGTATTGGGGAGCTGAAAAAATACCCATCATTCTAGAAACTTCAACATCACATGGTCGATCATTCATTCCAGCCACTTTACGTCAGCATATGTTCATTATGTTCTCATCGTTCAACAAAGAGTCTTCTGGCCAAACATGAAGCACGACATCATTCCATGGGATCGTAGTTGCTTAGACTGCCAACAATCCAAAATCAGCCACCACGTTTAAAAGATTCCGGAAAAGATACAAGCACCTGATGGCCGCTTTGATCACGTGTATATTGACATTATTAGACCACTGCCGGCGAGCCGGGGCTACAGGTATTGTGTAACATTAATTGATCGTTTTTCCAGGTGGACCAAAGCAATACCTATCAAGAATCAAACAGCTGATACGGTAGCCCTAGCGTTTTATTTGGGTTGAATTTGTAAGGAACACAATTTTTTATAAATTCTATCCCTACATGTCTTACTAAGAATCTTTCTTTTAGCTTACAACTGGGTCAGGTACCCATCATAAACCACACACAAAGGCCCCGTTGAAATAGCAGTTTCAGCCGCGCCACATCCGGACGGGGTAACCACTATGGAACCTCGTCGGGCGCGCGTCTAGTGACTATCTGTCACAGCAGCGAATACCCCTGACACATCAGTCATGACAGAAAACTGCTCGAAGAAGAATAAATCTTCATTTATTACTTTCATAACTTATACATAAATTAATAATATATAAAAATTCCTATATATATTCAGATAAGCTTACTCATTAACTAATTAACTAGTTTAATTATTATCGGTACGAAATAGATATTATTTATTTATTTATTTATTGGCCAAGCAAGGCAATTTACTTATTCTAAATAAAATGAAATGAAGAAATAAAATGGATTTTACTTTTAAAAATAATTATAATAAGCCATTAAAATAAGTATAGTTATAAATTTATAAATATTAATCGTAATAAAAAAGGAATGAATTAACAAAAGATAATTGTTATTTGAGGAAGACCAGCCTGACGTCGATGGGTAAGGATAGTTACCGCAGCCTAACTAGGGTAGTCGCTTTCAAGCCACTCAGGTTCCGGGTCCGTTGTAGGTTCAAGGCATCCACCCCTTCCTTAGGTGATACCTCACTCCCAGCCGCAAATATATTGCCAACTGGGGTGACACAATATTAAAATACATATTTTTCTTCTCTTTACATGTGCACACGAACATCCACACATACCCTATGAGATAAGACCGGTTGCTACCTAGTGCAGACAAGACAGAACGGAACAAACATCCGATTCTGAGGGGAAATGCACACGAGCGTGAGAAGAGGAAGCATGGCGTGCCCGCCACGGGTAGTTATAAAAGGGAGAACATCGAAGAATCTTGAGCTTTTTCTTGAGACGCGTGCTAGCGACCAGACGTCTGGCGCAAATCGAATGTACACCGCGGAAGCAGAAAATATCAGGAGTCAGCGACTGCACAAGAGCAGCAGCAACCGTAGACGTCGAATGCAACGGAGCAGCACCAGCAACTAACTTCGACTGCGCAGTAGCGGCATCAGTGGTAAAATTCGACTGCACCATCAGCAGCGCAGCGTCAGCAGCGCAGCAGCCAGTAATTGAACAGAGGACGGACATCCTGACGTCGGTAGTGCAACGATGCAGCAGAGAAGAATCAGGATCACACGTAATTATAGTGTCGAGTGGTTTTCCTTATGAAGAATTCACGTAGTTTATACTATTTACTTTTTTATATTAATTTTTTTATTATATTTATTAACGTAAGAATCTAAAGGGTCAGCAAATGTTATATAAAAGACAGAGTAAACATTTTCCCTCATTTTTTTTTATTATTTTAATTAGTTCAAGCCAAGGCCTAAAAGGTCATTCGCAACAAATCATTTAATTCTAGGTCGTGAAGTAAAATTTAAAGAAACTAAAATTATATTTAACTCTTTATGGTTTAAGTAAAACAAAATGTCGGTGAAATAAATCGTGCCGAACGTTCCAGTGGACCAGCTTCCAGTGGACGATCGTTTGGTGAACTTGAGGCCCGGGATGGCCAGCCTCTTGTCTCACCAAACCACCGAGCTACACGCTTGAAATTGTAGACGATAGGTTGAAGGCAGTTAGTGGACGACGTACGGATCAGCCGGCTAGTGTAGAATAGGAGTATAGGATAGGGACGACTGGGAAACCGGAGACCAGGGGTGACCAGCCACGGCTAACCAAGTGCGTCGAGAGGACGGACATGACAGACGACATGACGGGCAGGGATGAAATGAGACAGATTAACACGCGTACAATAGGGCACATGTGGTGGGCTTGGAGGCCAGGGAAGGCCAGCCCCTTGCTCAGCCAAATACCCCGGGTAAACATTACCTAGCGCGACCATAGCTTACGCCACACACACGGTCTCGTTTCGGTCTCGGTGGCGGTTGGGAGTGGAAGCCAGGGATGGCCAGCCTCTGCTCACTAACGACATGGGACCTGCTACGGCATGTGTCGTCGTGGGTTTTCGTCCACTAAAATTTGATTCAGTGAACATAGAGCCCGGGATGGCCAGCTCTCTGTTTACCTGAATTAAACAGATCAACCAGAGAATGTCAACCTTGAAAATATCGAAGCCTGAAAATACTGAAGCTAGAAAATATCCCTAGACCAGAGAAGTCATACCCGAAATAGAGCGCCTTGCCCACGGCCACGGAGCTCAACCGACATAAGTAAGAATTTGGAGACATTACGAACAGAACTAGATAACTAGAAAAGAACAACAAAAGTAAAGAAAAAGAGAATTAATGAAAACAACGTAAAGCGTTGAGATTTAATATAATTAAGAGTAGTTGTAAAGTAAGACAAATTAATCAGTGAAATTTATGTTACACAGTTAAGATAAACACGAAACGTAGATAGTAAGAATTCCATGTTAGGTTAAGAGTAGCTATAAGAACACACGAAAGAATTGTGAACATTTAAATAAAAATTGCAAATCAGAGACAACTGGTGTTTGATTCGGTGTCTGACACAGACAATAATATAATTGTGTGGACCCTGGATCCGGCGAGCGCATCCTCGGTCGGATATTTAGGTCCTTACAATGGCGCCCGAGCAGGGACACCGGATCAACACCATGCGGTAACCAAATTAAAGACTTGGTCAGTTGATGCAATAGTGTTGTGAATTTCGTGTGCTCTTATTCTCGTTAACCGAAAACTAAGGAGCAGATTCGGTGAGGTCTGCCCTGCTAAAGCAGGCAGGTTTAAAACATTGATAAGTTTTTTTAATATAATATTTAACATTTAATCTTGGTAAGTGCATCTACGCCGAGCTTTAACTCACCTCCATTTTTTTGTGCCACTGTAGCAAAAGAGCCTACTGGTACGACAGGAGGTCAAAGTCAACGGCGTGTATTTTGCGTTAGTTAAAACGGCCTTGTATTATAAAGATAACGCTCTAATATACCACGGCGACGTTAGGATTTAGTTGCCATTCTTAAAAAAAAATAAAACCCACAAAATAAGAAATTTTTAATATTTCGAATTTTACTAAATATTTTGAATCGTAAACCAAAGAAGGGTTCGAGAAGGTCTGATTTGCCAGAAGTAGGCAATTACAGAAGTTAGATAGAAAAAAAAATAGGAATAACTAAAACTTAAATAATAAAGCTTGCATAAAATTTCAAATTGGGTGCGTAAGTCTAATTGCCCGATTTTATATTTTTAGGTATATTTTGTTTAAATTGATTTTTTTTTGAAAATTTTGAAGGACCGCGTAACTATCCTTATGTATGACGTTTGGTCTGTTTAAAAAAAAAAAAAAATACGCAGTACAAATAATTGCTTATATAACAGCAAGATGCTGTATTAAAAAAATAGATAATAAACGATTGGGCTAAAGATAGACAGTAACTATCTCGGTAAGGTCAGACTATCGGTCAAGTATGCCGATCATGATCCAAAGTGGGCCAAGAGAACCACGATCATATAATTCCGCGTCACTGACATCTGCGCTCAAGCCATAAGCTCGTTTAGTCGTCTGTTGAAGGTGGACGCTAGTTCTCAATCGCGTTCTTCAAGTGAGCAAGACTGACACACTCAAGATAAATTCAGCAAGCTGGTAACTTAACTAGCCACCTGATACAAAGCACACAGAAAGGCGCAGATTTAGTGTCATTTTCGAAAATTGAACTGTTTAATATAATTAATTTTTTTTTACACCTAAAAGGTGGACGCTGGTTCGCTAAGAGAACCAGCCATATAAATTATTAAAGGCTGAATCCTAAGGGAGGTCTTACCCACTTGCATTTTTATTGTAGCGTAAAGTAAGAAAACGCCGGCTACAATTTAGTTAGCCACACTTGAAAAAAAATCCATATTATTGCTTAGTACCATTTATTAAATAGCGGCTCACTATACGCGAGCCAACAACTAACTTTGATTCATATTTAAATCTTAATAAGACCTGTACAAGGAGAAGAATTTATAAAATCAGCCGCCCTTACATTTTCCTCCGAATACAGAGGAAGTGAGCAGTCCACAACCAGCTACAACGTATACACAACCAAAACCAGAAAAAAGATAATAAAACAAAAAAAATAAGAAAAAAAGAAACAACAAGAAAGGAAAATATTTGAAATCAACACTTCACCGGCATGGTTAAGACATCATATGCCGATGAATTTGGATTTAATCCAGAAGGAACCGTCGACGAGCTACGAAAAAGATTTGCAGCTGTTACCACCAACATGGAAGAAGATCCCGAGCTACATCAACGACTGGCTGAATTAGAAATAAAACATTTCGAGAAGCGGTCCACGTCACCACGACCACCGGCTCTTCCGATCGGTGACACACCAGCGGCGCCAGAAACAATTCAACTGGTCCAGCCCGATTCTAAACGTGAGTCGTCACTCAGACCAACGGGAGCAGGGAGCAAAGACGTCACAGTTGTAGACAACACCACCACTCAGAAGTTGATACATGTACCAAATTTTACCAGGGATCGTTACCGAGATATCGCATACGGAGGTGTCATCGACCAGGTCCGACGATGGTCGGTCAGATTTGATGGCAGGCAAGATCCGCTAGGCTTCATAGAACGCATCGAAGAGTTGACCGAGGTATATGGTCTCAACGCTGAACAATTACCCCGGACTATGTGGCGAAACAATAAAACCACACTCGACTCTTGAAATGAATTCAAGGAAAAGTTTTTACAATATTTTCTACCAACGAGATTCTTTGAACGCCTCGAAGACCAGATTCGTGGCCGAATCCAGAGGCGAAATGAACGGTTTAAGGACTATAGTCTGGATCTTTTGAACCTGATGAGGCACGCTAATTACCCGCCGTTACAAAAATTAGAGCGAGTGTTCCATAACTGCCGCCACGAATACCAACTGTATATCAGACGTCGAGATTTTACCACTTTTGATGACTTGCTGGCCATGGCAGAGGATTATAAGACCATCCGTGGAGAAGGAAGCCCGGCCAGGGCGCCACCAGCACTTAGAGATGGCCCGTCCTACCGGCCATTCAAGAAGCACAACAACGAGGTATGCTGACCTAACACTCGGAAGGAACCCATTAGAGGCCTGTACGAAATTATAGAGAACGTACAGAAGCTCAACATTTAAAAACAACCTGTACCATATGTGGCCAAGTGGGCCACCTTTCCAAACACTGTTGGAACAAACAGGTGATTTTCGGCAATGACCGCGAACAGCCGGAGAGGCTGCCTACAGGGTGCGACCGATGTTATATCTCGGGAAACGCCAACGGGCCCGCTCCAGCAGGAGGCGAGAGCGTGGCCAACCCACTTCATCCTCAATAAAACTAAACCACGACCTACAGTCCGATGGACGGCACATTCACGCGCTCGTCAAGATCGGACCCTATTTACAAAATGCGACAATTGACACCGGAGCCACCCAAAGCTTCGTGAGCCAGATGTTTGGAGCTAAGCTGCAAACGCCAACAAACAGGAGATCGATTGCGTCAAACGTGCGGCTGCCGACGGATCGGTGAGGGCTGTGTCTGAGAGCCTGACTGTTCGGATCACCCTGGGCATGAAGACCTGCGAAATGGCACTGTGGATTCTACCAGGTGTCGCAGACGATTTACTCCTGGGAATGGATTTCCTCACACAAATGGGTGCTGAACTGAGCTGCGGCGGACAAACCCTCACGCTGTGACCACCATCGCCACACATGCTGACAGAACACGCTTGCACCAACATAAGCGATGAACCCGCTGCCCCGGATACATCACATTCTGGATCGGCTGCGAAATGCCCGATTTATAAGTAGCCTCGACCTTAAAAATGGCTACTGGCAGATACCGATGGACCCCAGCAGCAAACCACTCACAGCTTTTACTGTGCCCGGACGTGGGCTTTTCCAGTGGCGCGTGATGCCGTTTGGCCTCCACTCTGCACTAGCCACTTTTCAGCGCGCACTAGACGGAGTCATCGAACCCGAGATGGAACTATACGCGTTCGCCTACCTTGATGACATTATTGTCACAGGAAGCACCAAAGAGGAACATTTACGCAACCTAAAGGAAGTTTTCCACAGACTACGAGCAGCTAATCTCAAACTCAATGTAGAAAAGTGCGAATTCTTCAAGGCCGAGACAAAATATCTAGGACACGTCGTGAGCGGCGAGAGTATTCACACAGACCCCGACAAGGTAGCGGCCATCAAGATGCTCAACCCACCGACTAGCCTGAAGGAACTCAGAAGTTATTTAGGAGTTGCATCCTGGTATCGGCTCTTTGTTCCGGATTTCGCCACGATCACCCACCTCATGACCCTGCTGCTAAAAAAGGCAAGCACTGGCGTTGGGGTCCTGACCAACAAGCAGCGTTCGAGGCTCTAAAGACGAAACTCACAGAAGCCCCAGTCTTAGCGTGCCCGGACTTCAGCAAAACGTTCATCCTGCAGACCGACGCCAGCGATTACGGAGTAGGAGCGGTCCTGACACAAACATTCAATGGTGTGGAGCGCGTAATAGCCTATGCGAGTCGACATCTGATTCAAGCTGAGAAAAATTATAGCCCCACAGAAAAGGAGTGTCTCGCAATTGTTTGGGGCATTCGGAAAATGCGGTGCTACCTCGAAGGTTATAAATTTGTAGTCATTACGGACCACTTATCGCTAAAAGGGTTGAACTCCATTCAGAGTCCGTCAGGCCGCATCGCACGATGGGCATTAGAGCTCCAACAGTACAACTTCGAGGTGCAGTACCGAAAAGGAATGTTAAATGTGGTGGCCGACGTACTATCACGCCGCCCACTAGAGGACGTACTCCGGACTACCAATACCACAGAAGAACCACCACGCTGTACATGGCTAGAGAGGCGAAAGACCGAGGTACGCGACAATCCAGAAAAGTTTGCAGATTATATGGAAGAGGATAGGGCAACTCTACAGACACATCCCAAACCAGATTGGCGACGAAGATGCCGCCCCGTGGAAGCTGTGTGTCCCATCCTACCTGCGACAGCGTGTACTAATGGAGAATCACGACCAGCCAAGCGCCGGACATCTGGGCGTAAGGAAAACCATCGCACGCGTCACCAAGCGGTACTACTAGCCTGGCCTGTTTCGAGATGTAAGCCGATACGTGCGGCAATGCGAAAACTGTCAACGGTATAAAACAAGCCAACAGGCTCCGGCCGGCAAGATGCTGTCAAAAATTGCTGAAAAGCCCTGGTCCGTCGTCTGCGCAGATTTCATCGGCCCACTACCACGCTCAAAACATGGAAACACCACTATTTTAGTGTTCCCCGACAAGTTCAGTAAGTGGACCGAAGTCGTACCTTTGCGCAGAGCCACCAGCGACACACTGAAAAAGGGTTTTCGAGAGCGCATACTAGCTCGTTTCGGCACACCAAAGGTTTTTATCTCGGACAACGGCACGCAGTTCACCAGCCGCTCTTTTAAGAAATTTATAATTGAAATGGGCGTTAAGCAACAATTCACGACTCCATATACACCACAGGAGAACCCTACGGAAAGAGCCAACAAGACGCTTAAAACCATTATAGCACAATTTTGTCAAGAGCAGCATAAAACCTGGGATGAACAACTACCAGAGCTGTCGCTCGCCATCAACACCAGCAAATCCGACGTCACGGGATACAGTCCTGCATTTTTGGTCCAAGGTCGCGAACCCAGATTACTCGGCACCCTGTATGATGAACTGACGACCGGCACTGGCAGAGAAGCTACACCACCGTCAACACGAGCCACTCAACTACAAGAAATTTTCACTATTGTCCGTCACAAGTTAAGTCAAGCCACGCGCGACCAGGCGCGTCACTATAATTTACGACGGCGTGATTGGAAACCTAACGTAGGCGATAACGTCTTGGTTCGACAACACCAACTGTCCAGTGCGGTAAACAGTTTTGCAGCGAAATTGGCACCGAAGTTCGAAGGACCCTATATCGTCGTAGGCTATGCGTCACCAGTCATCATACAAGTTCGCAAGAAGGGAGAAACTCGCATACGCACCGCCCACGTAAGTGAATTAAAACGCTTTTACTCTGAGGCCGATCCAAATACTTAAAATTAACAAATCTCATTTTAGACAATTGTGGCAGCAACCACGGTAAAATATTGCGTATTTTGGCAGCAACCACGGTAAAAGACTGCGTATTGTGGCAGCAACCACGTTAAAATACTGCCATTGTGGCAGCAACCACGGTAAAATACTGCGTATTGTGGCAGCAACCACGTAAAAATACTGCCATTGTGGCAGCAACCACGGTAAAATATTGCATATTGTGGCAGCAACCACGTTAAAATACTGCCATCGTGGCGGCATCCACGCTTAAAAGACTGTGAGGGGCGGCAGCATCCGCGAAAATTGGAACTGCGAATTGTGGCAGCAACCACGTTAAAATACTGTCATCGTGACAGCATCCACGCTTAAAAGACTGCGAGGGGTGGCAGCATCCGCGAAAATTAGAACTGCGAGAAGCGGCAGCATCCGCATTAATTTGAACTGTGAGAGAGAGACTTGCAGTAGCAAGAAATATTGCAAAACCGCGGCGGCAACCGCGGAACAACAGCAGGCGGCAATTATCCGCCATATCAACTGAAAATCGCGGCGGCAACCGCGTGAACAGCAGCGGGCGGCAGCATCCGCCATATCAACTGAAAACCGCGGAGGCAGCCGCGTGAACAACAGCAGGCGGCAGCATCCGCCATATCAACTGAAATTAGCGTCGGCAACCGCATAAACAACAGCGGGCGGCAGCATCCGCCAAACCAACTGAAAACACGTCAGTAGTGGAAACCATCGGGCACACGAAGAATTACCGCCGAGAGAGGAGTACCCCAAGACAAACACAACCAACTGGCAGCTGTAAAAATTTACTAGCCATACGCCAGCCCAACCAGCATTAGCTCATGCAACATTTACCACGCAGCAGCGAGATTTCGCATACTATTCAACAAACAACGCCAACAAAGGACAAACCCAGTTAACGGTAGCCAATAAGGTACTTTTGCTCTTAGTTTAAACCTAAAATGTAAAGACATAAAATAAATAAAATTGAAAATATATTAAACCATCGGGAGTAGAACTGGTTTCACTCATACTCGGTTCAGTGGGACGCATCACCATCATGCGTAGTTCAGCGTATCGTAGCATTTCTTAATAGAATATTTCAAAATAAAATTCACCAACCATCTTTTCACAGCGAAATACACCGCGAATGTCATCCCAGGCTTTACCGACTGTCAACGTAACAGTTCAACATACACGTGAAAGCGAACTGAACAACAACGTGTTTACTACAGTGAAAATAAAGTGACGATTCCAGCGATTCAAGAAGTATTTGAGAGACAACGACAAGGAAGATGCAAAGAAACGACGACTCAACAGGTGCAAGCGATGAAGTCCGCCGCGTCAAGGACCAGTTCCCAACCACCTCCGCAGCGGTACTACGACATCAGAGTGTCTATGAGCAAGGAGCCCATCTGGCAGCGGCGAACATAAATATAGCGACGAAAGCAGCGCAGGAGCAACACATCGCTATAACTTCACCAAATTTGGTCGTAGCCACTTATCCAGATGGTCCTGGCAATATCACCATTCGCATATGTGACTTTATGTGTTTGAAAATCGGAATATTTTCATCGTCATTATTAAATCGTCATCGATTTTTATCTGAAAGGGCTCTACGACCAGCAGACGACTCAGGTGCGTGAATGTGTGCACATTTTTAGCACACACTTTTATAGTCTGCTCGCCCAACCATTGGTCCACACCAGCGCCCAAGAGCGGCGCCAACGTATCCGATGGTGGACGCGGAAGATCCAACAAGACGTATATCATCGTTCCGATTAACGAAAACTATCATTGGTACGTCACCATTGTGTATTTGAAGCATAAACCCAGCCAGTCGCAGCAGCGCGGCTATATTTGGCTCTTGGATTCGTACGCTCACACCTCTCGAGCGCACGTCAGCCCTATCTTGCGGAGCTACATCCAAGACGAATGGCAGGAAGCCTACCCCGGAGACACGTCGACACCATGGACCGAAGAGACACTTCCGTTTTACGAAGTGGCCGTACCGCAGCAGCAGTGACTGCGGCGCGTTCGTACTACAGATGATCGACATGTTTCTGCGAGACCCCACCCGAGACCTGAGCGAGGCGAACATAAACACCTGGTTTTCACCCCGCAGCGCGTCCTACAAGCGCACCGAGGTGGCGCTCACCATCATCGAACAGGCTCCAGCAAATGCACGGGCCATCTTGCCTAGGCTATACGTGCCAGCGCGCGAAACTTTTGCGCCAACCCAAATAAGACAGTCGGAGATAAAATCTTGCGGCCGGCCACATAACGCTCAAACGACACCACGCCGATTACGACGCGACGATGAGTCCAACAGCGACAGCAGCTCGTCCGACAGCGCCTACAGCGATAGCAGCAGCTCATCTAACAACAGCTCGTCAGGTAGTACTAGCAGCGCCAGCTCCACGTCGGCAACCAGCAAGGTAACACTGCCTGCTCCAGAACCGGATACTACGACTACCACACAACACCGAGATAGTGTGATCCAGCGATGTCAACCATCGACACCAAACTGTACGGTTACACCACTGATGCAGCGACAGGATGACAGCCTGCAACAGTCGTCGGACAGTTGGTGATGCTAGATACCGCATCGTAGTCAACCGTCACGGCACCGGGCATGCCACTCTACACCCCCGAAAGTAAGGAGGAGATGTAGGGAACACAATTTTTTATAAATTCAATCCCTACATGTCTTACTAAGAATCTTTCTTTTAGCTTACAACTGGGTCAGGTACCCATCATAAACCACACACAAAGGCCCCGTTGAAATAGCAGTTTCAGCCGCGCCACATCCGGACGGGGTAACCACAATGGAACCTCGTCGGGCGCGCGTCTAGTGACTATCTGTCACATCAGTCATGAGAGAAAACTGCTCGAAGAAGAATAAATCTTCATTTATTACTTTCATAACTTATACATAAATTAATAATATATAAAAATTCTTATATATATTCAGATAAGCTTACTCATTAACTAATTAACTAGTTTAATTATTATCGGTAAGAAATAGATATTAAGAAATAAAATGGATTTTACTTTTAAAAATAATTATAATAAGCCTTTAAAATAAGTATAGTTATAAATTTATAAATATTAATCGCAATAAAAAAGTAACGAATTAACAAAAGAGAATTGTTATTTGAGGAAGACCAGCCTGACGTCGATGGGTAAGGATACTTACCGCAGCCTAACTAGGGTAGTCGCTTTCAAGCCACTCAGGTTCCGGGTCCGTTGTAGGTTCAAGGCATCCACCCCTTCCTTAGGTGATACCTCACTCCCAGCCGCAAATATATTGCCAACTGGGGTGACACAATATTAAAATACATATTTTTCTTCTCTTTACATGTGCACACGAACATCCACACATACCCTATGAGATAAGACCGGTTGCTACCTAGTGCAGACGAGACTGAACGGAACAAACATCCGATTCTGAGGGGAAATGCACACGAGCGTGAGAAGAGGAAGCATGGCGTGCCCGCCACGCGAAGTTATAAAAGGGAGAACATCGAAGAATCTTGAGCTTTTTCTTGAGACGCGTGCTAGCGACCAGACGTCTAGCGCAAATCGAATGTATACCGGGGAAGCGGTTTATTATATTATATTTTTTAACGTAAGAATCTAAAGGGTCAGCAAATGTTATATAAAAGACAGAGTAAACATTTTCCCTCATTTTTTTTATTATTTTAATTAGTTCAAGCCAAGGCCTAAAAGGTCATTTGCTACAAATCATTTAATTCTAGGTCGTGAAGTAAAATTTAAAGAAACTAAAATTAAATTTAACTCTTTATGGTTTAAGTAAAACAAAATGTCGGTGAAATAAATCGTGTCGAACGTTGGGTGCCGTGGGCCGGGGAAGGGCGCGTAATCAAATGGTAGGGATTATAGTAGTATAGGGACCTTTCTGAGTGCTAAAATTAGGGTTTTCAGATATGAAGCATCAGCTTCCAGTGGACGATCGTTTGGTGAACTTGAGGCCCGGGATGGCCAGCCTCTTGTCTCACCAAACCACCGAGCTACACGCTTGAAATTGTAGACGATAGGTTGAAGGCAGTTAGTGGACGACGTACGGATCAGCCGGCTAGTGTAGAATAGGAGTATAGGATAGGGACGACTGGGAAACCGGAGGCCAGGGGTGACCAGCCACGGCTAACCAAGTGCGTCGAGAGGACGGACATGACAGACGACATGACGGGTAGGGATGAAATGAGACAGATTAACACGCGTACGATAGGGCACATGTGGTGGGCTTGGAGGCCAGGGAAGGCCAGCCCCTTGCTCAGCCAAATACCCCGGGTAAACATTACCTAGCGCGACCATAGCTTACGCCACACACACGGTCTCGTTTCGGTCTCGGTGGCGGTGGGGAGTGGAAGCCAGGGATGGCCAGCCTCTGCTCACTAACGACATGGGACCTGCTACGCCATGTGTCGTCGTGGGTTTTCGTCCACTAAAATTTGATTTAGTGAACTTAGAGCCCGGGATGGCCAGCTCTCTGTTTACCTGAATTAAACAGATCAACCAGAGAATGTCAACCTTGAAAATATCGAAGCCTGAAAATACTGAAGCTAGAAAATATCCCTAAACCAGAGAAGTCATACCCGAAATAGAGCGCCTTGCCCACGGCCACGGAGCTCAACCAACATAAGTAAGAATTTGGAGACATTACGAACAGAACTAGATAACTAGAAAAGAACAACAAAAGTAAAGAAAAAGAGAATTAATGAAAACAACGTAAAGCGTTGAGATTTAATATAATTAAGAGTTGTTGTAAAGTAAGACAAATTAATCAGTGAAATTTATGTTACACAGTTAAGATAAACACGAAACGTAGATAATAAGAATTCCATGTTAGGTTAAGAGTAGCTATAAGAACACACGAAAGAATTGTGAACATTTAAATAAAAATTGCAAATCACAGACAACTGGTGTTGGATTCGGTGTCTGACACAGACAATACAATAATTGTGCGGACCCTGGATCCGGCGAGTGCATCCTCGGCCGGATATTTAGGTCCTTACAAATTTGTAGATTTGGTTCACCCAAAGTCATAACAACAGAACCTTGGTTCCCAGTTCGAATCAGCATTGTTCAGAGCACTTCTAAAATTTACTGGATGTCAACGAGTTCATACCACAGCCTATCACCCAGCTTCTAATGAACTTATTGAGCGCTGGCATCCATCCCTAAAGTCAGCAATTATGTATCACGGTTTCAAATTCCAGTGGGTCAACACATTAACAACAGTACTTCTGGTTATTCGCACCTGCATTCATGAGGGCCTGGATGCATCACCAGTACAATTTTTATATGGTACAACACTACGGTTTCCTGGCGAATTTTTCAACCACGATGACTTTTCAGCAAGCTCACAAATTTTCTGGGAATAAATCAGGGAACATACGAAATTCCTTAAGCAAGTTCCTACTGCACACAACTACAAAAGAAAACCATTCTGCTACAAGGATCTTGCAACATGCAGCCACGTTTTTCTTCGTGTTGAAAACAAAACGTCACTGGAAAGACCGTATGCAGGGCCTTTCCGGGTCATCGCACGTCATTCCGATCGATTTTTCAAATGCAACATCATGACAAGACCATAAATGTTTCAATAGAAAGGTTAAAACCAGCTCATTTGGATCGCATCTGGCTGGACCAATCACAGTCTAATTCGAGTCCCGAATCTCAACCAGATTGTTTATCATCCGAGAATATTATTTTCGATGATATTCAGCCATCAACATCTTCTCAATTTCAACCGGGTACGAAGTCAAGCAGCAATTCAGCCAATACATCATCTGGTGACCACAACTACGCCGCTAAATTACCGAGTAAGTCAACCAATTATCTCAACAACCCAGCTACAATTTTTAAACGTATTCTAAGTTTAATAACAAAAAAACTAAGTTAAGTTTAAGTCAAACATAAGAACAATCAAATAATTTTAAATTATATTATTTTCTCTGCTTTAATTTTATTTTTCATTAAAAAGACAATGACATAAGATAATTACCATTTATTAGTAGAAATCCTTCAATTCAATTCATTCGATTACATTTATAAAAAACACAACTTCATTTAATTTTTTTTTAATCCTACTTTCCATTTTTATCAAAGTCAAAACTATTTCACTTAAAAGCATTACAATTAGTGCATTACAATTAGCATTACAAGTGTTCGCGCACTGCTTATCATTCTTCACACTTTATTTCAGTCGCACTGAATTGCAGTTTGCTGTTTACGACCTTTTCTCTCCTCTTATCTTTACACCATGATAGTGCATATTAAATGCAGCTTGCCGCGATGGGTCCTTCTGAACTACAATTTGAACTGAGCTTCCGCCTCTTTTTTATAACCTCCCGATAGAAAAGGTCATAACCAGAAAACTACAATTAAAAATTTTTTCTCTATTCAATCATTATTTTCAATTCTAATCTAAATTGTTAAATTAAATTAAATTCTTAACTTAATAAAATTTTACTATTGTAATTTTCCATTTACATTACGAATAAAGTTCGAAATTCAAACTATCACCGAGTGACAGTGTTCATCATTTCAAAAGTCAACGCTATAGGTTACCATTGGTCCTTCGAGTTACAGGAATCGCGCTATCTAAACAGCCCCTATATCCAAAGCTACGAGCAAGTTAAAGAAACACACAAAATCCACATAAGCGAACGCACCCTGGAACGACGTTACACAATGACACCGAAAAAACCCACCAAGAGGTAAATTACACATTTTATATATCAACATCAGAGACCTGCAGCGACTGCTTTTACACTCTGTACTTACTTGGTTTTTGTATGACTTCAATATCATTTACATATTTACGATTTACATAAAAATATGCCATTTGTTAAATATTTTTATATATTAAGAAATTTTATATCTAATTGTGTTTAAGCTATTTATACTAGAGAAGGCCAAATTTTGCAAAACAAAATTTGTTCATTAGTTGATATCTTATACTATAAAACGAGCAATATTTGTTTGTTTGTTTGTAAATGAGTTCTCGAAAACGGCCCAAGCGATTTCGGTGAAATTTTCAGTGTAGGGGTTTACGGGGGCGAAATCCGATTTAACTGGGTCTAATTTGTGAGAAAATTCGTTTAGCAGCGTACATTGGGGTAATTGACCGATTTGAGCGGCCAATTCCTGAAAAAATAGCTTTCTCCGTGTTTTCACGTAAATAATTTGTATTGCTCTTCATTTCGTTTTGCTTTTCTTATGTATCGAGGCGTGAGTCATAACTTTTTGTATGTAAAGTTTTTATTTTTCCATGTATCAACAAATTTAAAATTTTTGCATTCGGACTAAAAATAAGGCTGTGTTTAATGCATTTTTAAAATTTTTTTTATTTTTTTTTACTAAAATTAGAAAAACTTTGTTATATATAACGCGATCCTAACTTTCAAGATATCGTTAGAAAGGTTTTAAGTGATTGCATTGATGCCTAGTAAGAATTTTTTAAATTGACCGATGCTTAAACTAAAATATTAATAATAAAATAAGCCTCTACTTAAAAAATACTGTAAGAAATTAAAAAAAGAATTTATTTAAATTTTGAAAGTTTTTGCACTGAAATAAAAGAAAAAATATCAAAAATATGCATGAAAAACAGAACTATCTTTAATACATGAAAACATTGACAATTTTTGATGCAGATTGGAAGATCTTTTTTAGGCCTTTTTAAGAAGGTGTGTTGAATGGACATAGAAGAAACATATGGACATAGAAAAAATAGTCTTAACCCATTTGTGTTCACTGTACTCGCTTGGGTAGAAAAACTAAAAAATGCTTTAAATCCAATTTAAAACCATTTTAATATAAAAATTGAGTTTTGAATAATTATTGTAAACTACAACAAAAACTATTCTTAACATATTTTTATAATATATTTTGTTGACTTTATATGATTTAAATACAAATTTTAAATGTTTGATAGTTCAAATCATACTTGATTTTAAATACAAATTCTAGTTGTTTGATAGTTTTAAATCGTTTATTGAGCTTAAGGTCAAAGTTAGAACAATTAATTGTTCTAACGAATCTTTCCAAAGAAACAACAACCTTCAAACATTTAGAATTTTTATTTAAATCATATAAAGTCAACATAATAAATAACAAGGTCATTTAGGAAAAAACTTTAATATAATATATTCTTTTAATATTTTTTACACTTTTGCATTTTTTAGGTAAGTTCTTTAAAGCGGAAATGGTACCGGGTCAAAATGGGTTAATTTTATTTACATTTCACCAAAAAAAAAAAATAAAACGAACATTACTTACCGTTGAATTTTTGTTTTACCTTATCAGTAAATATTTAAAGTTTTTAATTTTTTATTACATTTTTTTTTGTTGAATTCATACAAACCATTTTTCTTAAGAATAAAACAAAAACAAAAACCATTTTCAAATAAAAATAATAACTTATTAACTCAAAATTTACATGAAATGAAAAAAAATAAAAATTAATAAAAAATTACTTAAGTAGTTCATATATTATTAAATATCGCACATTTATTTGAAAACTGCCATAAGTCAACATATACGTCTTTAGTTTTTGTAATTTTTTTAATATGAATGCAAAAATATAAAACTGTCCACTGTCTTTGGTCCAAGTTTATTTTGCTTCTCTGTAATAATATTACCTGCCAATGAAAATGCTTTCTCAGCCGCTGCGCTGCTTGCAGGAATTGAATGAATATTCAAAGCAAATTTTGATAAGCGGGGGTATTTGTTAGCATTGATCCTCCACCACTTCATTTCATCAAAATCTTCTGTTATATGTACTATTTCTCTAGAATATCTATCTACTTCCTCTCTAAGAGTTTCTGGGATTGAGTGTGCTGATTGTAATAATAATTTTGGAAAAAAGAACTGAATATTTTGTTTGGGGAGAAGGTAATGGATTTATAGAAGTTGTAGGTCAGAAGCTTGATGGACTGATACTTGGAGTGATTGAAATTTGGGAGACTGACAAAGGTGAAGATAGAGGAGTGGAAGATAGAGAAGTTGCGTTACAATTTATCCATGAGGAGGCAGTATCTGATGACTGCATTAATATTGCTGGCTCCTGTGTGCTGGTGAACCACTTTCCAGATTGTAAATGTGAAAAATGCAAAAATCTTTGATATCGCTGAGGTCGTTATGTGGGATATTTGCAGCAAGTGGATACAAAAACAAAGCAGTCTTATGCCACAAACTAAAATTTTTTACCCAAATATCAACAATGTTTTGTGTAATTTTAGCTTTCAAACCCGCAATGGGAGGTACGTCTGCATTGTTAGCAACACACAGATGTTTTATTTTATCGATTGAAGGAAAAACGTAACGCAAAGAGGGCGAGCTGTCAAGTTGCATTTTCTTAAAAACGATTTCAAAGTTCCCGCAGAGTTCAACTAAAATTTTAAGAGTCGAAATAACTATATGCAATAGCCGTTGATTAGTTTCGTTGTCAGCTCGTACTTCATTAATATGGAACCAATTATCTACTATAGATTAAACATTGTATAATTAGAATTCCATCGGGTAGGACATGGGTTCTTCAGAGAAGTTGGTAACCTGTGCTGCAAGTTCGCTTTTTTCAAATATTTAAGCACTTTTTTGCATGAATCTAATATTTCTGTGAGCTCTTCTTTTTCGTCAAACGACTTATCTAAAACGTTTGCTAATAAGTGGCTGCTACAGCTTAAACGTGTACAGTGTTCCAAAGCCTTAACAATATTTTTTCCTCTATCTGCTATGAACTTTATTGCATCTATATTTTCTACTCCGAACTCACCAAAGTAACTCTTTAATTTCTTCAAAATATTGTCACCTGTTGTCCTCTGAAAATCCATAGATTTCATTCCCAAAATTATGTCAAACAGTTTCAAATCTCTCTGGTAATGCAAGGTGATGCCTAAAAAGTCATTAATATCGTTTCTAAGTTCGTTTTTTTTATTTGCTAACTTCTGCACCCTACGGGAAATTATTGTAGGGTCAGGCAGTAAGTCATTAACATCGACGTTAACTCCATAGGTTGCACCTATCTTAATAAAAAAATGTACCAGTTTTACAAAGCCCGAACTACTGATAACCGAAAATGGACGGCAATTTTCGATAGCCCATTCTGTGCGTGTGTCAAACGCGTTTTTTTTTGTCATCTTCTGCAACAGTTTTCAAAATCTGTGGTTGATTGATGGCTAGGCAACACTTATGTTTATTCAAATTTGAGGTGTGATGCCTGTTGCATTTAAGTATTTTTCGGCATGTGCGGCAGTATACCAATCCCTGCAGTACATTTTCATCTTCTTTTAAAATTTCTGAATGTACGTTCCAAATTAAACTCTCCCCTTACGTCGTTGCGACAAGGTGTAAACACCATTAGAAATATGCTGAGAAACAAAAACTGCCTTCTCCGACATTATGCAAATTCTATTGAACATATTTATTATTCTTTATATTTCTTATATGTAATAAATTGTCAGCGAAACTGCAAAACTGCTTAACTTCAACGAATTGCTATGATCAACAGGTACAAAAACCTCTTTAAATCAGTGAAGTAAGCATTGTTTAAAATTGTGTAGTTTAACATTTGGAAGTTAAGTGCTTTTGCATTGCCACCGACGAAAGATAATTATAAATAATTAATAATTACTTACAATTCGAATTCAATATTGATAATAAAAGCAAATTATATTCCAAAGGTTCGTTTCAAATAAAAAACTTGCGCCCTTTTACGTAAAGTAACTGCAAAGCAACTGCAAATAATTTTAGTTCGTAAAACAAAAGAAGCCCTGTTTTTTATGCAGTAATTGCTCTTTATGTCTTTGTGTTGTTGCTTGTACATCATCATACTAAACATTGCATACCAGAAGTTGAGAACAGCTAGCGCTGGTTAACAAACCAAAAACTCAAACATGCTGTGTTCGGTCTTACAACACGCCCAGACACAGTTGGCTTACATGTTGCAAGTATGTTCGACACAACAATCGCAGCGCTTACGTTGTGCGACCATACCAGCACTTTACTTGTGGTGAGTATATTGCAAGTAGCAAAAATGCCATCGCTTGCAGATCTCTGATCAACATATTCAGTGATCACGAAAAGTGACGCTATATTCTTTGTTAATTAGCGCAAATGATTTATCTGCAAGACAGACAAAAAGTTTTTAAAAATTGTGATTGCCAAAAGTGTAATTGTTAGCAAAGTGAATAAACTATATAAGTAGTAAAACTACAAATAAACATTTGTTTAGCACAAAACAAAAATTGTATATATTGGAAAATTAACAGAAGATTGGTCAGATTGGGCAGGAGCAGTGAAGCAGAAATTGAGGCCAACTTATAGTCGCCGGGCAAATGCATAGAGTGAATTACTGAATCACTAACTATTACAGAGTGCATAATAAATAGTGACAAGCAATAGCGATTGCCCAGCAGAGGCACGATTTCGCGGCGCCAGACACCTACCGTTGGATTCAGCAGCACAGTAGCCGAAGGTACATAAATGTACTCATATACTTATTTTGCACTGCAAAACACACACACACAAACAATCACGCAAACACACACATTATATATTCATACTGCACATAATTACACATTATTATAAGCTTTTATTTAACTTGCTTCATTCTTATGTATGTATGTATGTCCGTCAAAACTTGCAAGCCATTTTTCGACAACTTGTTGGTATCCGATTAAGCTGAAATTTAGAATACATATGTGAGTCCGGTGACAATGCAATATAAAGATAAATATTTTTGCCACACCTCCTTTTACCGCCCAGAAATCAATAGAAATGCTATTGATTTTGGCAGTAAATTTCCTTCGAGTGGCCAAATTTCCATTCATGAGTGGAGAGGTGAAATATCAAAATTTCGATTATATGCCTGTACATTGGCGCAGAAATTTGCCATTTAACAATAAAAAATAAACAGTAAGTATGTTTAAATGTTGAATTTGTTATTTAACAAATTTATTGTTACATTTAAATAGTTTATTAACGTGTAGTCTTGCCTTTTATAGGATATAAAATTGCAGCAATAAAAATATGAATCTGTCAACCAGAACAGCAAGTGCTTTTTCTCCACACAAAAATTTAGACTCTATACCAAAATTTCTCATGTAGAGTTATGTATATGCCCAAAAATTGTTGTTCCTACAGCATACTAAACTTAAAAGGACAAATTCAGCTGACCACAGATATCATTAAAAAATCAACAGGTGTATTCTGGCAAAGTATCAATTGTTACCCAGTATTTTTATTATTTCTAAGTGTTTGCTGTAATTTTGTGATTTGAAAATAAAATTTGAAGCTCCAAAACTTAAATGTTTGAATGAAATTGTAACTATCTGAAAAGCAGGTGGCAATTTCTATCAAAATTTATTATTTTTGAGCTTATTTGTTTTTTTTATTTGAAATCACAAAATTACAGCAAACACATAGAAATAATAAAAATACTGGGTAACAATTGATACTTTGCCAGAATAGACCTGGAGATAGACCATTTGGAGATTATCAACTGAAGATTCAAAAGAACGATGACCAGATAGTATCAAAAAATCATCAGCAAACTGATAAATCTGAGTCCTTTCATCCTCAACCATATGCAGGGACCTGGTATACAAATTAAATAAAATGGGAGACAAACAACTTCCCTGTGGCACCCCATTAAAAACAGCAATATAATCCTGCCCCAAAAGCACCGTTCTGAATGAGAAAAAATTGCAAATCCACTCAACCATACTAAAGGAGTACCTACATTTAGGAAAATGCTTTTTAATTTTTTTTAATATTGACTCAATTGTATGCATTATTGATGTCCAACGCTAATACGACCACCTTAAGACCATCACTCTTAAACAAAGAAACAAAGTGAAGAAATTCGTTTGTGCATAGCGCCGCCGACTTGATTTTCATATAGGCAAAGCATCTAGCAGGAATAACTTATGCTCATTTAAAAAATCTGTATATCTTTCTCTAACCATAAGATTTAAAGTTTTACCAAAAACGTAGATAAGTGTTAGTGTTCTTAAATTCTCATAGCAATCTTAATATTTATTGGGCTTGGAAATTGGAACAATTACAATCATTCTCCAGTTGTCTCTCACACAGCAATTGAGAAAAGCATGATGAACACCTAAGCATTTCATAGGTGAAGTAGGTATAATATGGGGATTCTGGACCAAGAGGAGCTGAGGAGCCGCTTGCTTGCTTGGTTGCTTTTGAAGCGTGCGTCATAGCTGACGGTAGTTTTTGTAGTTTTGACTTCTGTCCGTCGCCCGCCCCATCCCCCGTCCCCCTTCCGTCCGTCCGTCCGTCCGTTTTGCGGTTTTTGATAAGCAGTTGTATAAAATGTAAACATTTTTGTTTTTCAATGTTTGAGAAAATAACAAATTGTCTTCTGCGGTTTTGATAAGCAGTTGTATAAAATATGAAAATTTAAGCAATTTCAAATAAAAAGGGGAAATTCAGTCAAGTGTAGTTAGTGCTCTATAAATCAATAAACAATCAAACACGGAATAAGCTACCTTTAAAAATGGATTCATTTAAATGTGACAAGTGTGAGTTAACTTTTAACAAAAAGTTTAATCTAAACCGACACGTGAGAATAAAACATGAAAGTCAACAATCGGAACATTACAAATGTGATATTTGCATGAAGTTTTTTACTCGAACTGATAATTTAGCGAAACATATACGGCAAATACATAATTCATCTTCTTCAATACCAAATGCATCAACATTAACAGCATCAGCAGCGGGAGCAGCATCAAATAATGTACCAAAACTTCAGACGATTTTAACAAATACAATTCCAAATGTCTATTGCAGCGCATGCAAGAAAGATATAATTATAAAGAATTGGTCTTACCACATCAGGACTAACGCACATAAAAACAATAGCGGTGAAATAGTAAACGAGCATTTAACTAGAATTTCATCTGTATTTAATGAACGTATAGAAACATTTATATATAAAAATACCAATGAGGGTTTATTGAATGCCGAAATGTTTTTAGATAACGCTAAAAAAATTGTTATACAAGCTCTTCAGGATATGTTACAGAAACACATCAACATTAAATTCAATATAGAATTGTTTTGCGAATACGTAAAAATGTGTGATAGTGAGATGACAATTGATATAAAATCTCATCAAACAAAAATGGTGATGATTCAACAATCAACAGATTTGAACTCCATTTTTGATAAAAAACGTAACAATTTATTAACAAAAATGTCAGAATTTCAAGAACGTGACAGCGGTTGGTCTCTCATCAGAATTTTACACTTGGAGATTAATATTAATCAATACAAGCCAATAAAAGGCTCCGAATATATTCGATTGCCTAAAAATATATTGAAGAAACATTCTTGTATAAATATACAAAATTCTGATGAATATTGTTTTAAATGGGCAATGATATCAGCCTTGTATCCTAACATTACTCACCCACAAAGATGTTCGAGTTATAATGTAGAAAATATAAAATCCTCTATAATACATTTGAAGAATGGTAAAACTCTCAACTTTGAAGGGCTTATCTTTCCGTTGAGAGTCAAAGATGTTATAATTTTTGAAGAAAATAATCCGGAAACAAGCATCAATGTCTTTGGTTACGATGAAGAGCTTAAGAGTATAGTTGGACCGTACTATATCACAAAGGAAGAGAAGAGTAGACATATAAATCTACTTCTGCTTCAGAAAAGTGATAAATTTCACTATATTTGGATCAAGAACATTTCAAGGTAAATATTATATTCATATCATATTTATCATATATATAATTTGTTTTGTTTTTATTTTCAGACTTTTGAGTAATCAAGTGACAAAGCACAAGACACGAATACATTTGTGCAATGTGTGCTTGCAGTTTTTTGAATCCAGCTACAAATTACAACGACACAAACAGGAATGTAACAGAATCGCTACAAAAGTTCCGGATATAGAAAATTGTAAGGTTGCATTTCAAAATTATAAACATAAGTTAGACGTTCCTTTTGTAGTATATGCGGATTTTGAATGTTTTCTACCATCAGAAAACACTCAAAATTCAGGTTCAATAAGAACAGTTCAGAGCCACATTCCGTGCGCATATAGTTATTATATTAAGTGTAGTTTTAATAGTTCCTTAGATAAGTTTAGAATATATACAGGTGAAGATGCACCTATTAATTTTATTAAAACCTTAGTTAGCGATGCTAAGGAAATTTATAATAATTATTTATTTATTTTATTTTATTTGATTCTAGCGCTAACAAGAGTTCACTTATAACTAGCGCTAACATTATCTAGAGTGGCAAACAGTTTGCATATTATTATTTATTATAAAGTTTATAAAGAAATATAATAGATAAAGAAAAATATTAGATAAACAAAATTTAAACAATATTTTAGCTGTGTATTTTGAAGAACATAATTTTATCATTAAAAATTAATTCATTTGTGCATCATTGAACAATATTGGAAAAATAAATTGTAAAACTAAATGGATGAAAAATGATTTATTAGTTTGTTTTTGAACTGCGTTGCGTTGGAAGTAGTTTGGATGTTATGAGGCAGTGAATTCCAAAGACAAGGTGTGTAAACAAAAAATTGTCGTTTGGACGAAAGATACTTATGTTTAGGCAAAATAAGATTTTTTCCGCGGTTAGATTGCATGAATTTTAGTTTTTCAAAGAGATATTTAGGCTCAGAAGTATATATAATTTTATGTAACATGGTAAGAGCTCTTAAGTTAAGAAGGTTATCGAAAGTCATTCCAAAAATTTGTTTTGCAAACTGTGAGATATGATCGAATCGCTTAAGACCAAAAACGTAACGTGCAATATTATTGTAAACAACATTAAGTTTATGCCTGCTCATTGCGTCACAGTTTGCAAAGATTTCACAGCCATATAAAAGTGTCGGGACAAGATATGTTTTGGCTAAAAGCATTCTAATTTCCCAGGGAGTATAATATTGGGTCGTCCAGAGCGTACGTAGCATTCCATAAGTTTTACCAATTGAGATGTTGATGTGATTAGCCCAGGTCAATGAACTATTAAAGAGAATGCTAAGATTTTTTGCCGTGGGCACAATTTCGATGTTAGAGCTGTTAAGACATATGTACGGGCTATTTATCCTGTTGCTGGATGCTCTGCTTACATTCAAGCATTTCGATTTGGTGGGGTTAAGGCATAAACCATTGACCATCGCCCAATTATTTACGTGCTCGAGATCTTCATTAAGCTTATCAGTGCATGATTTTATATCATTATCATTAGGCAAGCAACTAATGAACAGTTGAACGTCGTCTGCATACATTTGTATATGACAGTGTTGGAGCACATTAGGTAAGTCGTTAATATATATTGAAAAAAGCAAAGGTCCTAGTATTGAGCCTTGCGGCACTCCTCTACTGACAGGTAAAAAATGTGAGTATGTGGAGCCAATATTCACTGCTTGTGACCTATTTGAAAGATATGTTTCGAGAAGAGTTATTGAGGGTCCTGAAAAATTAAACTTGCGTGACAATTTTGTGCAGAGTATTCCATGATCAACTGTGTCGAAGGCTTTTGAGTGATCCAAAAGAACCAGAAACGTGAGCATATTTTGATCAAGGCTAACTCGAATTTGTTCTGTTACGTCTAACAATGCTGTTACACAGCCCCTATTTGGTCTGAAACCTGATTGTTTTTCAGTGAGTAGCCGATGTTCCTGAAGATAATTATTTAGTTGTTTATGCATTAAAAACTCAAAAACTTTAGACATATACGGCAAAATGGCAATGGGACGAAATTCATTATCAGACTTAGGTATCGGTATGATTTTTGCTTTTTTCCACTCAGCGGGATAAGTAGAGGTTGTGAAAATTGTGTTGAAGAAGTGTGTTAGGTAAGACAACAATTTTGGGAGTAAGGCTTTAACAAACATTGGGTGCATATTATCAAGACCAATAGCATTTGATTTGATTGCAAGAAAACTTTCCAGCACATCAGCTTGCGATACACAAGCGAAACAGAATTCAGCAAAACTATGAAGAGGGCTATTGATAATAGTGTAGTGGTTATTAATTGGAGTGGGAAAAGGAATGTCTATAAATTTTGTATTTAACGCATTGCAGTCAACAGTTATGGGTGTTCTTATGACATTTTTGTTGAGACCAGTCTCACGGATCGTGTTCCATTTATCTTTGCTTCCTAAAGCGGATTTAAACTTTTCTCCAAAATAGGCTGTCTTTGCTTCCCTGGTTGTCTTAATAACATTTCTTCTAAACTGCTTGAATTGTGCGTGCAGTTCGGGTGTCTTAAACCGTTTCCAACGATTAAATGCGTTGTTTCTTTTATTTATTAACTTTATTATACTGCCTGAAAACCAAGGCGGTTGCCCGTTTTTAATGAATTTCGTTTTTTTTGGGACATGCTTTTCGAAAAGATACGTAATGTTGTCCATCAACAGACGTAATTGTTCGTTTACCGTGGTCATGTAGAAAATGTCAGTCCAGTTTAGGGTATTCAGTTCGGCGTTTAGAGCGAAATAATCAATATTTTTAAAGTCTCGATACTCTATTTTTTGTTCATTTGTATCAAGCTGAAAGTTGTATGTCATGAAAATTAAATCATGCTTCGAGAACACGGGAGCTGAGATTTGGTCATATAGTAATACCTTTTCATGATCACTAACAAAAAACAGATCTAGTAAAGTATTGCTATACTTAGTGTAGTGAGTGGGCATGATAGAATTAACTGAGGTTAAGCCTAAGGCTTCCATATTATCATTTAAATGGCTTTCATTCAATAAATTACTATTAAAATCACCTGAAATTATTATATTTGTGTATGGGAGGCCTAAGGTTTCAATTTTTTGCAGAAATGTTTCCGTAGGTAGGTAACGATTTGGTCTATAAACATTTCCAATTAGAATTTTATCTGTGCCATGAATTAATTCAATAAACAAATATTCTATAGCATCATCTGAGCTTGATTTACAAACAAAATTACATGCTATGGCTTCCCTTATATATATCGCTAAGCCCCCGCCATGACCAATCCTATCAGCACGGAATGTTTTGTACCCGTTAACCCGGGTTATGCTATCGGGCACAATGGACTGAAACCAGGTTTCTGAAATGCATATAACATCTACCGCTGAGCCCTCAAAAATAAATCTAAATTCATCAAACTTGTTGTTTAAACTTTGTGCGTTTATATGGCAAATTTTCAAACCAATTTTTTGTTTGCATAAAATTCGAATGAGCGAAAAATTGCTATCTTTGGATCTACCTCTATTATTATTTAATGTTTTTAACATTTAAAGGGTAAAATATTATTATTAGCAACACCTCAGCAACGCAAGCATATATGCTAAAAAAGGAAGTAATAATGAAAAAATTGTCCATCCATTTAGTATAGAAATAAGTTAAATTAAAATAGATATTAACAATTAAACAAAAGATCTTACAACAGTTTTTATGCACACGAGCTAATACAAATATTCTACAGATATAACGATTATTAAATATTCTAGAGACATTAATATATATTCTCAAGATACTTAACGTAGCCGAGTAACAGCGCAACTTAAACAAATGTCTTGGGAAAGGTTCAGAGAAGATTTCTTGATTTTCACTCGTCTTACTCCGAATTGGCACTTCTCTCCATATTATTGTTGGTATTTTCATTGCAGCGAAACATATGGTTTGTGGAGTTTAGCTGATTATTAGTGTCTGTAGTGATAGATTCTGCTAGTGTGTTAAGCTTTTGCATTGTATCAATGTAAATTGGGTTATCGCTCGGCCTGAGCTTTACATGAGCAATGCCTCGGCGAGTAAACGCTGCAGAGAATTTTTGCTGTTTTTTCAATCGAAGAGCTGATTGAAGAATAACTGAGTTTTCTTTTGTTAGCCCTTCGTTAGCGTAAATAGGCTTGGAAGACTGAAACCCTGCGTGGTGCAAGCGCATGAAGTCTTTGCTATCGCGTCGAAATTTTGCTATTGAGTTAAGCACAAAATTTCTGTGATACGGTGAATCAAATTTCGCAATGATTGTAGTATCGTTTAGATTGTTCTGCGACGTTTTTGTTGGCTTGATGCGGTAAATATTTTTGATGTTGGGTGGTTGAATGTGGACCGATGCACATATTTCATTAAATATTGCATTGAGATTTTCACCTTCATAGTGTGGTATGCCGCTTAGTCGAAGATCACATGCAACGGCGTTGTTTTCCTGTTTGGATAGCTTGGCTTTTAGTTCCTCAACCTCTGCTTTTAGGTTTCCTACATCTTGTTTGAGTTTGCTGCTATCATCAACCTCTTTTTCCAGCTGGGTTACTCTTTCAGTAACAGAGCGCAGGCAAGAGGTAACTTCAGTTATATTTTGGCGGAGCTCAGCGAGAATTCTTTGTTCACTTTCTTCAAGTTTCTCTTTGATAAGAGAGGCGATCTGCTGGCTTTGGTTTGCAAGGCGCAGCTCAAACATCTCGTTCTGTTTATCAAACTTCTGCTCAATTAGTTTGCTTAGAAACGTATTTTGGTTTTGAGACAGTTGTTGATTTGAAGGTGTTTTGTTGTTGCTAACCTGGTTGCTAGCATCTCTTCCAATTGCCGATAAAGGTGGAGTAGACACCTTAACAGAACTGTCAGAACACTGCACTTTCAGTGGCTGTTTGGCATTAGCTTTATTCGGTATTGGTGGTGAAGCAACGAACGATTTTCGACGGGCTAGAAGACACTTCTCGCATTTATAAATTTGATTGTTTATTTGCATGAACTCAAGTTCAGTTTTATTTATGTTTATGCAACTACTGTGGTAATATTCATTGCATAAGCCGCATTTAACTTTTTTGTCATCGTCTAAATGACGATCGACTTTTGATAAACATATACACGGCATTGTTTAAAAAAATATTGTTGTATTTGTAAAATTAGATAGCACTTGTATAAATATACCTTGGCACTTCTTAAGTTTTGTTATTGTTCCTTTTTTTTTTCTTCTTTTTCGTTTTCTAAAACTTGCGCGCGCGCTTTTTGTTGTACTTGCACGCGAAGTCACTAAATATGAGCTATGTGAAAAATACTCAAATTACACTTTTATTAAATGTTGAGATTATAATAAAGTTTAACTTATTATTTTTGTGTTTAATCTGTTTTGGTGAAATAACGAACTATTTATGTTACACTTCGTTTAATTTAGGATGTGTTTAAATAGCTTTTTTTATTTTTAAATGCGGACTAAAGAATTTCGGTCTCTCCATAATAACACACAATATTGTTGTTAATTATTTAAGTAAAATTAAACCAATGAATTTCCTCACACCATTAGAGTTAGATATTCAAAATAAAAGCACTAACTGTCATATTTGCGAAAAAAGTTTTAAAGAGGATGAGTATAGAGTAGCAGATCATTGTCATTTAACTGGAAAATATCGCGGACCGGCTCATAATGATTGTAATCTAAATTTTAAAATTGCTAAATTCATCCCAATATTTTTCCACAATCTTTCTTCATATGATTGCCATTTATTTATTAAAGAACTTTCAACGATTCCTGGTAGAATAAACGTAATACCAATAAATAAGGAAATATATGTCTCAGTTTCCAAACATATACATTTCGATGATGATGATGATAGCGTTGAACTAAGGTTTTTAGATTCCTTTAGATTTATGGCTTCTAGTCTATCAAACTTAGTCAATAATTTATCAAACAGAGATTTTTATATTTTACGGTCTACGTTTAACGATGATGTCGAATTCAATCTCTTGAAGCAAAAAGGTATATTTCCTTATGATTATTTTGATTCAAAGGAACGTCTTCAAGAAGAATGTTTACCTCCGAGGGAAAAGTTCTTTAATAACTATGAACATGCTCAAGAAGTATGGACAACTTTTAATTGCACAACACTACATGATTACTTAGAACTTTACCTTAAAACAGATGTTCTACTTCTTACTGATGTTTTCGAAAATTTTAGAAAAGTATGTAAATCAATTTACAATCTTGATCCTTGTCAATATTATACAGCTCCCGGACTATCTTGGGGAGCGATGTTAAAGTACACAAAAATTGAATTAGACCTACTAACAGACATTGAAATGATTAAATTCATTCAAAAAGGAATAAGGGGAGGTATTGTGCAATGTTCCAATAGACATGTTAAGGCAAATAATAAATATATGGATGACTTTGATGTTACAAAACCCTCAAATTACCTCATGTATTTAGATGCCAATAATTTGTATGGTTGGGCAATGTCTCAATATTTGCCTGAAGGAAATTTTGAATGGGTTGATGATGTATCAACATTTCAGTTAAATGAGCATGCTAATGATTCTTGTGAAGGATATATTTTAGAAGTTGATTTAGAGATATCTTCTGCAATGCATGATATATATAATGACTTACCATTTTGTTCAGAAAATAAAAAAAGCCCGATCGGTAAACATCAAAAACTTATAATCGATTTGAATAATAAATCAAATTATATCATTCATTATGTTAACTTACAACAATGTTTACAAAATGGAATAAAACTTAAAAAAATTCACAGAATTTTAAAATTTAAACAATCGCCATGGTTAAAAAAATATATTGATTTGAATACTTTTCATAGAACGCAAGCTAAAAATGATTTTGAAAAGAACTTTTTCAAGTTATTAAATAATGCTGTTTATGGTAAAACCATGGAGAATGTAGATAAGAGGAAAGATGTTAAAATTGTTTGCGAGTGGGAAAATAGAGGAAAAAGATTGGGAGCTAGAAGCTTAATTGCTAAACCAAATTTTCATAGCTCTACAAGATTTACCGAAAATATGGTAGCAATACAACTTAATAGAATACATACCCTATATGATAAACCAATTTATATAGGGTTTGTAGTTCTAGAACTCTCTAAATGGAAAATGTATGATTTTCACTATGATTACATGCTTCCAAAATTTAGAAAGAACTTAAGTTTATGCTATATGGATACTGACTCTTTCATCTATTCAATTAAGACTGAAGACTTCTATAATGACATTAAACCTGACATTCATTTAAAATTTGACACATCCGACTACAAACTCAACAATCCTTATGAGATAGAACGACAAAATAAAAAGGTATTAGGTCTCATGAAAGATGAAAATAATGCAAAAATAATGAGGGAATTCATTGGTTTGAGGGCAAAAATGTATTCTATTAGTGTTGAGGGCGATAATGATATCAAAAAAGCTAAAGGAGTAAAAAAATCAGCTTTGATGTCCCTCAGTATTGATGATAATAGAAAATGTTTATTTAATAAGAAAATTTATTATGATAAAATGTTAACTTTTAGATCTAAGATTCATAAGATATATACACAAGAAATTGAAAAAATTGTATTAAGTTATTTTGATGACAAACGTTATATATTAGAAAATGGTGTTAATACCCTTGCATGGGGACATCATAGATTATTAAATAAAAATGTATTAAAAGCTTGAAAACTTAAAAAATAAAAACAAAATAATTTTATGTTTTAAAGGAAATTTTTATTATTTAAAATGTAATATCTTCAGAAAATATTTTTAATCGTCTAAAAGACAATTCACAAAAAAATATTGTTGAATCAATTACATAAAAATCGCTATCTATAGTTACTACTTCTACTTTAGTAACTATTTGTTTTTTAATTTGATCCATGAAAATAACTTTGGATTCTGATAGTATGCTTCTCGGAATGCCATTTGCATCGTCCATGGTCCTAACATTTTCCTCGCAGAGTTCGTCAATATTTGGTTGAAGCGCCAGAGTAAAGACATCTATGAATCGTGGATGCTCCCAAATGTATTTAAAATGGATGTAGTTCCCAAGATGACAGTCTGTCGTTGTCAACCAAAAAAAAGGTTCCGGGGTGGTGATGCGATAATTTTTTGGATCACAGTAAAAGTGCTCATCGAATTCATCCATGTTGATATTTTCCATTTTTTAATTATGTGTAAACTGTGCTGTTTTTGGAGAACTTTATATAGCAAAAAGTTTTAATTAAACCCTTTGAGTGCTACTATCAACAAAAAACCGCAGAAGGCAATTTGTTATTTTCCCAAGCATTGATGGGAAAATTTTATGCAACTGCTTATCAAAAACCGCAGAAGACAATTTGTTATTTAATAAAAATTCACTTGTGGAAACAGTTTTAAGATAAGTATTTTATTTTTTATATTATCAATAAGTGAACATACTATGTAATATTATATTTTTGAAATAAAAATTGTAAACATAATTGACCACAAATAACTGTGTTGTATTTTTGTTTTTGTTCATAGTTGTAATATATTGGCGTCTTTAAGTAATTGATGAGTTCTAATGGGGGTTGCAAGTTTCCAAAGCTATCAAAATATTCCTTATAGTTTTTATTTTTATAGTAAGCTACCCAATGAGTACCGGGTCCGTTAACATCATCCAAATTGAGAATACCACATTCTTGAGTATACGGTTTTATCGGTAAAGAATCTCTCATAAAAATTCCTCTAAAATATTTAAGAAATTTACAATATTTCATTAAATCTACATCGGTTAATGGTCTTTTAGGTAGCTTTCTTAAGAGTTTTTTGACTGAGGTCGTAAAAACAAACCATATCCTTCTTTATAAGGTTTTAGAAATAGACCTTTACCCATAGCTATTGACTCCATATATCTATTGTGACGAGTAGCTTCAGCTAATTGTTCTTTTCCATTTTTTATATCATTTATAGCTTTTGCTACAGCTGATCCTCCAGAAGCTATACCTCCAAGAGCACCTAGTGCTGTTAAAATGGGTATTAGTGGTAAAACTCCACCTATTTTTGGAACTGGGATTACTCGTGGTATATTAACTTGAGATTTTTTTTCGTTTAAAACTTGACTGTACAGCTTTATGGGCTATTTTGTAAGCATCACTGAATGAATTAGGTTTCTTCTTTAACAACATTTTTACACCCTTTTTAACTGCTAACGAAAAGAGTTTCTCTCGATTCACTTTAGGGTTTTTATGCTTTTTGCGCTTGTTTTGCCTTCTTTTCGATTTACTTTTGTCCTTGTTTCTCTTAATGCCCATTCCAAATTTAACTTTTGTTTTCATTGCATTTGTTACGAACCAAGCGTACGCACGTTCTTTCAAATCGCTATCTTTGGATGTAACTCTTTGCCAAGCTTTCTCAGATAAAATATTATCAGCCTGATGCCGTGTGTTTATATCTTTTGATTGGGAATATGCAATATCATGCTCCTTACAAGCCGCATCCAATGGATTAATACCCTTATCACCTCTTTCTAAACGTTTTTGAAGTTTTGTTCCTGGTCCACAAAATTGATATCCCGGCAAATGAAGTTCAACTGGCAATGAATTTATTAAGTTGTTTATGAAACCATATCCTCTTTTTAACTGTTTTCGATCTGTATTATCTTTCTATATTATACCCATTTTCAAAATAAAATTAACATTTGGTTGTGAGTATAAAAAAGGGAATGATGATTGTAGTTATATATATGATTGATTTATATTCCATTTAATATAGTATTCAAAATGAGGTTAATTAAACAACGTATTCAGCTTAATGTTCATAATGCTGACTTATTTAATGATAGCGATAAAATAAGTAAAATTGTTCACAGTCCTCTTTTACCTAATTCAATACGTGCATTATTTGTTGGACCATCAAATTGTGGTAAAACTAAAGTCATGGTTAGTCTTATTGTGGATCCAAATGGCTTAAAGTTTAAAAACATATACATATATTCAAAATCTTTATACCAACCAAAATACGAATATTTGAAGAAACTCATTGTGCCAATAAAAGGAATGAATCTCTATACTTTCTCAGAAAATGAAGATGTTATAAGTCCAGATAAAGCTAAACCAAATTCAATTTTCATTTTTGATGATATTATTTGTGACAAACAAAGCACTATACGAAAATGTTTTTGTATGGGTCGTCATAAACAATTGATTGTTTTTATTTGTGTCAAACCTATACAAAAATTCCTAAGCATTTAATACGTGATAATGCTAACATGATTATTATATTCAAACAAGATGAAATGAATTTAAAACATATTTTCAATGATCATGTTATTGGAGACATGGATTTCAGAATGTTTATAAAGATTTGCTATGAATGTAAATAAAGATGATACTATAAACAAGGGTCGGTATCGAAAAGGTTTTGATAATTTCATACATATATAAAAATCACATCACCACCTGTTACACCTCAGATCAGTATCAGATATATACCAGATCAGTATCAGATATAAACCAGATTAGTATCAGATTATACCAACCAAAATACGAATATTTGAAGAAACTCATTGTGCTAATAATAGGAATAAATCTCTATACTTTCTCAGAAAACGAAGATGTTATAAGTCCAGATAAAGCTAAACCAAATTCAATTTTCATTTTTGATGATGTTATTTGTGACAAACAAAGCACTATACGAAAATATTTTTGTATGGGCCGTCATAAACAAATTGATTGTTTTTATTTGTGTCAAACCTATACAAAAATTCCTAAGCATTTAATACTTGATTTTGCAAACATGATTATTATATTCAAGCAAGATGAAATGAATTTAAAACATATTTTCAATGATCATGTTATTGGAGACATGGATTTCAGAATGTTGGAAAGAAAAGTATGGTTTTTTGTGATAAATAAAGATGATACTATAAACAAGGGTCGGTATCGAAAAGGTTTTGATAATTTCATACATATATAAAAATCACTTCACCGCCTGTTAAACCTCAGATCAGTATCAGATATATACCAGATCAGTATCAGATATAAACCAGATTAGTAATAGATTTTAGAAAGCTCACAGAAACAATTATCATGAAAAATACAATTACGATTACTTATATCATCATCAACTGCTGGACATAATAACCATAATAACGAAATAATATCTATCATTGAAGAGTTGAAAGAAGCTAATATAATTATATAGCTAAAAATGTTCAGGATACAAAATTACTGAAATACCATTGAATGTTATATACTTACCAGTTAATACCAGACAAATAAGCACTCTTGTTCTTAAAGTCGTAACCTCATTAATTTCCGTGGTGAAAAAATATCAATAAGACTACATTTAAAGCCTATATAAAGAATGATTGTTTTTAATAAAAAGCATTTACATAACAACTCATTCACTAATGTACCGACAACAACAACAAAAGAAGAATCAAATTCAAATAAAAAACCTACTTTTAAAAAACCCACACATAGAATTTATCGAACAAAATCGAACAAAGAGTTTTTAGAAAGCATTGGATTACAATTAAAAAAACAACATGAGTGACGTAATTAATGTCCTGTATAGACCATTTATTGACAATAGTATAGTGAAAAAAGATTACCACAGCTATACATCATATTTACAATCATTTAAAAATAATGATGAAATACGTATACCAATACAAAACCAGGACTTGTATGTATTACTAAGTGAGAGTGTTTTGTATATTGAGGGTTTTGTATCCAACAGCGATAGTTCTACTTCAAAAACTGTTAAACTCTTAAACAATTGTATAGCATACTTATTTGATGAAATTCGTTATGAGATGAATGGGGTAGAAATTGATCGTACAAGACAATTAGGAGTCGCGTCAGATATGAAAAATTATGTATCGCTTAATAAATTCGAAAGTACAAATCTTCAAAACGCTGCATGGTGTCCATTTGAAAAAAATAATGTTTTACTTAAAACGGGGCATTTTAATTTTTGTGTTCCTTTAAAGACCTTACTTGGATTTGCTGAAGATTTTGATAAATTAATTGTGAATTGTAAACATGAATTGATTCTGATGCGAACTAAAGATGATAAGAATATTATGAGTTCAACTACTATCACCGATAATCTTGTATTAAGCCTCTTGAATATCACATGGAAAGTACCACACATTCAACTTTCAGACGATTACCGATTGAAAATGTTAAAAACAATAAATAGTAAATTACCACTTAATATATCGTTTAGAAGCTGGGATGTTTATCATAATCCTTCTCTTGTAGAAAGTACAAATATATTATGGAATGTCAAACTAGCAGGTGAAAATGAAAGACCACGATACATAATTTTAGCATTTAGAAACGATAATAAGTTCATACATTGTAACTTATCAGATGTAAAAGTTCATCTTAACTCTGATGTATATCCCTATGACGATCTCAACATTAGATTTGATCATAATCGTTACGCTTTACTCTATGATATGTATCAAAAATTTCAACAAGGATACTATGGACGTTCTCCACAACCACTTTTATCACCAGAAAATTTTGTCAACATTGCACCAATAATTGTTTTAAATGTCTCTCATCAGAATGAGAGTGTAAAAGGAGGACCAATAGATATTAGAATTGAATTAAAATTTCGAGCGAATGTCCCTCCAAGTACATCAGCTTATTGTATGCTTATTCACGATAAAATGTATGAATATATACCACTCACAAATGATATTAAAAAAATAATTTAATAAAAAATATATACATGCGTTCTATATAAATAAGAGTTTTGATGACTGCGGCTATTTATTTAACACAATGTTTGCAACTGTTGATGTTCAAGGTTTTAAAATATATGACAATTGGTTCAAATTAAATCATCATAATTTATCATGGAATTACGGAAGTGACTCATTTAAAAACACCCACAGATATTTTAAATTTCTATTGAAAAATAAAAAAGTGTTAGGTGAAAAATAAAGAGGACGGAGAAACAAAAATGGATTGAAGAATTTTTAAAACAGTGTGTTTTCAATATCGAAGATATTTCACAATGTGATGAAATAAACTTATCAATATTATAATATATGTATCCAAGAACATGTCAATGTCAATACCACTACAACAACAACAAAACAGGGAAACAACGTCAAATAAGATGTGCTTTAAAATCAGCGTTACTTTTAAATGAATACATGTTACATAATAATCATTATTATAAATAAATAAAACATAATAAAGACTTTTTATATAAAAACAGCCAAACTAGATATTCTTATCATTTTATACTGAAATTTAGTAGCGTGTATATCTCTAAGAATAAAACATAAGATGAAATTAATTCTATTTTTAACATTATTTTTCGTTTTAAGAAATGTGTCTAGTGTACCATTTTGGAAGTTAGAAAATACTTCCATACCTATCATTAATAAAAACTCTAAAAGTATTGAATTTAATTTAACTATATCTGATAATAATATCTTGAACATTAATATATCATTTTTGTTGTTGAAAGAAACTGAACCGTTAAATTTAAATGATGAAACTCATAATATCTATGAACTACTAAGTACTGAGAAAGGAACAGAATTGTCTACAACAACGGCAACAACAACAACAGCTGTAGAATTTGAGAGTACAACTCAAGGAAAACCTTCAAGACTTTTTACTGTGGATGAAGCCATAGAAGCCTTTCGTAAGGATCTAATTACTAAAGAAAATGATATTGGCGGAATTATTGACTCTAAGGAAGCATTTTATCGATATTTTAAACTTGAATATGAAAATATAGATATTCCAATTCGTTGTACTTATATAAGTAGATTTGAAGAGAGAAGATTGAGCATTAATTGCTTTGAATATCATGAAATTGAAACAGAAATAATTCTAAGTAATGGTGAAATTCAGAGAATTCGAATTCAAGATCCAAATTATAAACCATTGGATGTCGAAATTATAGATGTAAAAGACTATATACAGACATTATCTATGATCATTACTTAAATAGTTGCAGCCGGGGAAAGATTCAACACAAAAACATGAGCTTAAGAAACCTTTCAATATTTATATTTATTGCTTACGTAATACTACAAATACATCATATTGTATGCTATCAAACTAGAAATTATATATATGAACGAAATGAAAATACTACTACTTTTTACAATGTTGAATATGGAAAACAGGTTAGTTTTGTCATACAGATCCCAAATACTTCTCTTCAAATAAAAGTAAACATAACCCTTCAATTGGAAAATGTTAAATATGATAATATTAATACGACCCCCTCATCTACCACAACATTGAGATATCCATACAGAGAGCCTTCTTATGACTCACTCTATCAACAAAATTTAGAACGTTATCATAGACATAGTCCAACTCCGGAAAGGAAATTTTCTGTTCAAGATGCAATTGAGGCTTTCAGGAGAAATCTAATAGAGAAAGAAATGCAAATTGGTGGAATTTATGAAAGTTCAGGAGTTTTTCATCGTCACTTTAATTTAAAATATGAAACATTTGAAATACGAATTAAATGTTCCTACTATGAATATAATGGCGCTATAAATCAAAATGATAATGATGACAACACTCGACAAGAATTATACGAACGGTCAAATTATGGTATAAAATCAACAATTATTGATGTTAATGCTTATTATCAAACTCTACATATGACAATACAGTAATTTAATAAATAATAAATGTTTATAATTAAAGACATTTATAATTTTCTTAAAAAAATTTTCACATATCATACCGGAGGATGATAAGGATAAACTTGTTAAAATTCAAACGAAAATGGAATATAAAAACAATTTGAGGAAAATTAACTCTCGATTTGGTGAACATTTTGAAGACTGCCCGTGGTCAGATAATAATTGTAGATCTGGACCAGACACTTGTGGTTGTTTATAATTTGCCCGCATGGAAGATGAAGCGAACAAAATTATTCAGCTTTATACAAATATATATAACCTAAATCGCTGTAAAAATTGTACATTAAGTAAATAAAATGAAAAACACAATTTTGTACTTCAAAAAATTATACATTTATTATATATAACCTAAATCGTTGTAAAAATTGTGAATTAAGTTAATAAAATGAAAAGAAAAATTTTTCAGTTTAAAACATTATAACTTTATTAAATATCTAATAACATAATTTCTTTCATTACACAGCTTTTATACATTTTTACTTTCTCATTGCACACTTCTATATAGTATACACATTTTGGGATACATGTTTCTTTCAGTTCTTGGCACGGCACTTCACATTTGAATAAGTGTAAGTTGAAGGCAGCCACCCGCTTCACTAAAACTAGTTTTATAAGTAGCGAGTGGGCGTGATCAATACTCAACTCTTCCTTGATATAGTATTCCATTATTTTCTTTAGGATTTTCATTATTGCCTGCACGTCTCGATCATTACTCCATATATCGCTCCAAAACTGTTGATTATTAGTGTTGACAGTTTCAAACACCGACTCTGGTATTACGAGACAATCGTCGATTTGAGGCTCTGTCATTGAATCGATTATATCACGAATAACACTTGTAGACATTGCCGTTTCGTCCCGAATAAAAGACATTTCTAATTTTTCATAATGTCGACAGCCGTATTTTATACTCAATTTTTATCGTTGTAAAATTATGTTTTTTTTTTATTTTTTTTATTAACAAATATAAAATTAACCGCAAGATAATGATAGCAATGCAAACTGAAAGAGAATTTACTTATAAATAGTTTCAACATTTTAAAAGTTTATTAGTTGTAAATAAAACTGTGGTGATAAACCAAAATTGATAAGGATATATTTTGGGGTGCTGACAAGGACATGGATTTTTTGAGTGAACTTCAGACATGTTATGAAAATTTGGATAAAGCATTAGAGGACACACAAAATTATATTAGTAAGAATGAAGAAGAGCAACAAAATCATCAAATGCAACCTCAACAACAGCAACATTATTTCGGGAGTGAACTTTTGCAATGTCATGAAGACTTTAATAAAATGTTTGAGGAAACTCATGATGAAGAGAAACCAATTGACGATATCAGGGAACCTGTATTGAAAAAACTAAAGAAATCAATAAAACGCAAAAAAAGTCTTAAAGAACAAGAACAGAAAAAAGATGTTCAACCTGCTAGTTGCAGTAAATTCATTAAACCTGACGATTTAAATGTGTTGAATTTATTTAAAGATGATGAATTTGCAATTACTATACAAAATCATAAGGAAAAACCATCTTTTGAAATAAATTTTAAAAATAATGTAGAAGTTCGTAGATTGAAAAAAATAATTCAACAATGGTGTAATGATGAAGTGCTGAAGGATGAAACTGTTGACTTGATACACGTTGCTCCCTCTAAAATGGATATTGGAAGCGATATCGAATGGTTTTCCGAAGACAAATTTCTAAAGCAACTAATGGGGATTATCTATAAATACAAAAAAGTCAGCACTCTGAAGAATATTAAATGTAGTAAAAAATCAATATTTGGATTTGTTCGATTTACTGATAATCAATTTTACATTTATAAGTGTACTGATATTTTACATTTAAAATAAAAACATATCAAATTTATTTTTTATTAAACTATTTATTTTGTTTAATTTTATTGTTTTTTTTCAGTATTATAAAACTCAAAATCAGTTTTATTGCTGTTGCCATCCATCAATTTTTTAAATGTAAATGATCCTGTGTTCATCGCCTCCAGAGTTTTATCCTTTAATTCATTATAGCATTGTGGTAGAAAGATTACATTTTTTTCCAGTTCCAGCATGATTTTCGTCCCAAAGATGGTGTCTTTCCGTTCCGCTTTCAGAATTCGTAATTGTTTATTTAGAGGGATATCAGACAACCTTAAACATTGCTTTATGAATCCTTTGAATGCTTTTGATTCAATTTAATATTATTGAGATCATCTAATATTTCACTCATTTTAATTTTGTATATGTTTTTTCTTTTCACGACTTGATTAACGTTTGTTCAAAACATTAAAAATTGAATGTTAAATGTCAATAAGTTTCTTGACATTTTATAGTGTTTCCCATTAGAGCGCGAGTTGAAAAATCATTTCTAGAAATTTTAATTCTTATCTAGACATTATCGCGGTTTTGGTTTTAATAAAGAATAATTTAAAAAATATATTAGTTTAAAGTATACCTCTCACCATCAACAATCACATATGGTTTCATCGTGTGAACTAGAAAAGTTCTTAATAAAATATGAAAAATCAATAGACCCTGATCATGTTAAAGCTTTTCAAGACATGATTACAGAAATGAGATCATCTCTACGTTTTGCATACTCTATACATGGTTTACATAGGGTAGACTGCTGTTATGCTGAAAATTCGGATAAGGAAATGTGTGACATTTGTAATTGCGCAACTTTGTGGTCACGATATCAAACTATGAGAAAGTCTATAATTTGTATGCAGCTATCTTTAAGGAACCACGGTGGACTTCCTATTAGTGATAAGACATTAAGCTTGTATTGTAATATGTATTCTAAATGTTTAATAAAATTTATTTTAAAATATTTCATAACTGTCTTTTAATATTTGATTTTAATGGTTATATTATCAAAAAACCGCAGAAGACAATTCATTATTTTCCCATGCATTGATAAAACATAATTTTTATATTTTTTATGGAACTGATTATCAAAACCGCAGAATACAATTTATTATTTTCCCAAGCATTAATAAAACACAAATTTTTATATTTTTATGGAACTGATTATCAAAAAGCACAAAACGGACGGACGGACGGAGATAACAAAAATGTTTACATTTTATACAACTTCTTATCAAAACCGCAGAAGACAATTTGTTATTTTCTCAAACATTGAAAAACAAAAATGTTTACATTTTATACAACTGCTTATCAAAAACCGCAAAACGGACGGACGGACGGACGGAAGGGGGACGGGGGATGGGGCGGGTGACGGACAGAAGTCAAAACCACAAAAACTACCATCAGCTATGACGCACGCTTCAAAAGCAACCAAGCAAGCAAGCGGCTCCTCAGCTCCTCTTGGTCCAGAATCCCCATATTATACCTTCTAGGTGACACTATCAACCCCTCCCGCCGACAATCGCCATTTTTTTGTACAAAACCCTATCCAAGTCTTCATAATTAAAAGGCATCGTATTTTAAGTACATTAAACGGATAGATCATAACGTTCAGCCGATGTCCAAGTCGAGGGGACTTGATTTTTAAGAAATTCTAAGTATATTCCATTGTTATCATTGTTCAATTGAACACCTTTTCAAAATTGGGTCTGTCTGACAACAATCTTATAGAAGAAACTTGTGTTTGTGACGGGAGCTCAAAATGTGGTTTTTATGGCACAACACGGCATAACCACCTTCGAGTATTTTCTTTTACTTAGTTAAAAGTTTGTTTACTTCCTCATCATTGTTTTTGATTCTTTTAATTTTTTCAGGAGCTGGAAAATTTTCATCATAATCAGTAAGGGCCATTTTGTTCACAGAGAGATAAATTTATCCCCGAGTTAATTCCATGATTTTTCCAGTTTTTCATTTGTTCACAGTGAGTTAAGCATTTAACTCTTCAAGCTGGAGATAAAAATGGTGGCGAGATAGCTTAACCCCAGAAATATTTAACTCGTGAAAATTGGTGAGTTAAGATTTTTAATTCGCTCTCATCACTCACATTTTAATATTTTTTATTTACTTAGTGTCAAAATATGTAAACAGACACAACTCTTTTCTAGCCCTATTACGGTTCACAACACAACAGTAATTGCTATTACGGTAGACAAAAAAGCAACTGAATACATACCACTGTTGTCTGTCAACAATGCTGTGTTTTAAATATACTTACTATGCAATACAGCAGTTGTGCTTTATTGTCTTGTTATCTGCCAAATTTTAAAGACAACTAATTTGGTGTTGTGTTGAAGAAACGAAATAGATTAAAAATGAAAATTTTATTTAAAATTGCGTTTTTCTTTATTAATTATGAAAATTTCACAGAAAATTGAAAATACGTCTCCTTGTGAACTGTTGTGACTCACAACGAGGTATTCCCCAAAATAGTGTCTTTCTACTAGTGGCCAAGTGCTGGCAATGAAAGTTGATCCACCGCAACAACTAAGCGAGCGATCAACATTCATTGCATTGCGGCATTTTTATATGAATTCAATGCCAAGGCCAGTAAAGTAAACAAACCGAGTCAAGTAAAATAAAAGTAAGACAATAAAATGAACACTGATCTACCGCAACAACAACTGGGCGATCAGTTTCATTTTATTGTCTTACTTTTATTTTACTTAACTCGGTTTGCTTACTTTACTGGCCTTGGCATTGAATTCATATAAAAATGCCGCAATGCAATGAAGTTCTTAGTTCTGTGCGGCCAGCGTAAAATGCTGACCATGCAAAAACCAGAGGTAAATTAATTTTAATATTTTGTTGTTGTATTTAACGTACACACAGTTTGGCCCAAGTTGGCACCATTAAATAAGTGTGCATGAATATGTTTTAAAATAAGAATTAATTGTAAACAAATAATACAAAACTAGATTAAGAACCTAATAATGAAGTTAAATTATTGTGCAAGAGGCGGAAGACCAAATCACGCAACCGCTGAATAATCAATAAGTAGAATTAAGTATGTAATAAGTTTGTAAAAGTGAAGAAGAAGAAGCGGGGACCAGATATTTATAACATATCTGGCCTAAAATAAAGTAGATTGATATGAAAAACCAAAACACTCGCAGTCGTTTTTACTGAAGAAGGCCAGATTTTCCATTCGAAGGACACCCCCACAAGTGAGTATAAATAAAAACCTCCACGCCTGAATGCACCTAAGGGTGACGGCGAAAGAGGTATTTTTTTTGAGTAGATGCCAGTGGCGCTCTTAAGCGCCGGCAAACAAACCGTAGGTAGGACGTCGCTCGACCAACGCGTATCCTCTCAGAAGGGATACAACAAATGGCGCAGCCGGTAGGATCCTTCTGTCCACGGGGACAGCAAGGATGTTAGGATCCTTATTGTTATAGGAACAGTAAGGACATTGATTCTTTTGTAGGGATTCAAAATGATCGGTGGGACTTTGTTGTTACAGCATACCTGGCGTCCTCCGGTTCTAATCAGCCCTACCCAGGTACTGCGGATCTCTGCCTGGGTCGACCTTCCTCTCTCCGCCACTCGTGGGATTTATACATGGAAAAAAATTTACAAACAACAACAACAAAAACTTCAACACCCAAAAGGGGATCCGGAACCTTAACAAAAAACCCGGTAGGGACTTTATGTTCCGATGAAAGAGCTGTGGTACCACCAGGCTCCACAATCACAAATAAGAGTCAGTCGATGATAGTGATACCATCAAATCATCGACCCCTCTCAACAACAGCAAGCACATCGAAAGCCTGTGCATCGGGCATTGGACCCTCAAGTTCCTCGAACACTGGTGGTAATCGACGCGGAAACGCGGGTTCGTCTAGTGGATCGGGGGCTAAGGTAAACCCAATGGTCAGTGCTAGGGCGGCCGATCATGAAAGAAGGGATCCTCTCAAAGCAGGTTACGCAGACCGCAAAAAGGCATCCCGAATTCTTCGACGTCTGGCCACTGACCCTATTAAGGAGGGACAGGTCTCGAAGAGTGACATTCAAAAAATTAAGGAGGATATTGAGTGGGCGAAAAAGGTCTTACCGGACTTCACGCTAGAGCCTCCCCGGCAAATTGCAGCCGCTAAAAGAAATCGATCTGTGGAGGAACCTACCCAGAACCCGACCGCCAAGAGGGCTAAAGCCCATGGTGTAGGAGCAAGATCCTTCGCAGAGGTTGCTAAGAATAGCACAATTGTAGGGGTGATAGACCAAAATAGCGAGGATGGTAAGATACCCAAGCACCAATGGAGCTGGAAAGAGGCTTCGCTCGCTAAGGTCGCCTTGCAGGTCCTGAAGGACAACCCTGGGCCACCTCCAGCATGCACGGATGCGGGACGGTTTCAGGGCAATGTCAAGCTGATGGCCTGTGAAAATGAACGATCCGCTGATCTATTTAAAGCGGCGATTGGGAAAGTTGGTGAGGTCTACCCAGGCGCTCGTCTAAAAGCGGTAGATTTGGACGAAATTCCGTCTAGACCAAGAGCCAGAGTCCGGGTTCCAGTCACCCCATCTGAACCTGAGGAAATTTTGGAAATGCTGAAGGTCTTCAACCCAGCCATATCCACCCAAAACTGGAAGGTGGTGAAGTTGGAGCCTAAAGCTGAGGATGCCAAAACCGATCCCAAGAAATCCAAGATGGAGGTTTTGTTGATCCTCAACAACGAATGCATTGAGCAACTCAACAGAGATAAATGTACCCTAAACTATGGGTTCAGCAAGATTCACCCAAGAATCTATAAAACGGACACGGTGTCTCTCGTAAATCGTGCGGTCTGTAGTGCCACGAGTGAGAATCCCAGCGACATCGACGAGCTGATTGGAAGCGAGGATGAGCTATCATCCGCGTCCGAACTAGCGACGGCGATGACAAATCTCCTTAAGGAGCAGGCTCCGTCAGAGGAGCCCTTCAGCGACGAAGAGGCTGACACCACGATTGTTGGAGAACCAAAGGATGTTCCGGGTACTCCAAATTAACTTGCATCACTGCAAAGCAGCTTCGGCTGCCCTCCAGCGTCACCTGGCAACGGGCGACGTCGACTTGGTGCTGATTCAGGAACGTTGGATGAACAACAACAAAATCCTTGGCCTGAATACACCAAACTACAAAAATTACTATGTATCTAACAAAGGTAAAACTCGAACTTGTATTTTAGCGAAAGTTAACTTGAATTGCTTTATTCTCCCTCAGTTTAGTCACGGGGACCTCTCTGTGGTCAGCCTGGAGCTGGGGCCCAATAAACTAAGGATTGCTTCCTTTTACTTTCCCTATGATGAGCCCATACCCACGCAATCTTTCCGGGAACTCCTGCAGGGAACTCATCCAGCCACGCACATCATTCTGGGTGGAGATACAAATGCACACCACTCACAATGGAACAGCACTAACAACAACGACAGGGGTGAGTCACTTTTTAACTTCCTACTAAACACTAAATTAAATATAATGAACAAGGGCAATGAGCCAACTTTTATTATCAAAAATCGAGAAGAAGTTCTGGATATCACCCTAGTATCAGAAAACTTCTCGGAAGAAATTCATTCTTCGAAGGTCTTAAAAGAACACTCGTTCTCGGACCATAGGTACATAGAATTCGGCTGGAAGATAACCAATCAATCCATGCCTCTAAAAATAAGAAATCTCCGTAAGACAAATTGGAGATGGTATAATAAACTAATTAAAACATCACTGAATTCAGTCACTTCTTCCCCCGTTGCTAACAAAGAAGAGTTGGACCTTCTGGTTCTAGACTTCACAAAAAAATGCTCGGATGCACTAAACAGAGCATGTCCGAAAAAAGTTTTCAAAAAATCCCATAAATCCGTATGGTGGTCTCGGGAGATTGAAATTCTCAGAAAGGACTGTCGTAGAGACTTTAACTACGCAAGGCGTAGCAATAGTGAGGACTCATGGAATAGCTATAAGTCTAAACTAGGCATTTACAAAACTGCAATCAGAAAAGCAAAGAGAGCCTCTTGGTCCTCCTTCTGCACAGAAATAGAGGATACTTCCGAGGCTTCAAGGCTCAGGAAAATACTATCGAAATCCCCGACAGTACCAAGCTTTCTTCAAAAGGAAGATGGCACCTGGACGGATTCATGCATCGAAACCCTAGATATACTCATGGATGCGCATTTTCCTGGTAATGTTTACTCTGACATTTCCAGCTTTCAAACACTTCCCTGCGACCTTATGCCTCAACAGATTGAGCAACTGACCGGCAAGGAGAAGTTAAAATGGGCGATCTATTCATTCCAACCTTATAAATCTCCAGGTCCTGATGGCATTATACCAGCTCAACTCCACTATAGCTTCAATGCAATAGTACCCTGGCTTCAGACAATCTACTCTGGTTGCCTACGCCTTAACTATATTCCAACAGCTTGGAGAGAGACAAAAGTTATCTTTATACCGAAAGCGGGTAAGTCCTCTCACACTAAATCGAATGACTTCAGACCTATAAGCCTCTCTTCCTTTCTGGTTAAAATTCTAGAGAGACTTATTGGGCTTCTTCTCAAGCCGAAACTTGACAGGCTTCTAAAATCCCAACATGCCTACATTAAAGGCAAATCTACAGAGACAGCTCTGCACTCTCTTGTGTCTACCATCGAAAAATCACTTGAGATCAAAGAATACGCACTTGCTGCTTTTCTAGATATAGCAGGGGCATTCAATAACGTCCTTCCATGTGCAGTCACCTCGGCCTTGTCGGAACTGGGGGTGGAGGATTTTCTCGTGAGCTTCATACACCAGATGCTCTTGGGCAGGGTGGTGAACTCAGAACTGGGAGGATCCTCCACTCGTAGGTTTGTAAGCAGAGGCACTCCGCAGGGAGGAGTTTTGTCTCCTCTTCTGTGGTCCGTGACGGTTGACCAGCTGTTGCGCATCATGGAAGGGGAAGGCTACAGGGTTGTTGCTTATGCAGACGATATTGCAATCATTTTTAACGGAAAGTTTCCCCAGACTCTCTGTCAACTCATGGAGAGAGCACTCTTAATTTTCTCGAGATGGGCATCCACGTGTGGTTTAAGTGTAAACCCCGAGAAAACAGATCTCATTCTTTTCACTAGGAAATATAAAACCTCCAACTTAGAACCTCCGCGTCTGAACGGCACGAGGTTGCTCTTTAGCGATAGCACGAAATACCTAGGAGTTATCCTGGATAAGAAGCTTATCTGGAATGTTAACATTACGGAACGGGTTAAAAAGGCAAACATAGCACTATTTGCCTGTAAAAAAGCTATAGGTAAAAAGTGGGGTTTTTCCCCCAAAATAGTACGCTGGATTTATACAGCAATTGTCCGCCCCATACTAATGTATGGCTCACTGGTATGGTGGAGGGCCCTTGATAAGGCAACCGCACTTCAGAAGTTTGCAAAGGTGCAAAGAAGCGCAGGTCTTTGTATTACGGGGGCACTGTCCTCAACACCAACTAGCGCTCTCAATGTCATGCTTCACCTTCCTCCTCTCGATATCTTTGCCAGGGAATGTGCCAACACAGCAGCCCTGAGACTTAGAGAATCTGGTAATTGGATAGGTAACAACTGCGGCCACACAATTATTCTGAACTCGTCTGCACCCGACAAAACAGACTACTGTGTGCCGTGCTTAAATCTTGAAAATAACTATGCAGTTTTCATCCCTTCACGGCTAGACTGGGCAAACAAAATCCCCCTTAAAATCTCCGCCATAAAAATCTTCACAGATGGATCCAAACTTCGAGAACAAGTAGGGGGAGGTATTTACTCCCAGGATCTCGAAATCGAAGCGTCCTTTAGACTTCCTAACTATTGTAGTGTCTACCAAGCGGAAATGATGGCTATTCACGAAACCACTAGGATTCTAGGTCAAAAAGACCTTGAAGGAAAAAGTATTTCCATCTTTTCAGATAGCCAAGCTGCACTGAAAGCACTGAACTCAAATATTGACAACTCTAAAACTCTCACTGAGTGCCGCAAATCTCTTAACGAGATGGCAAGGCTACTCAGGATTCACCTCATATGGGTACCCGGACACAGGGATATCGAGGGCAACAATTTGGCCGACGAATTGGCAAGGAAGGGTATGACCTCTAACACCCTCTTAAATGAGGACTTTATTGGTATACCAATTTCCTCCTATAAACTCCAGTGCAAGAACAGATCCCTACGTCTTGCACAAGAACGCTGGGAACGCCTTGATACATGTAGGATAACTAAGCTAACATGGCCTACCTACGATTTAAAACGCACCAACTCACTGCATGAGTTAAGCAGGGTAAACCTGTCAAAAATAGTAGGAATCCTAACTGGTCACTGCCTGATCGGAGCGCATGCCCTTCGGTTGGGAGTTGCATCGAACGATTTCTGCAGAAGCTGCAGATGTGAGGAGGAGGTAGAAAGCGTTCAGCACCTCCTCTGCGAATGTCCGGCTCTAGCTAAAAGAAGAATGGCAACTCTGGGCCTTCCCTTTTTAAACGGACTTGCCGAAGTCTCATGCCTGGAAAAAAAGCATATACTCAATTTCATTATCCGCTCGAACTGGTTTGAGGAGGGAAATCTCTATTAGGTTTTTTTTTAAAGAGATCATGTGGTATCACAACGGGCCTGCATTGGCCTAAGTGTACGAGTCGTCTATCGGCTCAGCCACCGTTACCTAACCTAACCTAACCTTGTTGTTACAGGAACAACAAGGATATTTTGGAATGAAATTTTTTTATGGAATTTAAAATTTTGATTGGATCCTTATTGTTACAGGAACAATAAGGATATTTTTTTTAAGATTTTGTAAAAATTTTAAAAGAATGATTTTTTTTGATAGGACATTTATAAATAAAAAAATATATGTGTTTAATGTTTTAAATAATAATTAAGGATTTATAAAGATGAATTATGGAGTTAAACTGTTGGTATGTTGAAAAATTTTTTTGGTTAAAATGATAGTTTTGGCATAAAATTCTGCGGGATTTTTTTTTTCTTTGTGGCAGTAGGACTGACGTGGGTCCTGCTGAAAATATATTATTGGTGGCGGATCCATCTTCCACCACCTCTCGGAAAGAGGATGGTAGGAATATTTTGTTTTGAATATAAAGGTTTAAGTTTCGTTTGAACCGTTTTTAGGAATTCAATTTTTGGTAAAATTTTTTTTTTTAGATAACACATATTGTCAGCAACAACTTTTTGGATCCACTAAGTGAAAATCATGAGGACTGTACTAGTAGAACTTTTAAATACCATCCTGGCAAACCAAACCTGGAAGCAGATTTTAGAGAAAAAATGGAGGAGCGAATTTACCATGGAAGAGTATCAACTGAGAAAAGAATCAGTAAGCAGTGCCAAGGAAGTCCAAAGCGGCATGAATTTTGAAATTTTTTATAAAATATAGAGAATAAAAAGAAAAATCTTTTAAATATAGTTAAGAATATTTGTATTACAAAAGTCGAATTATGTATGGTTAATATATGGCAAAAACCTTAAATAAATGGGAATTAAACAAAAAAATATAAAAATGTGTTTTGTAAGCTTTAAATTTGTATTTGTTCTTGTATTTTTATCTCCTCATGGCAGGAGGAGAACTTGTATTTTTATTGAAAACGATCACACGGAGTATTAGAGTAAATTTGCAGCAAGCAAGGCGAAACGAACAATTATGAATGTAAACGACATAGCGAAAACGGTGAATAATTTAGTGCCCTTGTTTTCGGGTACCGAGTCACCGGCGGAAGTATATAGGTTCATCCAGGGATGTGACCTGGCTGCAAGAGCAGTTCAGAAAGTAGATATCCCAATTTTCATTGAGTGCATAAAACTCCGGTTGCACGGGGACGCTTTCGAACTATGTAGAAGCCGACAATTTTACAAGTTAGAGGATATTTACTTATTGATTAAGTCAAATTATCTAAGGACAACTACATACGATTCAATAATTATTGCATTATCTAGAAGTGAACAAGAGCCCGGGGAAAAAATAACTGCGTTTGCAAGAAGGTTAGGTTCAATAGAAGCCAGAGGTAAGGACTGTATAGGGGAGGACAAATCACTCCTCAAACAATTAAATATCTCCGTAGTGACAGCATTAAAAGTCGGTATATTGGATCCTGAGATAAGAACAGTAGTGTTATCATTGTCAGGGAATGACCTATCAGAGTTGGTAAAAAAAGCTTCAGATTTAGAATATACGTTGAAGGACAAAAGCAGGAATGGATCAGGACGACATTCACCGCGTCAAACTTACACGATACAAGAAAGTGACGAAGAACAGAGATGGAATAGAAGAAGAATTCAGGGTTTAAGGATAAGAGATTTAACGCCAGTAGATAGGTTCGAAGACGAAAGGCAGGACCGATATAAAATGAACATCAAGTGTTCATTCTGCAACAGACAAGGACACACAAGGGATGAGTGTCTTACGAGGAAAAATTCTCCGTATTGCGAAACATGTCAGAAGTATGGGCATGAAAATTGTTGGATGAGTGCACCCTCATTCGCACCAAGGGGACAGCAGAAATATTTTAGACAATTTCCTAGTATACAGCAGGAAAACAGGAACATATTTAACGATCAACTGAGTTTTAGGGCAAATAGTTTTGGTAATAAACTGCAAGTGAGGCAGCAACAGGTACGCTGTAAATGGTGTGACAAGGTGGGTCATATGCAGGATGAGTGTTATAGGAGGAACAACTGGGAAAATCGGCAGGGAAACTTTCAGGGGCCCAGCCAAGGCCAATGAGCTGGGAACCCCGAAATAAGATAGTAACGGATAATTCTACGTCTAGAGAGATTGTGAATATCCGTACATCTAAGCCAATAGAAAGGATAGAGACAGATAATTCTACGTCTGAGGAGATTGTGAATATCTGTACATCCAAGAAAGTGGAAAGTTCAGTAACAGAAAAGTTAAATGAAAATGTAAGAAAGAAAAAAGTCAATGAGGTAGCAGGAAAATTAAATGGAAATATGATAAAAGAAAAATTCGATGTGGTATTCGAAAAATTAAATGAAAATGTAAGAAAGGAAAAAGTCAATGAGGTAGCAGGAAAATTAAATGGAAATATGATAAAAGAAAAATCAGATGTAGTATTTGAGAAATTAAATAAAAATAAGATAGAAGAAAAATTCAATGTGGAAGCGGGAAGATTAAATGAAAAAGTAACACAAGAGAAATGCAATGTGGGATTAGAAAAATTAAATGAAAATATAACAAATGATGGTTGGCATAAAAATATGACTGTGTTGGAAAAGAAAAAGGGTGAATGTTTTGGAATCTCCAAAGTAAATGATGTGTTTATAGAAACTCCTTGCAAGAATGCTATAAATGGTAGACTCGTTCTTCTTGTAGATTCCGGAGCGGACACAAGTTTAATGAAACAAAACGCATGAGAAACAAATGAAGACAGGGGAAAAGAAATAAGAAATTTGTGTGGAGCATTCGGGGGTTTCGTGAAAACACTTGGGTCAGTGAAAATAGAACATGACGAGGTAAATAATCTTAGTTTTAAGTTGCACGTAGTGGCACTAGAACAAGGACTGCCTGTAGATGGCATATTAGGCCGGGATAATTTATGGAATAAAGCTATAATAAATACGATAGATATAACATTACCTACACATGACAAAGAAGGAGGTAATATAAAATTACCATTGAAACAAATGAATGAGCTAAGCTCAATTAATTACAGTGAGGAAATGAAAATAAAAGCTAGGACCATACGAACAGTAAGAATTAAAGTAGAGACTAAAATTCCGGTGGTAGTTGTACATAAACAGGAGATTGTGCCAGGGGTTTATTTAGGAGAAAGTTTAACGAAGGTAGAGAACGATACCGCGTATGTATCAATATTGAATTCAAATAATGAGGATGTTATCTTGCCGAGGTACTACAAACCGAAATTTTCCAATTATAACATATTAATAAATTAACATATTAATAAATTATAAAGATTAATAAATTAACACAGACAATTAAATTAGATGAAAATTTGAACGTAGAGGAAATCGAGAATTTAATAACGGCGTACCATGATATTTTTCTATTGGAAGGGGATAAATTAACATACACTCCAGTAATAGAACACGAAATTCAGGTTCAAACAAATCAACCCCCAATAAATCAAAAACAGTATAGATTACCTCAAGCACATAGAGAGGAAATTCAAAAACAAGTGGAACAACTGTTAAAAGACGACATTATTAGGCCAAGCAAATCATCTTGGAATTCGCCATTGCTGTTAGTACCAAAGAAAGCAGCAAGCGATGGTAAGAAAAAGTGGAGATTAGTCATAGATTTCAGAAAGGTAAATGACGCAACAATTAAGCAAGTTTTTCCAATACCAAGGATTGATGAAATATTAGATCAATTAGGGCACTGTAGATATTTTTCAACATTAGATTTAGCAAGTGGGTACCATCAAGTTCTCATGATTAAAGAGGACAGAAAAAAGACAGCATTTAGTACAGCATTTGGTCATTATGAATTCAATAGAATGCCATTTGGACTCACCGGAGCTCTAGCGACTTTCCAGCGATTGATGAATAATATACTGACAGGATTACAAGGAATAGATTGTTTTGTATATTTAGATGATGTGGTAATTTATGGCAAAAATTTACAGCAACACGGGGAAAGATTAGCACAAGTATTCCAGAGACTTAGAGAAAATTGCTTAAAATTGAATACGGAAAAGTGTCAGTTTCTGCGTAGAGAAATAGCATACCTGGGACACAAATGTTCGGAATTAGGGGCGCTACCAGATCAACAGAAATTAAAATGCGTGAAAGATATTCCAATACCGAGAAATAGGAAAGAGGTTTAAGCATTTTTAGGACTAGCTAATTATTACAGGAAGTTCATAGAGAATATGTCACAAATGGCATCACCCATAAATAATTTATTAAAGAAAGACAGTAAGTTCCAATGGTCAGATAAGTGTCAGGAAGCGTTTGAGAAAATAAAGGAAGCGGTGACTTCATCACCCATTTTGGCATATCCCGATTTTAGCAAGCCGTTTTTACTAACTACAGATGCGAGTGGTGAAGCATTAGGAGCGGTATTGTCACAGGGTGAAGTAGGAGAAGATCGACCAATTGCTTTTGCAAGCAGGTCATTAAACAGCGCAGAGAAAAGGTATTCGACAATAGAAAAAGAGTTTTTGGCAATTGTTTGGGCGACAAAAAATTTTAGAGCATATTTGTTAGGAAGGCCGTTCAAGATATATACAGATCACCAACCATTAAGAGGAATAGCGAATCTGAAGGACCAAACGTCGAGATTAAAAAGGTTTAGACACAAAATGTCAGAGTATGATTTTGAAATAATTTATAAACCTGGGAAAAAGAATTTAAATGCCGACGCCTTGAGTAGAATACCGCGTGGAAGCGAAGAAGTCGCACTAGTACAAACGCACTAGATAATAGGAGTGGAGAGGCCATTTACGAATTAATATATTGATCTGATTGGTATACTACCAAAAACGTGTTTAGGAAATAAATATATCTTGATACTTCAAGGTCGGCCTTTGTAGTCTAGTGGAGAGTGCGCTAGACTCTCAACCCAAAGGTCCCTGGTTCGAATCTGGGCTCGGGCATGGTTCTTTTCACTTTCTTTGTTCTTTCTTTGTCCTACATTAAAGAATTATGGAAAACTAAATCCACAACTAAATTGTGGAAAATGTGAAGGAATGGAATAACTAAGGGCTTGAAATGCTTGCCGAGGTTAAGGCATAACACTAGCCTCGGTTAAAAAGCAATTCAAATTGTCTTTCGCGGTTGTTTCGCCTAATCAATAATTCACGTATGGTTTCCAATCAATTCCTGTAAATAATCTATCCCTTTCCTTTCAGGTCAAAGACCAAACCTTGTTTGTATAAGGCCGCATGCCTTGGTTCTTTGATCTTTAAAAAAAAAAAGACGAATTCTCGAAATATTTGAAGGGTATTGCCGTACCTAATGCGGACGCAATCACGATCGGAAACGCCATATTGAATAATAATATTCCTGAAACAATAATAACTGATAACAATTCTAGTTTCACGTTAAAATTATTTTCGAATGTTTGCAAAAGATTGGGAATCAGAGATTTCCAAATTACAAAGGACCGAACACTATCGGAAAGTTCTTTGAAAAGCAAAGGCTCACATTTCATTAGGGAACATATAGCAGAATACTTGTTAAAGTCAGAGAGAAGGATTCCAAGTTGGGAACAAGGGTTAAAAGAAGCAATAAATTTATATAATAGTAAAATACAGACGTCAGCACAGAAGAATTATTTTCAGGACTTACACGGGGAGAAGGCAGAGCTAATAAGCAAAGAGGTTAATATGGTTAAGACAAGATCAAAGACAAGAGAAATGGAAATAGCTAAGTATAGTGAAGAGAACACAGAGTCAGTAGCGAAGGTAGATGAAGACATAGCACAGCAAAACGATAAAAACATAGTGGTTCTTACTGACAGAAAGGATATAGAAAGAATATTAAAAGATTTTCATGATTTGCCATTAGGAGGTCATCAAGGAGCACTAAGAACATTCTTTAGAATAAGACAACAATACAAATGGAAGGGAATGCAAAAAGAAATTAAGGAATATGTAAGAGCATGCCATAAATGTCAAGTAAATAAAAGTTCTAGACTCACCAAAATTTCTATGGTATTGACAGACACCCCAACACGTCCATTTGACAAGGTTTTTATGGACATAGTCGGCATACTGCCAGAGACTGTATCTGGTAACAAATACATTTTAACGTTTCAAGATGATTTTTCGAAGTATATGGCATGTGTTGCGATACCAGATGCCGAAGCAAGCACGATATCGAAAGCATTTTTTAACGAAATTATAACTCGCCACAATACACCACGGGTGTTAATTACAGACAACGGCTCAAATTTTATTTCACGCGTGTTTTCAGATGTATGTAAAATGCTAGGTATTAAAAAGTTACATATCACACCGTATCATCCACAAGCAAATGGTTCCCTAGAGAGAAGTCATAGGCCTTTGGTAGAATATTTAAGAGGGTTTGCCAAAGAAGACGGGTCCAATTGGGATCAGTGGTTATCGTCTGCGATGCATTAAAATTGAATTAAAATTAAAGAATTTAAAATTGGGGACAAGGTGCTAATGAAGAATCAAACAAGGAAGAATAAATTTTCACCAATATGGATAAGACCGTATGAAGTTTTAGCAATAAAAACCCCAGTAACTACCGAGATTTCGATAAAGGGGAAAGCAAAGAAAATTCATAATAATTTACTAAAATTGTTTCATGAAAATTAGAAATAGAAAAAAGATAGATTAAGTGTTAGAACATTAAATTGAACTGAGAGCAAAGAATAGATGTTAGTATTATTAAATACATTTTAGGAATACTACAATTATTTGAATGAAATACATATTAATGAGTTATATTGAAACAAGTAAATAAAGAAAAGTGAACTGCTTACAAAAGGAACAGTTGATTTAGGTATATTAAATCAAAAGAAGGTGTGTAAATCGAAAAAAAAAATAATAGTAACACGAAAAAATGGCGCTGACTAATAGTAGGGAAAATCTAATAATATATAAAGTTATAATAAAAAAAAAATTAACAGGAAAGGGAAAAATAGTATATATACATAATAGGTGTATATAGGAGTAAAATTATGAGAAAAAAATATATATATTAATTTAGTAAAGTTGTAAAGAAAAAGGTTATAAAGAAAATTAGGAAAGAAGTGAATTTGACAGCATATTTGTGGGCAGAATACGGCGATGTAAAATAAATGAAGTAGAGGAAAATACGTACTGGAAGAAGCAGTTAAGTAAAAAAAAAAAAGAAAACAGACAGTAGAAATGAATGAATGTCAGCCAATAGAAGATAGTCGTGAGTTTATAATTAAAAGTGAATATAGATAGAATGATAAAAGAAGAACAGAAAAATAATGAATAAATTAAATGAAACAGTTGAGAGCCAAGATATGGCAGAAGAAAAAAAAAATTAGAAATGGAGAAAATCTAAAGTAAAAGGCAATTGTGTTGGCATCTTCAAAGTGAAAGACGTTGTTACAGGTACTTGTAGATCCCAAAATAGTGCCACTTTATTTTAATTCTGTAAGTTTTGTTTTGGATTGAAATATAAAAAATATGAAAAGATTTGATTGAAATTAAAAAAATTATTGAAAATAATTGAAAATTAAAAAAATTTGATAACGTCAAATGAAGACGTAGTAAAACATAATAAATAATATGATACAGAAAGTAAAGGGAAAAATAAAGAAAAAAAAAGACATATTATTTTTACATAAAGGAAAATATTATTTTACAAATTTAAAAAAAAGAAAAAAAATAAGACATTACAAAGAAAATGAAAATTGAAGCAGTAAATATATAGATTAAAAGAATAAATAAATAAATAATGGAAACTTAAGAGAAACGAAATTCTCAGTACGAAAAAATATTAAGTAAAGCTATAAATTAAACATATTGAAAAGTAAAAATTAAGGTTTTTAATTAACAAAGCATACGAAAAGAATATATATAAAAATTTTTTAATAAATAATATGTACTTACTTATAAGTAAATTTTTCTTTAAAGTCAGATAAAAGAACAATATTAAATAGCGTACGAGTTCGCATAAAAATATTGAAGAAATAAGATGGAAATATTGAAATATGTAAATGTTAAATAGATTCATTAAAAGCATGTATGTTTAACAATTGTGTAAATTAAAAGAAAAGTAAAATTCAATTTAAAAATAATAAACGAAGTTGGAAAAAGTAAAGTAGTATAAATATGAATAAAATATGTTTGAACTAGATTAGGGTACATCATATATTGTTGAGATTGGGGGTGCAACCAAAAATGACGCCGTGGAACCCAAAGTAAGCGTATCAGAGAAAAAAAGCAGTGAGCAGACACAAAAGTTAAAAGGAATAAAGCAAGTCAGGAAATATACTTCAACCACGAGAAGTGTGTGCTGGAAAGCCAACAACAAAAAATAAAATAAATATTGTAGCAGAAAAAAAAATTAAAAACTAAAACAGCAAAAGGTGAAAACACCTTCGTAAAATGCTGAAAAAGCTGCGAATACAAAAACAATAAAAATTAAAAATTTAAAACAACAAAAGGTATAACACCCTTAATAAAGCAGAAAAATTTGATTGAATTGAATTTAAAACAATAAAAATTAAAAATTTAAAACAACAAAAGGTATAACACCCTTTATAAAGCAGAAAATTTGATTGAATTGAATTTAAAACAACAAAAATTAAAAATTTAAAACAACAAAAGGTATAACACCCTTAATAAAGCAGAAAAAATTTGAAAATTAATAATAAAATAGGTATAAATAGCCTTCCTAACACAACGAAAACAAACAATTAATCCAGATTTGGAAAAATAATGCTATAAAACAACAAAAGGTATAACACCCTTAATAAAGCAGAAAAAATTTGAAAATTAATAATAAAATAGCTATAAATAGCCTTCCTAACACAACGAAAACAAACAATTAATCCAGATTTGGCAAAATAATGCTATAAAACAACAAAAGGTATAAAAACCTTCACAAAACAACATTTTCGACAACATAATATTAAAAAGCAACATAAGGTACAAAAACCTTCATAAACAAAATTTTTGGCAATATAATATTTTAAAACAACAAAAGGCATAAAAACCTTCGCAAAACAACATTTTTGATAATATAATATTTTAAAACAACAAAAGATATAAAAGTCTTTCTAAAAACAGAAAAATAATCGACAAAATTTATAAAACCTTTCTAAATTTTTCTAAACTCAGACAAGTAATACAACAAAGGTATAAAAACCTTTATAAAGCTACAAAAGCAATAATTTTATGTTAAATGACATAAAAACCATTTTAATGAAGAATAATTAAGAAGTTAAAACAACAAAAGGTATAAAAATCTTTCTAAAGCAGAAAAATATAACACGAAAATGCATAATAACCTTATAACATTCTGAAAAGAGACCAGGTTAACCAGCAAAGACGTGAAGTCTCCTGGCCCATTTTTAAACGAAGACCAGATTAACCAGCTATAGGGCTTAAAGCCTCCTGGCAAACAAAAACAATATCACCAGCACTCACAATTCAACAGTATCTGCATCAAAAACTATAACAAGGAATAAATTAAACGACGTGACAGTTATTCCGGCGCACCAATGGACAACGCTAAAAAGAAAACACAATAAAACAACAAACACCCCCAACAAGTACCAGGAACTAAGGGATTTAGTAAAATTGTATAAATAATAAATTAAAACTTATTTGTTGAACAATATCATATATAGAAATTATAGAAATAAAAGAAAAATTTGTTCATATTCATATTCATAAGAGAACATTACGAAAATATCTAGTAAAACAAATAAGCCAATTAAAGAAACTACTATATAATAATAAAACGAAGTATATCATAAGAAAATCAAAACAAACATACAAACAAAATAATAAATTGACGAAAATTTTTTACCTCTTCAAGGAGAAAATTTTCTTTGTGTAAGGGGGGAGGAATGTTGTGACTCACAACGAGGTATTCCCCAAAATATTGTCTTTCTACTAGTGGCCAAGTGCTGGCAAAAAGTTAATCCACCGCAACAACTAAGCGAGCGATCAACATTCATTGCATTGCGGCATTTTTATATGAATTCAATGCCAAGGCCAGTAAAGTAAACAAACCGAGTCAAGTAAAATAAAAGTAAGACAATAAAATGAACACTGATCTACCGCAACAACAACTGGGCGATCAGTTTTAATTTTATTTAAAGACAATAAAATAAAGCCAACAATTTACTTCTGTGCGGCCAGCGTAAAATGCTGACCATGCAAAAACCAGAGGTAAATTAATTTTAATATTTTATTGTTGTATTTAACGTACACACAGTTTGGCTAAGCGAATAACGCGAAACAAAATAATTTATCGTTGGGCAATATGACCCAATTACACATGTCATACATGTTTGTATGTTTGTTCGGCCCAAGTTGGCACCATTAAATAAGTATGCATGAATATGTTTTAAAATAAGAATTAATTGTAAACAAATAATACAAAACTAAATTAAGAACCTAATAATGAAGTTAAATTATTGTGCAAGAGGCGGAAGACCAAATTACGCAACCGCTTAATAATCAATAAGTAGAATTAAGTATGTACTAAGTTTGTAAAAATGAAGAAGAAGAAGCGCGGCCAGATATGTTATAAATATCTGGTCCCCGCTAAAATAAAGTAGATTGATATGAAAAACCAAAACACTCGCAGTCGTTTTTACTGAAGAAGGCCAGATTTTCCATTCGAAGGACACCCCCACAAGTGAGTATAAATAAAAACCTCCACGCCTGAATGCACCTAAGGGTGATGGCGAAGGAGGTATTTATTTTTGAGTAGATGCCGGTGGCGCTCTTAAGCGCCGGCAAACAAATCGTAGGTAGGACGTCGCTCGGCGACTGTAGGACCTACGTGTATCCTCTCAAAGGGAATACAACAGAACGAATTATATTGAATTTAGCAATTGAATTCGAAATTGTTGGTTTGCTTACTTTTTTTTTTGACAGTGACCAGTTCACAGTTGCATCGAAACGTACTAATTAGATTACGTTTTTATTTTGAGAGTACGAAAATTTCTGCGATGCTACCTTTTTATTATTTTGGAATATTTATGATAGAAAGAAGTGCTATTTTATTTTATTAGTTAAGAAATGCCGGGAGAGGGGTTTTAAACTAAAAACAAGATGCATTTTAAATTTGCAATAATTCTTAAATTATAGTTATGCTATTGGCATCACAGAACTCCACAAGCCTACTTGAAGTCTATTTCAAGTACTTGCTTGAAATACAAGTTCAAGCTAGCTTGAGCTTGATAATTTTGAATCAAGTATAGCTTGTAATTAAATATAAATAAGCCCACGACAGCTTGCGACTTGCAAGTATGCTAGCTTACAAGCAAACGGCACGAAGTTTCAAGTGAAGGAAAGCTTGATGCCTTCGGCAAGTTTTGTAAAGCATTGAAGCAAGTATCCAAAAAATTCAATGAGCTTGTTTAGAGAGAGCTTAAGCGTAATAGGACTTTTAGGGATTCTGTGAATTACGTGGTTGGCAGTTTTAGGGGTAAATGAATTCGAAAATGATGTCAAACTATAAAATTTAATGATGGCAAATAGAGTTGCCACCTAGATTTTTTTTTATTTTTGGGAGGTCTTGTAATTTTGAAATTCTGGCAACGGATTTGATTTCGAATATAATGTCACAGTTTTAAAATTTAAGATGGAGGTTAGGATTGACACCTAAATTTTTACCACAGTATTGCCACCTAATAAAATGTATTTTTAAAAGTTTTAAACATCATTTATCAGTGTTAGGGGTCGCTGATTTTGAATCTAAAGTCAGAATTTTAAAATTCAAGATGGTGAATAGGGTTGCCACTTTAATTTTTTGTATTTTTATGAATTCGGTTCTGGAAAAAAAATGGTACACCAAAAATGGGTCGGTGAATCCAAATCCGTTGTCAGAATTAAAAAATTAGAATATTTTGAAATAATAGGGTTGCCACCTAATAATATGTCTTTTCAAGAGTTTTAAACATCATTTATCAGTGCTAAGGGGTCGCTGATTTCGAATCTAAAGTCAGAATTTTAAAATTCAAGGTGGTGGATAGGGTTGCCACCTTAATTTTTTTTTATTTTTATGAATTCGGGGCTGGCAAAAAAAATGATACACCAAAAATGGGTCGCTGAATCCGAATCCGTTGTCAGAATTTCAAAATTATAACATTTTGAAATAATAGGGTTGTCACCTAATAATATGTCTTTTCATATGTCCTTTACTTGAAACTTCGTGCCGTTCGCTTGTAAGCCAGCATACTTGCAAGTCACAAGTTGTCGTGGGCTTATTTATATTCAATTACAAGCTATACTTGATTCAAAATTATCAAGCTCAAGCTAGCTTGAACTTGTATTTCAAGCAAGTTCTTGAAATAGACTTCAAGTAGGCTTGTGCAGTTCTCTAGTTGCTACTATAAAAAGGGTCCGTGTTCCCGGCCAAAAGGAGGGGAAAGCGGGATTTTTTTCAACACCATTATAATCTTAGTAAAAAATGCTTCCTTGTACTTAAAAACATTTTAAAATCCAGCTATTTCGTTATATTAGATTTAATCCTATTTTTTAACGACAGTTGAAATTAACGGGCTTAAATATGGGCTCACAATATTTCCTTTTCAGATCGCAAAAAAAATTCTTATCAAGATAGTACTTTTTGCTATTTAAAAAATACTTTTTAAAGAGTACGTTTTTACTTTTCTCCGAAGCAACCCTGGACCAGTCAAGCAATGAATTCTACATACGTTCCACAATCAAACGTGACAACAACGTATTGTTGTGAACCATAATAGCTTGAAACTGTTGTGTCTTCTTGACTGTTGTGTCTACTCGTAAGAAGACACATCAGTTTATTGCTGTGAACCGTAATAAGCCTATTAAATTTTAATTAAATTCTGAAAGAAGGACAAGAATGACTTCGTCTATCGTTTTCAATTAACGAAGGCAGCGGTCGCACGGGTGCTGAACCATCTCTGCGACATACACGGTTAAAAAAATTTTCTGCACATAGTGTTGTCACCTAAAAATGTTTTATTTTCAGAATTTTGAACATGGTGTGAATATTCCCGACGGAAATTAACTTTATTAAATAACACTACTGTTTTAATAGACAAAGGAAACCGAAAATTTAAATCTTTAAAAAGTAAAAAGACGGTGTTGTATTTGCGCTTATAAAAAGACGAGTAATTTTTATTTGGCTGAGGCCGAACTTCAAAACCTTAATTCTAAAATCCTATTTACATAAGAGAGGGAGTGAGAGGCACTCCCACATAAAAGTAAAACAATTAAACTCAGCCGCTGTACAGAAGGTACAGGGCTGATCAAAAGAACGTTTACATTTGTAAACATGCCGCCCGGCTTGCAGGACTGCAACTACCAGACTCCTTGTCCGGTCAACACCCACCCGAAGATGGAGCTTTGGGCAAACGGCATGCCTACGGTTGTCGGCAGGCTCCCAGGCTGTATGATCCGGGAGTACACGTCGATACCCAGACGCAAGTAGACGGGCGATGCGCGGTAGAAGAGCGGATCAGCTAAGTTTATGCTATAAAAACTCTGCTGAATCCGCTCGTCCAGATCTCTTAATGGAGTGACGATCCTCAATCGCAACTCGACCCTAGCTGTCGTCTCAACTCGTTGATTGGCACCGTTCTGGCCACGCAGAACCAAGGTGCACATTTCGTAGCCATCAACGCGATAGGTAGGCAGCTTCCACTTGGCGACGAGTTCTTGGGCGATAAGCGTCTGCGGAAAACAGGCATCTAATATGGCTCTTTCCGACACAGACATCCTTCTGGAGACCATATGCACCATAACAGTGGGGAGCAGCGAAACAAGCTGTTGGAAGGGCGCTACTGGAGGCCGTTCAAGTGATGATCGCTTCGGGAAGGAGTCCCTAGCCGAAGACGCAAGTGGTGATGTCGGTTGCGATCGTGCTTGAGTCGACGACCGCTTCGGGAAACGGTCCCTAGTCACAGACGCTGTTGGTGCATGCGACTGCGGTCTTCTAGAGGAGGAGGACCACTTCGGGAAAGAGTCCCTAGACAATGGCGCTGGTTGGTCAATCGTCTGTGGTCGCTTGGCTCTAGAACGCTTAACGCGGGGTCTGCGAGAATGCGATCTACCGGTTCGCACTCGTGAACGCGAATGCAGCAGGCTGTGATGGTCGTCTCCACAATGACGACACCGATGAGGGCTGCGGCATTCCTTCCGCATATGTGATGCTGAGAGGCAGTTTGAGCAGTAGAAATACATCAGTACTGCTCTCAACCGCTCCTCCAGATTCATTGCCAGAAACTTGGCACACGCCGACAGGTTATGCTCCAACGAGCATACACGGCACATCGGTGGCAACTTGGAGCGGTCGTGATCAACAACGCATACTACGTTCTGCGGAGTGCTCTTGGCTGCACAAGACTCCGGTTCAACCTCCGGTGGAGCGATAGCGATGGCTTTTTCTGGCTCAACATCGATGGAAGCGCTAGGACTCGGGACGGGTGTGCGCTCACGCACAGTCTCAACTTCGCTGGCCACCATCTCCGTGTCGGTTTGAAGCAAGAGATCTTCGAAAAGTGAGGCAGCGATCTCTTCAGCAGACATTCTGAAAAGAAAAGGAAAAAACAAAAAACACAAAAAAAAAGGATAATTTAAAGAAAACATCATTGGTGCTACGCGGCTGGAAGCGCGACGAGCTTAACTATGGGCCGCGTTATGCAACCTCTCTCGGTTCGAATGTCAGCAACCCGAATTCGTTTGTCACTTCCCTGATAAATACGTATGACTCTGCCTAATCGCCACTCATTTGCCGGCAGATTATCCTCTCTGACAACAACAAGGTCGTCCGCAGAGAAGTCTGTCTGAGGAGTCTTCCACTTAACTCGTTTATGCATTTCCTTAAGGTACTCATTTTTCCATCTGTTACAAAAATGCTGATGCATAGCCCTGACTCGTTGCCATCGATTGACAATAGTCATGGGCTGATCAGCTATCTCTGGTTCGGCGGGGGCTAGCAGTGGACCACCGATCAGGAAGTGGCCAGGAGTAAGAGATTGAAGATCGCCAGGATCCTCAGACATAGCGGTAAGTGGCCGCGAGTTAAGGCACGATTCGACTCTATTCAGCAAAGTTGTAAATTCTTCAAACGTGTATTTCATATTTCCGGCAATCTTTTTGAAATGTGTTTTGAAACTCTTGACTCCAGCTTCCCACAGGCCACCCATATGGGGAGCACCAGCTGAAATAAAGTGCCAAGCAAGGTCTTGGCATGCGTGTTGGACAAGAGTTGCTTCACGAGAAGCTTTCATAAATGTTTTAAAATCCTTTTTCAAAATATTGGAGGCGCCAACAAAATTGGTTCCGTTATCGGAATATATATTTGCTGGGCAGCCGCGTCGGGCGACGAATCGCGAGAGCGCTGCTAAAAAAGGAGCGGTTGATAAATCGCTTGTGGCTTCCAAGTGAACTGCTTTAGTTGAAAAACAAACAAATAGGCACACATAGCCCTTACTTATTCGACAAGATCTACCAATGTAGCTCTTTATGTCGAAGGGGCCGGCGAAGTCAACGCCAGCCGATGCAAATGGTCGAGTTATTATTGTTCTTTCTGGCGGAAGAGCCGCCATGATTTGTGTCCTTAACTGTTTTTTATAAATAACACAAGTTTTGCAGCTATATATGGTGGTCTTAATCAAGTTTCTAGCACGGGAAATCCAATATTGTGTTCGGATCAATCGAAGCATTAATTGATTTCCACCATGAAGTGAGATCTCATGGATGAACCGTACTAAAAGGCGAGAAAAAATGCAATTATATGGCAATATAATGGGATGTCTTTCATCAAACGATAGGTTCGGTGAGGAGGCAAGCCGTCCGCCAACACGCAACAAGTTATCGGTATGCAAGAATGGATTCAAAGCGAGTAATGTGCTCTTCGAGCTGATTGGTTGCTTGGTGTCCAAGAGATGGTACTCAGCTGGAAAACTGATCTTTTGACACAGCAACATTAGACGCGTCTTAACGGCTTTTATTTCTGCATTATCAAGACAAGTAGATTTTCTGCAAAAGGACGCACGAAACAGTGGATGAGTGCGGTGGAAGAATCGAAAAACGTAACTTAGCACTCTTAATGCACGTGATAAGGAGGAGAATCGCTCTAATGCATCTTCATATTCGGAGAAGTAAGCGAAGTTAACTCTGACGGATTTACTTTCGAGCGGAGTATCTACCTCAGCAGGCAAAGATGTTTGCCAGGAGGAGCGCTCAAGTGAAAGCCAAGATGGCCCATGCCACCATAGAGCATATCCCGCAAGGTCTTGTGGCGCGACACCACGTGTAGCTAGGTCAGCTGGGTTCTCATGTGACTCTACATGAAACCAGTTTCTGACACTGACCCTTTCAGCTATTTTCGTGACCCGATTGGCCACAAAGGTAGTCCAAGAACACGGTGGCTTGCAGAGCCAGGCGAGGACTATTGTCGAGTCTGTCCAGCAAAACAATTTATGTTTGTTTATTTCGATATGTGATAAGAGAGTATCGACCATATCAGCGAGTAGAACGGCACCACATAATTCAAGACGAAGTAGAGAAACTGTCTTGACTGGTGCAACCCTCGTTTTTGCATAAAGCAAGTGAGTAACGATACAATCGTTTTGCTTCACGCGGATGTAGATCGACGCTGCATAGGCCTTTTCTGAGGTGTCAGAAAATGCATGAAACTCTACATCGTAACCAGGTGAGAAATCGACGTAACGCGGTATGCGGATATTGTTAATGTGCTCGTAGTCCGACAGAAAGGTTTGCCAAGACTGAAAACTCGACGTGGTTATGTTTTCATTCCAATCAATATTATATAACCAGATACGCTGCATAAGGATTTTTGCTGTCACCACAATAGGCGCCAGCCATCCTGCAGGATCAAAGAGTTGCGCTATTATTGAGAGGACTTCACGTTTTGTGTAGGAAGACTTGATCGTTAAGCGCTGTGCCAAAAAGTAAAACAAATCTGTAACGGCATTCCATCGCACTCCCAACGCTTTAGCGCAGCTGGCGTCTTCTAACTTGAGGAAGTTTTCTCTTATAAGATGCTCAGTGGGTGTACCTGCCAAAATGCCTGGATGGTTCGCAGTCCAATTTCGCATGGTGAAGCCAGCTGTAGACAATGCAGATATCAGCTGACGTCTAGCTTCAATTGCACTATCTAACTCATGGGCTCCAGCCAGAGCATCATCGACATATAGACAATGTCGCAAGATTTGCGCAGCAAGAGGAAATTGGTTCTGCACATCATCTGCCAATCGAAGCATGGTTCTTATGGCAAAGTATGGTGCACAATTAATCCCAAATGTCACAGTTTTTAGTTCGAAATCCTGAATTTCTTCATGAGGCGAATTTCTATGCAGAATTCGTTGGTAAGAAGAGTGCTTTGGGTCAACAAGTATCTGGCGGTACATTTGTTGGATGTCACCATTGAATACATATTAAAAGAATCGCCATTTTAGGATCAAAAGCGTTAAATCTGCTTGAAGAACTAGTCCTGCGTACAAGACGTCGTTCAAACTGGCACCATTTGAGGATGCACTCGATGCATTAAATACGACTCGAAGCTTCGTTGTAGTACTTTCTGCTTTAAATACCGCGTGGTGCGGTAAATAGTAGTGAGATGGAGAAATCTCGAACTTTGGTGGCGACATTTTCTTCATATCATCCAGCTCTAAGTACTCTTGAAGCACTTCATCATATTGTGACTTAAGATCAGGATTTTTTGTCAATCGAAGTTCACCCCTAATGAATTGCTTAAGGGCGATGCTTCGAGAGAATCCTATTATAGTTTTATCTGGGAAGGTATTCCTGAAAGGCAAGGTAACTATATACCTTCCTTGAGCATCACGTTTGGTAGTTTTTTTGTAATTTTCCTAGCAAAACTGATCAGACTCAGTTATAAATTGCTTCTGTGGAAGTTCCTCCAACTCCCAAAAACGTGCGATCTGCTGATCGATCGCAATTTCGTTATAAAACGAGAGGCACGTCGTAAAACTGGATATGCCGCACGCTTTGCCGCTATGCGGAATAGGGCCCGTAAATATCCAACCAAATATCGTTTCCTGGGCTAAGAGTGACCCAAGAACATTTCGTTGCACTCCATCAAGAATAATGGCAGGGTAAACATCACCACCGATGAGTACATCTATTTGATAGCTTCTAAAGAAATGCGGATCAGCCAATTGCAAATCCGGTAAATTCTTGCACAAAGAAGGATCGATGCAGCACGAGGGCAGATTCCCAGTTAAGCGTGATAGCACAAAAGCCGTAGCTTCTATTTGGAATTGCCTATTCTTAGGTGAACTAAGAATGATGTCACAAGCCCTTGAGACTTGCGCTGACACTGCATTGTTTAGCCCTGAAACCTGTGCATTCACAGCTCTAGTGGGCAGCTTTAAAAGTTTCTGCAATCTTTCTGAGACAAACGTACCTTCTGAGCCGGAGTCAGCTGGGAGCTCTGGTCGTGTACGCTGCTCCTAGGTGACACACTGTCACCATTGCAGTTCCAAGTAAAACGTTTTTTGTACTTGAGGAAAAGGCTGTTTGTATTTCATTGGAAAAGGACTGTATTTGTGCTGAATGTGATTGGGTATTTGAGTCCGAAATATTTGAAGGCACATTCGCCCTGCTTGAGTCAACACTCGAAGCAGGAGCTGAAGCTAAATTCGAATCCCGATGCAAGAGTGTGTTGTGACGTTGTTTGCACATCACGCATGTGTACTGACTCTTGCAATCTTTGACCTGATGCGCACTGGACAAACAGTTGATGCAAAAGTTGTGTTTACGCACAACTGTTAGTCTTTCTTTGGCATCCATCCTCAGAAAAGTTGGACACTAACGTAGACCATGCTGTTCTGAGGTACAGAGCTAACACTTTGCCTGGGAAATTTTTAATTGGTAATTGTTTACCCTTTTTCCAAGTAAGCTGCTCTGATGCGATCGTGAAGTGGAGTTATTGGAGGTTGATGGCAAAGATATTTGCCGTGATATCGCACCGCTACCGCTGCGAATATCGGATACGGTTTCCAGTGTTTGAAACCGATTTGTAAGGAAGGCATCGAGATGCCCACCTGGGAACTTCATTTTTGTTTGTTATGGACTGTTCCCATAATGAGAGCATGATCTCAGGCAATCGCGTAGAACACAAATACACAAAAATAGCATCCCAAGTATCAATTGCAATTTTGTGCAAGTGTTGTGCATAAATGCAACCATTTATGTCCCGCTGAAGCTTTTGCAATTCGGTGCCTGACTCTTTTGCCACATTGGGCAAACTAAATAAAATTTTTAGCTGGCTATTGACTAGAATACGCTTGTTCTCGTATCTGTCAGATAAATCCTGCCAGGCTAGGGCAAAGCCCTCATTCGTCAATGGAGATTTTCTCACAATCTCCCTTGCTTCGCCACTGGTTTTTTTATTGAGGTGGAAAAGTTTTTCCACCGCGGTGAGGCGCATGTTTGAGATATAAATGGCCGTAAACATGTCCCTGAATGACGGCCATGAGAGGTAATCACCACTGAAAACCTCTGTATCGCAGGGCGGCACAGGCATGCTGTGACCCATCGCTATTCCTATATCTGACGCAGCGATTTGCTCAGATGGCTTTGTTTGGCGCAGCTCAGAAATTTTTGCTGCCGCCCTGATGTAGACTTGATAGCAGCTGCGATACTTCTGTTTTACTGCCTCAATTTCTTCTAGCTCAGTCTTATCATCGAACTGATCCAGGCAAACCTCGTACTGAGCTTTGACTTTTTTCCATAGCCCTTTAAGCTCTTCGTTGTGAAAGGCTAAAGAAAATACTTCATGAGCTTGAACAGCATTGAAGTCTGCTTCAAACTCATAAATGGCGTCAGACGCCTGAATAAATTTTTTAAAATGCGCCATTGTTTGCTCTGCTCCTAGTGTTTTCACAAAAATTAAATTGTTTTATATTTCTGCTATTTGTCACAAAAATTATTGATGAAATCAATGTATTAAAAACTTCCTTTTTTTTAATAATTTAGTATAATTTACTATAAAATAGTACTATTTAATTCTATTAACTATTAGGAAAATATATATATATTGACTATTTAGTATTAAAAAAGAATTATTTATCCAACCCACAATTGTTTTTTTTTTTTATGCATATACATATCGCGAAATATGAACCAATTTAAATTTGAAAATGAGACCAAAAAATTTACTAAAAAATATACCCCTTTGTCCCACTATGCACAATTTTTTTCGATTGCCAATTGTGCGTTGTTGACCCACTGTGCAATATTCTGGTGCTCTCAGTGTTGCGCTAGCGCTAGAGTTAAGCTGAGACACACAGATAGCGTTGGTGATTTTTAATAAGTTGTTGCCTTCGACTTCGGTCACTACATGCAACACAAAGCGGAATGCAGAAAATCACTTTAATCCACCTAAAGTTGAACACACCAACTAAATTGCTGTTTGTGGAAGAGAAATAAAATACACACTGCACTTTAACAAAAATAATATTTTTATTGCGATTAATTTTGTTTTGATTGGATTATTCTTATTTTATTAAAGTTAAATAAAATTTCACTACACAAAGAATTACTATAAAATTGCATTTACTGTATAATCGTGCATTCCTAAACAATAAATATACAATATATTTTTTTTTCTTTTAATCGTTGTTTTGGAGCTGCTGACCCACTGTGCTGCTTTCTTTATATTCTCAGTGCTGCGTGAGCGCGAGAGTAAGGCTTGGAAGAACAGTCAAGTTTGGTCCAACGTTGGTGAATTTTAAGCAGTAGCTGTTGTCTCAGCTTTGATCGGTACTAATGCGATACAAAGTGGAATAACAAAAAAAATCACTGCAGCTAAAAATGCACACACACACGAAAAATTATTCTTCGCGGAAAATTGTTGTTGGTCAAAAAACCCAAAACGGTTTCACTATGTACACTTTTAACTGACGCAAAAAAAAAATCGCACTGCAAATTTAAATAACACTTTATATTTATAGCTTTATTTTTTCCTTTTTTCACAATTTACCGCGAAATTCTAACGAGAATTTTTCCGAGTTCAGACGCCGGACTATGAAAACACACTCCAAAAAAACCAAACTGAAGAGCGAATCGCGTATTTTTCCGAACCGCGGTAGCACCAATTTTGCTTTATCAACAATAAATCTAATAATTGAAATAAAAGATCTTACCTTATATTTTTTGGCCAAAAAATAAAATGTTCTTCTATAAATTTCTTCTATAAATTTTCTTCTTTGAAGATGTTGACGTTGCAGTTGTTGTTGTTGATGCTGCTGGCTTCGAGGCTTATTGGCGGCTTCTCTTTATTTGTTGAAAATGTCTTTATATTCTTTTAACTTTAACTCGCGACCGAGCGAAAAAGAAAAAATCACTTATAAAACGCGAAGTTTAAAAAAAATGGCTCGTATAAGGACCATGTAAATATTCCCGACGGAAATTAACTTTATTAAAAAAACACTACTGTTTTAATAGACAAAGGAAACCGAAAATTTAAATCTTTAAAAAGTAAAAAGACGGTGTTGTATTTGCGCTTATAAAAAGACGAGTAATTTTTATTTGGCTGAGGCCGAACTTCAAAACCTTAATTCTAAAATCTATTTACATAAGAGAGGGAGTGAGAGGCACTCCCACATAAAAGTAAAACAATTAAACTCAGCCTCTGTACAGAAGGTACAGGGCTGATCAAAAGTACGTTTACATTTGTAAACACATGGGGAAACAGTATTGGGGGGTTACTGATTTCAAATCTGGTGTCAGAATTTTATAATTCAAGACGTTGGATAAGGTTGCCACCTTAATTTTTTATTTTTATGAATTCGGGGCTGGTGCGAACTAAAGGGTAAAAATGGGTCACTGAATCCGAATCCGTTGTCAGAATTTAAAATTTTGATAATTTTTCTACACATAGAGTTGCCACCTAAAAATGTTTTATTTTAAGAATTTCAAACATGAGGAAATAGTATTAGGGGTTACTGATTTCGAATCTGAACTCAAAATTTTTAAATTTAAGATGGTGGATAGGGTTGCCTAATTTTTTAAGTTTTTACGAATTCGGGGCTGGCAAAAAAAGATATCCCAAAAAAGGGTCGCTGAATGCGAATACGTGATCAGAATTTCAATATAATAAAGTTTTAGAATAATAAGGTTGCCACCTAATAATATGTATTTTCAAAAGTTAAAGCAACCCTATTATTTCAAAATTCTATAACTTTGAAATTCTGACCACGGATTCGGATTCAGCAACCTATTTTTGGCATACCATTTTTTTGCCAGCCCCGAATTCATAAAAATACAAAAAATTAAGGTGGCAACCCTATCCACCATCTTGAATTTTGAAATTCTGACTTCAGATTCGAAATCAGTGACTCCCTAATACTGTTAAAGGATGTTTAAAATTCTTAAAAATACATATTATTAGGTGGCAGCCCTATTATTTCAAAACATTATAATTTTGAAATTCTGAGCACGGATTCGTATTCAGCGACCCATTTTTGGTATACCATTTTCTTGCCAGCCCCGAATTCATAATAATGCAAAAATTAAGGTGGCAACTCTATCCGCCATCCTGAATTTTAAAATTCTGACACCAGATTCGAAAGAAGTAACCAATACTGTTTCTTCATGTTTAAAATTCTTAAAAAAATGTTTAGTTGGCAGCCCTATGCGTAGGCAAATTTTAGAATTTTGAAATTCTGACATCAGATGCAAAATCAGCGATCCATTTTACCTAGTGTTCACTCCAGCCCCCATACTGGCAAAAATAAACCAAAAATCTCCACATATTTTTTAATTAATGAGCAACACTCTAACATTCCAATGGAAATCGATATTAACTTAGAGCGAATTTATGCTCCAAGCATAAAGCCGGGATAAAATGTGAACAAAACCACTTTTTTATCTCCCGATTTATACGCTTGGTATACAGTTAACCTTGAGATAGTTATCCCCGAATTAAATCATATTTATGCCCTTTGTGAACAAAATGGCCCTAAGCAATTGAAATTGGTTGGCATTAAAAGAATAATTAGACTTAACTTCACGACGCGAGAGCTTTTTAATCACCATTATTTTATTAATATCCTTCTTATCCATCCATTTCGGACACCTGTTTTTATCAACAGCGGAGTGTTCAGAACCATTACACAAAATACATTTCGTAATATTACACGAAGGTGAGCACTCACCATCCCTCCCTTCTTAAACATCTTTTTATAAGCTTTTATTTAACCCTCCGTTACTAACGCAGGGTGATTACACCCATAAGTTATGATATATAGAAAACATTTATTGATAGTTTAATGTTGCGAACATTATATCAAATGTAATCTCTTTTTGAATATTTTGCTATATCTAAACAAAATTTAGTACTATTTTTTAAACTAAATTATAAAAATTACTCATTTCAAAAAGTGTCTGGGTGTTTTACACCCACGTTAGTAATGGAGGAACAAGAATTTTGGGTGGCTTACACCCACGTTAGTAATCATATTATATTATTGACTATAAACGTATGATTTATTCTCAAGTAAACTTAAAAAGGTTATAAATAAAAAAACCTCTCCTGAGCAACACACAGGAAATTCAAATTAAAAATTAAAATTTTTGCTCGACTTAAACAGCTTCGACGATTTCATCACGTTATGTAAATCAATAGAAAAAATGTTTTATGAATGCGGACCAGAGATCTGCATGATCCTTTAATATTTCAACTCCCTGCCAGTCGAGGCAGTCAAATAGCAAGTTTGCATGAATCATAGTCAACAAAAATTAAGTCGCCAAATGGAGAATAGTTGAAATGAAGAAATTTTATATGTGGACAAGTTGAAATGTAAAAACTTGAAATGTGGACAAAATGTAATTATTTTGCCTACTTATTGTTTGTTTTTAAGTCGGTTTACGCAGTTCGTTTTTTTATATAAAGCAGTTCGTAGAAATAACTTCATGTCGTCATGAGTCCGTGTATCCGGATGCACTTAGAATTCATAAAGTAGTTCCAAAAAGAGCTGGGTCCAACAGTGTTGAAAACTTTCGCCCAATTTCTATTCTCTCAATTATTGATATTATATTTGAGAAAATAATATTTGAACAATTGACGGTATATCTAGAAAGAAACGATTTTTTTCTTTGACAGGCAATATGGCTTTGGCTTATGGCAAATGGTGCTGGTAGGGAGGAAGCTGTGCTTAATGTAATTGATTTTATTTGCAGTGGATTAGATGAAGGGTTTAAGGGAGTTGCAGGTGTTTTCTTCGATTGCTCGAAAGCTTTTGATCTAGTTGATCATGACATTTTGTTATATAAGCTAGGTACACTTGGATTTTCCTCATTAACTTTGAGTTTATTTCGAGATTATTTGAGTAATAGGAAACAAAAAGTACAAATTGATGAATCCAAAAATAATTTCTAACCTGTAGAATGTGGAGTTCCACAAGGCAGTGGTCTTGGGCCTTTATTATTTAAAATATATATAAATGATCTAAACAACATTGATTTCAATGGGAAACTATTTATGTTTGCGGACGACATTTGCCTTTTTTATAAATATAATCATTTTGAAGTTCTCAGAGCTCAAATCGAGCGTGATAATTCATTTATTTCGAAATTCACTAGAATCAATAAATCGATCTTAAACAAAGAAAAAACGAAGCTGGTACGGTTCAAGCCATATAATTATAGGGGATCTGAATTAATGAGATTTACATTCGAAGGTAATACAATTGTAGAATCAGACAGTGTGAAGTATCTAGGAGTGTACTTCAACAGTAAATTGCTATGGGACTGTCATATCAACAGATTAAAAAGTAAAGTAGCTTCGGGCATCGGTATACTGTACAAATTTAGATACAAACTAAAAACTGCAACAAAAATTATGATATATTAATCCCTGATTCATTCTCATTTAGCGTACTTACCCATGGTAGTAAAAGCTCTGTCTTACTCAAGTCTTTACAGGTACTTCAAAACAAAGCCTTAAAAATTGTCTTCAATCTACCTTCAAGGCACAGCACAATGAACTTGTACAAAGAGTATGCTAAAGATATTCTTCCTATTCAAGGCCTTTACAAAGGACAGCTTTCATTGTATCTTTTAAAACCATACGTGGCATAGGGTTCCGAGGTCTGAAATTCGCTCAAAATATGTATGTTACACAGCGATATACAAGGCAAGCTATGCTTCTGCAAATAGTAAGATGTCGCTTGGAATTAACAAAGCAATGTATTTATTTTGCTGGGCGGCACGAATTACCTGATTATTTGAAAAATATCCAAACCATGTCAATTTTTAAAAATTATTTAAAAACATTTTTGCTTCAAAATGTCGAGATGCTGCTTACATTTTGATTTTGATATTTACATTGAGATTATCTTGAAATTGTTACCTTGAAATAATAATGTAATACTTACCTTAAATTTGTAAATTTTCCTTCGTTAATGTAATTGTTAATAATATTGTTGCCATTTAGCCTGTTTAATGCCTTCGTGGCGCTGAGGCACCACTTGTTATATAAAACTAATACATATGGATAATAACACTGTTGTGGTTCAATTTTGGTACTGAGGTAAGACCCAACTTTTCGGGTTTGGCAGAGTCCCCCGAGTACAACTGTGTCCTTGGTTTTGTTAAATTGGCGCAAAATTTTAATAAAATTATGTTTTTCCAAATGGTCCATTTTGCGTTAATCTAAGCCTTTTGTCATCGATATTAATTGAGATATCTCGCGAACCAATAGCACGATCTTTAAAAGCAATACAGAAAATTAAAGGTATTAAAATTTTACGTCAAAAGTTAATATGTCACTCTCCGATCCACCATTTACTTTTTGTGTAATTATTAAAAATTTCCAGTGTGCTTAGACACTGTAATGTAATTATTAAATGTGTATCATTTTTGGATTTCGTTGTCGAAAAAATTGCGTTATTGAACATTAATAAATTCAGTTTTCAAGTTAATGATAAAAAGTGTTCTTTTAATAAAAAATGAGTGATTGCCGAAAAAAATTTAATCGGTTCTGTTACGTATGCGGCAGATTCACTATTATGCCAAATAAAAGAAAAATTTCTGATGAAATTTCAGAACTATACGAACAGTATAGTATATAGCTGCATTCGAACGCAGCGATTGGACATAATGGCACGACAACTGAAGTTATCGCAGAATCGAACAATCCTTCTCGCTCAACAACTCAAAGCTGTAAACATCTTCGTCTTCATCGAATCGGATTGTTCGATTCTGCGATAACTTCAGTTGTCGTCCCATTATGTCCAATCGCTGCTTTGTTATTTCAATGTGTTTGCATCGTTGAGTAAGATCGGATGGTTGATAAAGAGAAAAATTTAATTCGGGCTCAGATGGTGCGATGCTCTCTTCCGTGAGACTTGGTTTTCTAGGAATTGGTATTACGTTCGAATGCGGAAGTGGTGTTTGAGCCGATAAAACGCTTTTGTTCTGCATAAGGCGCGCCTTTGGTCTGTTTATACCAAACATATCATTCACACATACATAGCATTTATCTTTTTCGTGGTCGATTGGCTCGGACCATATCATTGGTATTCTAAATGGCATGCTTTCACGGCGACCCTTTTTCCAATTATATAACCGCGACGAACACGGCGCACATACGATTTTAAGCACCCAATCAACACTATGAATTACTTGTAGATTAAAGTACTGTTCGTATAGTTCTGAAATTTCATCAGAAATTTTTCTTTTATTTGGCATAATAGTGAATCTGCCGCATACGTATGTTACATTTGGTTCTTGTGGTCGACAGAGAGAATTCTTACAGTTTTTCAATCGCAACGAAAACAATTCGTTTGCTTACTGTTTATACAAACAAATATATCGTCATATAAATATAAACAAAATAATTTTTGTTTTGTTTAAACTGCACGTAAGAATGAAGTTTGTCAACATAAGGTTTTGAAGCCAAAAACATTAAAATCAGTATTGCTATCGCTATTATCAAAACAGCTTAAATATACACAAAACAAAAGTAGGGCAAACTTAAGATAACAACCTACGGTCATGAACCTCATTCTTATGTGCAGTTTAGTACTTTAGCATTTTTGTTATTATATGCACTTTGTGCAGTTTTTTGTTTAGTTGTCATTTTATTGTAAATGTAAGCCTATTTTAAGTATAAATATTTGTAATTTTTATCAATAAATTTAGTATTGTTTTGCAGATAAAGAAAATCAGTGTTTTAGTTTACAAAGAAACAAATCAATCCTCAACTCAACAACAGATTACAGGTTAAAGCATTTGCATTCTGTGCACGATTGAATAGGTTTGTACCAAGTCAATCATCAAATCATTCATTGGTGACCCCGACGTGATCTTCTGTGCAGGATCAGAAATTCACGGCAAACAGCATTCAGGATTAGAAGTTTACGACAGTTTTATACAACATAATTAAAGGGATAATGGAACAGTTATTCATCGCACAATCTCAGCTTGGAAACGAGATTGAAAGAATCATTCGCAACTTCAAAAAGGACCCAGAAGTTCGGAAAGATTCGACATATTACAAATTACGGTTAAGCCAGTTGCAAACCATACATTCTAAATCCAAAGCAAACAATGTAGAGCTTAGAAAATGCAAAGATCGCAGTCACGATTACTTTATTAAGGACTACTACACGCAGCTGACAGTGCTTTGCGAAAAATACATGAAGCAGTTTCAGCAAGAAGTCCAAACGTTGGAAACAAACAGTGAAGAAGGCTGTGATGATGACAATATTCGGATTCCAGAAGAAGGTGCATTAGACGGAGACATCTCCAACAATGAGAATCCAACTAATGGCCTAATTAGAAATCCCCATCGGAAAATGTCCCTCCTAGAGTCAAGGCTCTCGAAAATTAGAGTCTTGGAAGGACAATCTTCACGATATGACGACCTGAAAGTGGAATTTGTGAATCAATTATGGCACGACATAGCCATAATTGACGACCAAATATGGGAGCAACACTCTGATCCAGTTGCATTAGGCTATAATGCAGATAAATTTCAAGAACTTGAGCAAGAAGTTCATCTAAAAATAACAGAAATCACTTTAATGCTCCAACATGAGTCACAACCAACAAGAAGCACTTTACCAATACAAAAGGTAAAAATTCCGACATGTGATGGAGACTACTTAAAGTGGAGCCAATTCTACGACTTGTTCACTGAACTAATTCACAAGCAACCATTGTCAAACGTAGAAAAAATGTGGCTTTAAAAACACAGCTTACAGGAGAAGTATCAAATTTTGTAAGTCACCTGGCTACCACTGATGAAAACTATGTCACCGCATGGAGGCTACTCGAAGAGAGCTACAACAACAAAAGAGTATTGACATCAACACTTATAAAGAAATTGATAGACTAATCATCCGGAACTTCAAGTATAGCAGCAGTTAAACACCTGCATGACACAACACGCAAATGCCTGCTTGCTTTAAACAATTTAGGCATCGAAATTGACTCATGGGATCCATTGCTGATTCACATTCTCATCAAAAAAATGGATCGAAGCACATACATTAAATATGAGCAATCGATTGTAAGGCCAAAGGAAGTGCCTAAAATATCAGAATTGTTGTCTTTTTTGGAATTACAAGTTCAAACAATGGAAACTATTGGGCAACGAGAAAAACCAAAGGCAACACTAAAGATTTTCACATCAACAGCTTTATCAAATTCAAACATCAAACTCTGTGTGTCATGTGAAAATAAATCTCATCCGCTATTCGCATGCGACAATTTTCTAAACCTCAAGGTGCAGGATCGCATAAAATTTGTGCAAAAACACAGACTATGCCTGAATTGTCTAAAGTCAGGTCATGCTGCCGGACAATGTGCATGGCGACACTGTTTCATGTGTTCGAAAAAACACAATTCATTACTTCATCTCAAGCAACAAGAATCATCACTTGAAACAAGAAATGAGGTAAAAGAAGTTTCGCCTGCGACTGTGGCAACAACTAATCATGCAATTAAAAACAACAAATATGTAATTTTGGCAGCTGCAAAAATTCGAATTGTGGCAAACAATGGTCAGGTCTGCGAAGTACGTGCAATACTTGATTCAGGCTCACAGATCAACATGGTGACATAGCGACTCATCAAAACTTATTTCGTCACAACCGACAAGGGACCTAGAAGTAACAAATTGGAACATCCCAGGTCATTTACGCTTAGCAGATCCCGAGTTTTTCAAGTCTGGAAGAATTGACATGCTTATTGGTGCTGAACTTTATCATAGCCGACTTCATCCAGAGCAGCAAACATTAAAAGGAAACCTACCACTCCTACAAAACACGGTCTTTGGATGGATTGTCATTGGGAAGACTGAAGTGTCAACAGTAGCAACTGCATCATGTGCCGTAGCCACTATGAGAGATGAGAACTTAAACGCCATTCTTGAAAAATTTTGGCGAATCGACAATTCCAACAATACCAATAATGACCCCAGTTGAAAAATGGTGTGAAAATCATTTTGTCAATAACATTAAAAGAGATAATGATGGCCGATTCATAATACGCCTACTCTTTGCTGAAAATCCGACTGCTCTTGGAAAATCAAAGGACATGGCTATTCACAGATTTCTCTCCCTTGAAAAAAGGTTGCAAAGAGATTCTACATTGCAAGCTCAATACATAAAATTCATGGACGAGTATGAATCATATGGAAAAAACATGGCCAAAGGATGTTCCCGATGTTCATTACTTTATACCTCATCACTACGTTTTAAAGCCAGATAGCAGTACCACAAAGCTCAGAGTCGTATTTGACGCATCAGCGAAAACGTCGAGTTGCCAGGCTTTAAACGATATATCGCATAAGGGTCCTGCAGTCCGAAGTGATCTATTTTCAATGCTGTTGCGTTTTAGAACATATAGATATGTGTTCACGGCAGACATTGAAAAGATGTATCGACAGATTGGCATGCATGAGGAGGACACAGCTCAACAGCTAATTGCATGGCGGAAGGACCCGAGTCAAGTCATTCAATACTATCGTCTTAAAACAGTGACTTACGGAACAACATCAGCATCATATCTTGCTACAAAATGTCTTCAATATCTAGCAAAACAAAACATGAGTAAATTCCCACAAGGTGCACAAACTTTGCTTGAAGATTTCTACGTAGACGACTGTCCCAGTGGTGCCAATGATATCGCAACAGCTCTGGAATCTCAGAAACAACTTACACAAATGCTTCAAGAAGCTGGCTTTAAACTCCGCAAGTGGTGCTCTAACAACTCAAGGTTGCTAGCAAATATACCGGTAGAGGATCAAGAAATTAATCTGGATCTGGATGATAAGGCTACAAAAACATTAGGTCTCATTTGGCTACCAAAATCTGATCAATTGTGCGGACGAGCACACTTATCACCAGTTCAACCGATTACTAAGCGAGTAATAGCTTCAGACTTAGCACGAATATTCGACCCATTAGGAATATTTGGACCTGTAATCGTTTCCGCAAAAATATTCATGCAAGAACTATGGAAGCAAGATTATGAATGGGATGAAAAGTTACCACATCAAGAATGGCAGCAATTCAGAGAAAATATACTGGAACTCAATAAGTTAAAGGTACCTCGACACATCTTTCATTCAAAACACCAAGTAAAGATTCAACTACACACTTTTGCTGATGCCTCAGAACGAGCGTACGGAGCAGTCATTTATGTGAGAACAACGTACAAAGATAGAACCATAACATCGAACTTGCTCTGCGCAAAATCAAGGGTAGCACCCTTAAAACTACAAACGCTTCCTCGATTGGAATTGTGTGCGGCCGTTTTAGGAGTCGAACTTACAGAAAAAGTGAAACAGGATCTTAAGTATCAGGATGTACCTACATTTTTTTGGTCAGACTTAGAAATAGTCCTTTCATGGATTAAATCATCAGCATCCTCTCTACACACATTTGTCGCCAACCGAGTCAGCAAGATTCAAGAAATATCACACACCGATCAATGGCATCATGTCTCATCAAAGAATAATCCAGCAGACACAATTTCAAGAGGAATCAGTCCAACAGTGTAACAAATTTCGTCGGTGCAAAAAATCAATTAACTGAATTGCATCAAGCTATTTTTTCTAACTCTGCTCAAGAAAAGATCATTAAATCATGCAGTGACAAAGGCATCGAATTTAAATTCATTCCGCCTAAGGCTCCACATTTTGGTGGCCTCTGGAAAGCAGCAGTCAAATCGGCTAAGTATCATTTATATCGAAGTGTCTCAACCGCTTCTCTTACATATGAAGAGTTAGAGACCGTCGTAGTGGAGATAGAGGCAATTCTAAACTCCAAGCCTCTCACACCATTATCCTCAGATCCAAATGATGTCGCAGCATTAACTCCAGGCCATTTTATCATAGGAGAGCCACTCACCACACCAGTTGACTCAAGGGCCTCAGAGAACAGAAGGTCATTAACAACAAATTGGAAACATGTATCAGATATAAAACACCAATTCTGGACTCGATGGCATCACGAATACCTGCATGAGCTTCAGCAAAGGTCTAAATGGAAGCATCACACACTAAATGTAAAGGACAACGTTCCAGTCCTCAAATAGCCATTGGGACGAATTGTTCGAACCTATAAAGGAGATAGCGGTTTTATTCGGGTCGTTGATGTCAAAACAGCTTCCAGCATATCAAAACGACCAATACATGAACTAGCTACATTATTCACCGAAGAAGAGACAGAAAAATTGGAGCCTTCAACAAATACACTGACAAAGAATCAAAAGCGAAAAAATTAACATCAACATGAAGATATACCAAAATCCAAGTCATCGTTAAAGGATTTTGCTCTTTCTGTAATGTTAGTTGTAATTATGGTGTTGCCATTAGCAATGAGTTCTCCAATTCATGTATCAAAATTTCGTAACAAACCTGGTATTTACTTCGAAGGAATGGGCACTGCACAACTATCAACAGGCATCTGGAAAATTATCGTTTACTATGACTTAGCACCATTTCATTACCAAATAAATTCACTATCAGACGGAATTGTAACCCTCAGAAAACTCTGCTTACACCCAACATCTGACATCGCATGCAGTTCACTCATAGATTATTTCGAAGTTGCTCGTAACAATCTGCACCAGGAGGAAACTTTATTGTCATCAAGTCGGCCCAAAAGAGGTGCGTTTAAGATCATCGGAAACGTGGCTCATACTTTGTTTGGTGTTCTCGACTCAGATTATGCCGAACAAATGTCAAACACCATAAAGGAAGTCGAATCCAACCAGCAGCATCTTCTAAAGCTGCTTAAAAATCAAACATCGATCATTGATTCTACAATCAATATAGTAAATAAAACAAGATGAAGCTGATACATCCTCACGTTTAACTGAAATTCAGCGTTTGATTAACGTGGACATAAACAAAATTGAAGACACTGCTGCCCAATTACGAGTCACTCAGTAACTAATGGTTTTAATCATTCAACTGTCTATGATTATCACAGATTTGCAGCATATAAAGGGTCCGCTTTTTTTTTTATTTGAAAGTGCAATCCTTCCGGTTAATAATGAAAAATAATTTCATTAATATGTCAAATAGCTGCCTCGGCTGGCCATGCAGTAGCCTACACGATCGGTCCAATTTTTAAGCACATTATCGATTGTGTGCAGCTGTATTTCACCAATGGCTTCACGAATATTTTCTTTTAAAGCGTCAATTGTCTCTGGCCTGTCGGCGTAACACTTATCTTTGAGGGCACCCCACAAATAATAGTCCAACGGTGTCAAATCGCAGCTCCGAGTTGGCCAAACGACATCAGCTCTGCGGCTGATAATGCGATCTTCAAAAACAGGGCGCAAAACATCGAATGTAGCTTCGGCTGTGTGGCACGTAGCGCCGTCCTGTTAAACCAAATGTTGCCAATATCCTCCTCTTCAATTTTTGTGAACAAAATTTCGTTCAACATGGCCCGATAATGATCGCCATTGACTGTAACGGCCACTCCTTGCTCATTTTCGAAGAAAAATGGCCCAATTATGCCTCTGGACCAAAACCCCCACCAAACAGTGACTCGGTTTGGGTGCAGCGGCTTTTCAATGTATGAGTGCGGGTTTTCTGTGCCCCAAATGCGACAATTTTGCTTGTTTACATACCCGCCAAGATCAGCATGAGCTTCATCTGAAAAGATGATTTTTTTGGCAAAATCGACATCTTCTGTAAGTCGATCGCAGGCCCACTTAGCGAAGCGAAAACGCATTGGATGGTCAGTTGGCTTCAACTCCCGAACCAATTGGACTTTGTATGGCGTCATACCAAGGTCTTTATACAAAATTCGTCTCAATGATGTCTCCGAAATGTTCAATTGTTGAGAACGACGGTGAATTGATGTTGATGTCGCTTCACGCACACTTTCTGCCACAGCAGCAATATTCTCGGGTACACGCACTGCTTTTGGCTTTTCACGCTTTGGTTTATCGATAAGGATGCCAGTTTCTTTCACTTTTTTTACAAGATAACGAACATACGGAGCTGACGGTGCTTCTCTTCTTCCAAAATCCGTACGCAATTTTCGCACATATTCTGCAACATTGCCATGATTTTCAAAGTAATGTCGCAATATTTCCCAGCGTTGTTCAAGCGTATACACAACCATATTCGTTTAGCGGAAGGATAAAACTAATTATTTGTCGAATCAGACATGAGCTAAGTGTTACCATTCACGAAATAAGCACTAGTTGAAAAAAAACGTAAGATGGCGGACCCTGTACAAACAGAATTAATAAGCATTTTAACACACACCAAGCATGGAAAAATAAGTCCACAAATCCTTACACCGAAACAGCTTGCGAAGGAAATCTTGACTATCAAGGGATACCTTCCCACTAACTGGGCCCTACCAATCGAAGACAACAACCTATTGGAGCTTTATACCATCATGGACGTTAAGGCTGCCCTTACAAAAAATCACGTCATCTTTGAATTAGACCTACCACTAGTTGATCACAAAAAATTATACCTATTTATCATACACCCGATTCCAATAACAGCAAACAACACTCTTGTGGCAATTAAACCCACCACCGAAATACTAGCAATTAGCGGTCATCGGGATCAATACATTGCAGTTTTGACTTGTGATGACATTTATTTACTAAGAAGACAGCAAGCTACCATTGGTAAACAATCAAAGCAAGCCAGTTGCGAAATTTAACTCTTTAAAAACAAGACGTCTCAAAGCTGTGACCTAACCAAGTGCCCTGATCAGTTAACCTTCACATCACTGCATAATGCTAACAAGTGTATTTACGCGTCTACAATTCCGACCGAAATAACAGCAGTGTGTAATCACGAAACCATCCAACTAACACAGGGTCAGGAATACTCACGATTGACCAACACTGCAGCTTAAAAATGATGACATTCAAATCTAAGGTTATGTGGAATCATCCAGTCGTGTATAAATATCGTTTGCTGCTATTGGAAACATCTCATCCATCAGCCAACCTAGCACATTAAAGGTTTTATTAAAACCAAACTTCGAGCATTTTGAAACAAAATTGGAACAACTCACCGATCTTCAAACGAAATTATCAAGAGAAGAGTTTGACAATTTACCATACCAAATCAAGACAATCAGCACTCATCATCATGTGGTCAGCTATCTTGCTCTAGTGTTGTCCGTATTGTTCATCGCAGCCTGCATCGTTTGGAAAATGAAGAAACACTACCAACAAAAATCTTCAACAAAGACAACTGCATCTCCTCAACCGAGGCCACGTCAGCAAAAATCATTTGAAATAGAAACAACTTAAGTTGAGTCATACACTCAACGGGGGGGAAAATGTTTATACAAACAAACATATCGTCATATAAATATAAACAAAATAATTTTTGTTTTGTTTAAACTGCACGTAAGAATGAAGTTTGTCAACATAAGCATATTTTGAAGCCAACAACATTAAAATCAGTATTGCTATCGCTATTATCAAAACAGCTTAAATATACACAAAACAAAAGTAGGGCAAATTTAAGTCAACAACCTACGGTCATGAACCTCATTCTTATGTGCAGTTTAGTACTCTAGCATTTTTGTTATTATGTGCACTTTGTGCAGTTTTTTGTTTAGCTGTCATTTTATTGCTAATGAAAGCCAATTTTAAGTATAAATATTTGTAATTTTTATCAATAAATTTAGTATTGTTTTGCAGATAAAGATAAATTTACAAAGAAACAAATCAATCCTCAACTCAACAACAGATTACAGGTTAAAGAACTTGCAATCTGTGCACGATTGAATAGGTTTGTACCTAGTCAATCATCAAATCATTCACTTACTGTAACAATATTCGGGGTTTGATGTCGGCCATGAATTACACGTACAACCCTGAAAAATGGCGCCTTTTTATTTATGGATCGAAAAGTAGTCTAAAAATCGTGCTACTGTATATCGACAACACAAAAAATTCTGTCCCCATTGCACTTTGCGTGAATACAAAGGAGACATATGATTCCATGAAACTAATTCTGGATTCTGTGAAGTATGTGGATCATGTATGTGTCTGGAAGATATGTGCGGATTTGAAAGTTGTAGCATTAATTTGTGGCCTTCAGACAGGATATACGAAAAATATGTGTTATTTGTGTACTTGGGATTCGCGGTATAGAGCACAATATCAAAATTGAGACTGGCCACCACGAAACAACAGCAGAATTGGCCAGCTTAATGTTATCCGCACGCAGCTGGCCCCGATGGATAAATTCTTATTACTACCACTGCACATTAAGCTCTGGATAGTGAAGAACTTTATCAAGGCTCTGATTGTACGAGGAAATGAAGTAGCCTTCGAACGATTGCAGTACATTTTCCCTCGTTTGAGTAAAATGAAAAGAAAAGAAGGTAAATAATTGCTTGCCACTAACATTTTCGCACACAAATTTTTGGTAATAAATCGTACGATAACTTAAATTCAGGTGTGCTTAATGGTCCGGACATCCGCAAATTGATGAAGGACGAGAGTTTTAACAATTTTCTTAAAGAAGAAGAACTCATCGCTTGGAATAACATTAAAAATGTCATCCAAAATGTTCTTGGAAGCCATCGGGTGGAAAATTGGCATGTGTTAGTGGAAGATATGCTGCAATCTTTCGAGAGTATCGGCGTGCATATGTCCTTGAAAGTACATTTCTTGCATCACCGCAAGGATCACTTTCATCGTCAATTGCCGTCTGAATCCGACGAGCATGGTGAGAGATTCCGCCAGTAGTTCGTTCCTGTAACAAAATCGGCAAGTTACCGATTTGTGTGACGTCAGCCGTTATCGATCCCTAGTTACCGATTTCCTGACAACTAATGTTTGTGTACGTTGAAATCGGTAAAAATTCGGTCCGTAATGAAAAAGAACACAAATCGAGAAGAAACGTTGCGAATTTGTGTCAAATGGCAAGCATTTTATTTTATGTGCGCTAAAATTTTATAATAAAAAGGTGATGGTCTTGTTATTAAAAAGTGATTATTTGATTATTTATATGTGTTATAATGTTTGCGGAAATAATTAACTATTATGAATGTAAATAATTTGACAATAAGTGATGTGTAATAAAAACTTAGCAAATATTTGCAACCGCTGAAGTGTTTCGTGTTATGCCTTAATTAATAACGCGTTTGTAAAAGCAATGACAAAAAAAACATTAATTTTTTAGGTCCTGCCTAATAAGTTGCCGGCGAAGTTCGCCACTGGCGCTATTTTAAATATCCTTTTTATGCCGTTCACTAAAAAAGTGCAGAGGCTAAAAGGGTTTAAGTCGGCAGCTATTAAAGCTCAAGACTTATTAAAATGAAAATAGTTGGCAGCTGTTAGAGCTCAAAACTAGATTGACTTTATTTTAATTTTGTTCGTTCTTTTATAGTATGTATAACGGTATTTTGTCTTAAAACTAGTTAACAATTGTTTTTGTATTTAAAAAGTAAACATAATCATATGTTCTTAAATTAGTGTAAAAGTAATAGTAGAATATCGTATACATATTTGTAATTTAGTAATAGTAGTGAAATGTGTGTGAGTGAGTAGACTTAGATTATTAGAAAACGTAAACATAATCATATGTTAACATATTTGTGTAGGAGTAAAAGTAAAAATGTAATTTCATATATTTTGTATTCAGCAATATTAGTACATGTGTGCGAATGAAATAGATAGTAGTGCTTAGTATGAACATATGTTCTTAATGTTAGAATATTATCTTAGTATAATACAATAAAATAGAATAAGGTGATACGTACCGTAAAGGTGTGTAAATTTTAAATATGTTTTATAATTGTTTGTTTTAGTATTTTATAATGTAGAAGTGTATACATTACACCCTCACCCTTAAGATAAAAAAAAAACATTTTGAAATTTATGAAAAGTAATTTTTTTTTTGTGTTTTCAACTTATACAATATTTAAATATAATTAATTTATTTACACAATTGAAAATTTAAATAAAGAAGATACCATTTTATACAAATATTTCTTTAACATGTTGTTATGATATTCTTTTAGTTTTCCATTAATATTAATTACTGAATTTACTCCTTTTTTGTTTACAATTATAAATGGACCAATGTAAGGGGATTGATTTTTTCTTCTATTCATCCTTTTTATTAAAACTTTATCTCCAATATTTAAATTTAACGGGTTTATATTTTTATGTTTTTCAATTCTATTAATTTTTGCAATATTTATTATTTTGCTTTTTGTAAAGAATAATTTAATCTATAATTTAATTCTTGAGCGTAGTTGTCTGTATTATATACTATTGATTCAAAACGATTATCATTTGGAAGATTTGCCAGTTTTCCAAAAATTAGCTCAAATGTTGTATAATTACTATCAACATGAGGCGTTGTATTGTATGAAAAAGTGAAGTATGGATCCATTGGTCCCATTCTTAATTTTTGCAAAAATTTAGCAAATATTCATTTAATACTCGATGGTTTCTCTCTATCGAGCCTAGAGTCTCATGGTGATATGGAGTACTAAATATTTGTTTAACGTTCAAAAGGCTGCATATTTCTTACATTATTTCATTGAGAAATTCTGTACCTCTATCTGATTTTAAAATTTTAAAGTGGACGTGTATTAAAATTACATTTTGAATTAATGTTTTAGCAACAGTTTTCGCGTCTTTTGTCTCCATTGGACATGCTATTACGTACTTTGTTAAGTCGCACTGACACGTTAGTATATATGTGTAATTGTTGGATAAGCGTAGGGGACCTACTGTGTCGATAGAAACTACTTCAAAACTGGTACTTGGTGTATCTGTCATTGTTAAATTTTCTTTTGTATGTTTAGTCTGTTTGTTTAATGTGCATTTATGGCAATTGAGTATATATTTTTTTTTATCATTTTGTTCATATTTTACCATATGTATTTTTGGTTTTAGTTTCATCGTAGTTTTTCTTATACCGAGGTGACCTCCATGTGTCAAATTGTGGTATTCTTCGATTATTTCAAATTTTCATTTTTTTTAAATTTTTTTTTCAAGTTGTCGGGTTCATGGTCTTATTTATACATAAATAATACAAAACTTTTAATGTTGTTTTTATTAATTTATTGTTTTTCCAATATTTCGACTTCCATCGGAAGTCATCCTCAGGGAAAACTGTTGGAGTAAACATGTATACGTTAGAAAACATACAATTTTTTTTTCTTTCACATTAAAGTTTATCTTACATAAATATTTCTTGAAACGTTACATTAAACAATTTTTAAACGCGATTATATATTATTTCTGACTTAAGCACATATAAAACATTAAACATTGAAAAATTATTACTACAGTAAACACTTCTTTTGCATCCGGCGCTTAGTTTCTGACTGTGTTGTGTTTTTCTACATATCGTCTGTAAATGTGAGCACATTTGTCCGTATCCATTTTAAAATTTAGTCGTTTTTGTGGGGTTTGTTTTTAAATTTGTTATTGTTCTGTTCCTGTTTGTATACTTGCGAATAATTTTGTTAGTTTCCATGTCATAGTTCCTCTTTCAGTTCTTTATACAGCTTCATTTTGATTTTGTATTACGCATGCCCTCCGGTTATAGTGGACATTTTAATGGAAGAACTATTGGACAGAGCATTGGAGACATTGGGGGCAAAACCAAGACTAGTTACGAAATACGTAGATGACTTTTTCGCTATAATAAAAATCAACAACATCAATGAGACATTAAATGCACTAAATAAATTCCATAAAAATGTAAAATTTACAAAGGAAGAAGCATACTATGGAAGATTACCATATCTGGACACACTAGTTATAAGAAACGGAAATAAATTAAAAATTGACTGGTATCAAAAACCTATGGCCACTGGACGACTTATAAACTTTTATTCAAAACACCTAAAACGGACAATAATCAACACAGCAAACAATTTTATTAAAAAAAATACTAGACACAAGCGACGTGGAATTCCATTAAAACAATATAAAAAGAATAAAAACAATTCTACATGACAATGAATTTCCAGTAAAAACAACGAATAATTTAATCAGAAAGTATAAAAAGGAAGGAACACATCAACGAGATGAAAAACCTAAAAAAACATACAAAGCTCTCACATATCGTCGCCTGGATAAATTAATGTCGTATGTTACATTTGGCGATTGTTGGGAAATCGCGATTGAAGTTGAAAGCCTTCTTTCTCAGAAACGCCACGGTAGATTTTTTCCAAATTTTGAGAAATTGTTACATTTGCACAGAACTAAAAGAAAATACAATTTTAATAGTCAACACTTTTTACTTCGAAAGATATCAAGGATTTTCTTAAATAAAATTTTATCGTATGTTACATCTTGCAACATGTTTGTGGTCACTTCATACACATACGACAAAATGTTATGGATATGAATCCCTTCGAATAAAAGAAAACTAAGATTGTGTCATGAAAACTTAACTCTTTATTTTAAAAAAAATGAGGTAAAACAACATAAAAACATAAACACGTAACATTTATTCATTTGCTGCTTGCAATTAAATATTTATAGAGGTATTATCAAAATAAAATAAAATAAATTCAGTCTTAAAAGTTTCATTCAATGTGAAAAAAGGAACAAAAAAAGTTAATGCATATTAAATTTTAAGTATGGCACGATAAAAACTTTTGTCTTCTTCTTTTTCGAGGAAGCGAATACTGCTTTCCAAATCTTTCTTTTTGTTGACATCTAAATTTCTTTTTTGAACCAGTTTAAGCTCTTGTTGCCAAATCCTAGAGATATTTGAGTATCTTCCTTTATATTTTTTTAAATCCAAAAAGTTATATGTAGTATTTTTAAACGACAATTTTATACCAATTTTAAAGAGATCAGTGTTTGCATACATCACAGATTTGCATTTAAAAAATGGTACTTCTTTGAAAGACAAGCTTTCTGATTGAATAGAATAACACTTAAAATCTATTTCGGCCATTTGCAAAATGCTTAATTTTATGTTTTCAGAACGCATATTCTTGAGCAGCCGGATTAAAGAAACTTGGCTGGGTATCTCTACATTTCGTAAATATTTTTCAATCGCGCTGTGAACACAATCAACGTGCTGTAAGCAGGAATGGCCCGGCTCACTAAACTTTTGCTTAATTTCTTTAATATTTGGATGATCATGGATGAATTGAAGTAAAGCCGTTGTAGTAATACGGTTCCGATTCTGAGGAACGCATGAATCGCTCCATAATATAATACTGTTTATATTAGAATGGTCACAAACAACTTTGTGTAGTATTTTAATTAAAGCACTGGCGATGTCATTTCCACTGCGTCCACTTAAAGTTTCGTTCCATAAAGCACAGTAAGTAACTTTTTCATGGATAGGTATAACAAGGGTTCCAGTAAGATTGTAAACGCACAATTTCCTTTTATAGTAAAAACTGGATGCAAACATTTTTGGAAGAGAAAAGACATTTTCCAGATCATATATTAAAACTGCGGTATTTTCATCAATATTTTTAAGATCGGTATCACGTTCCGCTCTTGTGAATCTTTTTTCTTCCAAGTGTTTTTGATGCAGTTGGATCTCAGCTTCAGTTTGCTTACCAGTATTGGCTTTGAAAAGATGACACTTGTCGCAAATATCTTTTCTTGGTGCAAAGAAAGAAAGATTATACTTTGTGTTGAATATCTTTCTATAGATGTCTAGACTGACAGGATCACTGACTGAGGTCTTATAAAGATTAAACATTTTTTGAACACTTAAGTGTGCCTCTAAATATTTCCTGGAAGTCGATGCTCTTTAATAATGCGAGTCGATTGTAGGAAAACTTGATATATGCGTTTTTACTTCCTCGATTTTATTTGCATCGGTAGCTTTCTTCCCACGATGAGAGAGCTTAGTCTTCGACTCAACAGTACCAACTTCGTAATGCTTGGCAAAAAAGTAATAAATTACTCTTTCAGAGATTGCCAGGGATTTCAAAAAATATTTTTTTGCAAACTTGAACTGTCTTGCAGCTTGTTTTAAGGTAAAAAATAAATAGGGCCTGTTTTTTATGTTGATCCTGTATTTTACATTCAACTCTTCTGCGCTTCACAGCTTCCCTCTTGACGAAATTGCCATAAAATATTTGTTTTTCACTGGAACTCAGACTCCAAAAGTGGGAGTGAATGCGCTGTCTTTCTTCTACAGATATGTTTTGCGTGCAAGTGTAGAAACAAGTACTACAACAAATGGGCCCTATAGTTTTCCCTGGTCTTTGCACACCTTTGTTGCTTATAAATGGCAGACCGTGGTCACGAAGATTCTTACGCATGTTTTGTTTCCACAACTCAGGATTGCGTTTTCGTTTTCTTGCCACAGGAGAGTCACATGCTGTAAAATTTAAAGTTTACTGTATGAGAAATACAAATTTAGAATATCTAATTGAGGGCTAAAGGTGCTAATGGATTATTCACACCTTTAGTCCTAAAACTACAAATGGAAAGTAGTAGTACTTACATGAACTACTATAATCTGATGGTAATTGTCGTATTTCACTGTTAACAGTTCCCGGAGTAGATTCAATCAATTCTTCAGCGGCTTCATAATAATTTCTTAACGCCGATTTCGCTTGCGGCGCGTAATTCGGATCTTTGGCCTCATCATCCGAAGAGAAATCAGACCCACTGCTATCTGGCAATATTTCATTACGCATGCTAATATGTAGAAATGTGTATTGGTATATTTATTACGGCAATTTTAAGTTAATTTATTTGTTTTGGTATGCTCTTAGAATACTTACTTATAAATTTCTTCCGGCAAATCCGGCGCAGGAGACTCGACCGATCTTGACGACATCACAAAAGCACTGAAATATTATCGATTTATGCATTCCTAATAGCACATAAGACAAAATTTTACCGAACACGAGTAAAATTTTGTCGTATGTGTTGACGTACTTTCCACATACGACAATATTTTAGCGAGTACAGAAAATACTCAATTTGTATGGAAAAAATGTCGTATGTGCGAAAGATTTCCACATACGACAAAATGATGACTAAAGGGGTTGTGACCTTGCACATACGACAAAATCTGTCTGAATATCTCGGAAACTAAAGCAGATACCGAAAAATTGAAAACGCCATTCGAAAGATCTCACTTAATTTTGTATAACTGCGTCATTAACTCAAAACTGCTCGATTTTCACATACGACATTAATTTATCCAGGCGACGATATATCCCTGGTCTTTCAGAGAGATTCACAAAATCGGATATTTACGATAAGGACAAGTATCAAATTGCGATGAAGACTGACAACACTTTAAAACAACTTTACAGCAACACGAAATCAAAAGTGGATAAATTTGACAAGGCAAATGTTATTTATAAAATAACATGCAATGGAGACGGGTCCAACGTATGTGACCAAGCATATGTGGGGACAACAAGAAACAAACTACGGACAAGAATAGCTTCGCACAAATCAGACCAGAGATTACTCAACGGACCAATAGAGCAAAAAACATCATTAGCGGCCCACTGCATTAAACATAAGCACACACCGGACTTGGAAAATACGAGAATTCTTCAATAGGAAAATAATTACGCGAGACGCTACACTCTAGAGATACTCCACATCATAAATTTACCCCCACAAAAACGACTAAATTTTAAAATGGATACGGACAAATGTGCTCACATTTACAGACGATATGTAGAAAAACACAACACAGTCAGAAACTAAGCGCCGGATGCAAAAGAAGTGTTTACTGTAGTAATTGTTTTTCAATGTTTAATGTTTTATATGTGCTTAAGTCAGAAATAATATATAATCGCGTTTAAAAATTGTTTAATGTAACGTTTCAAGAAATATTTATGTAAGATAAACTTTAATGTGAAAGAAAAAAAAAATTGTATGTTTTCTAACGTATACATGTTTACTCCAACAGTTTTCCCTGAGGATGACTTCCGATGGAAGCAGGGTTGCCAACTTATACCATTCGGCCCGGAGACTCCGGTTTTAAAAGGTCAATCTACGGACTGCAGGCCTCGCTGGTTTTCTCCGGCTTTCGCATATTAAGATTTTTTTATAAAAAAATTACAATTATATTAAAATTTAAAATAAAATTATTTCGTAATATTAATGGTATGCATTAAAACGCTTTGAAGCATGCCAACAAAATATTATTCTTAAAGACGTGGTCAAAGCTTATAAAAGACCTTAGTGCATTTAAAAAAATTTTACAATTTGGGGGAAAGTCCTATGAAAATTGCGAACCCAAAGCACGAACCCAAACTCGATCGTTATTAGAAGTGTCGAGAATTATTTATGTTAGATGTTCAAGAACTTTTTGATGAAGTAAACTTCATATTTTTTTTATTATTATTAGGACTGCGCACGAAAAAATTGTCCATCATAAAAATTGAGATATCTGCCGAACCGTTGTTCCGATCTAATTAAAAAAAACAAAACATTATTTAAACAGGTATTTTAATAAAGTTTTTTACCATATTTAAAAATATTTTATAGCGCTCATTGAAAATTTTTTAAGTTTTTGCGGTATCCCTTCCATCATCGATTTTATTGAAGTTTGTGATACCTTAAGACTTTTTCTTGAAATCTTGGGCGTAACTGGCTACTTTATTTGAAGTCTTGATTTTCCTTTTGCATAAAGATCTCCGCGAAATTGGGTGCATATGCCTCGCGAGGCACCAAATGCCGACTTTTCTTCTCAAACCACTTTAAGACCAATTTGTTGTAATGGTAGGAGGTTAAGTCTGATGAAAAGAACGTGGATATTTTGTGTTGATTCAGTCTATTCTGCAAGCATTATTTTTCAACCAAAAAGCAAAATTTTTCAACCCAGCTTCATTTTTGACTTTGCGCAAATAGTTTTTGGAGCAATTTACTTTTTGGGCCACTTTTCTTGTTGAAATATATAGTTTCTTTTCAAACAAGGCACTGATTTGTTTTGCTGTTTCCTGATTGCCAAACACTTTTTCTGACCTTTTAGATTCCGGGTCCTCGTTTTTTATAAGTCCAATTAGGATTGTCTTGAAAAACTTTAACAATTTTTTTCGCTCTTCGATCTCGCTAAATTAACTAGATAATGCATTTAATGACAAAAAAAAATTAGAATTAAACTACGTTTAAATTTTTGAATTTGAAATATTTTTGAAAAAGTTACCGAGATGTAGTGGAAAATTTTTTCGTTCGCAGTCCTTAATTAAAATTAATGCATGCATTTTTTATGTTCCTAAAATTTACATTGTTCCTAATAAAAATAAAAAAGGTTTTATTCTAAAACATATATAAAAATAAAATAATTTTTGTTTGAAAATATTAAAAAAAAATATATTAAAAAAGCTCCGGGAGTGGAGGCTCCAAAAGTTGGCAACCCTGGATGGAAGTCGAAATATTGGAAAAACAATAAATTAATAAAACAACATTAAAAGTTTTTAATTATTTATGTATAAATAAGACCTTGAGCCCGACAACTTGAACAAATAAATATTATACTGAGGTCGCCAAACTAACTCAAAATTATTTTTAAATTATTATAAATTTCTTTGAAAATATCCATTGCAATGGTTTTAAATATATTATCATTTCTCTTTAGATTATCATTTCTCTTTGGATTATCACTACATAGTATAATTACTTCCTCATCATTAATTTCAAATTGGGTACCCTTAAAATCTTTATCTGTATTGAACCTTAATTTTTTAATTTTTTTAATGTCTGTTATGGATGTACAATCCCGCAAAAAAAGTTCGCGACGCTCTTAATGGGAATTACAAGGCGTTTTGTTAAAATCAGTATTTTGCGTATGTTTATTTTTTATCATACCTCTTGTAAGGAAGTAAGCTTGTATATTTTTGCTTACTTCCGTATTTGTCGGAATCATCGCTTTTAGGGAATCGCTGTTTAGATCAATGCGCGATAACGCGCCAGCATTAGTATTCATTTTTCCTTTTTTATACATAATATTAAAATCATAATCGCAAAGGTCTAATCTTATGCGTGTCATTTTTAATGACGGATTTTTATGTGAGAAAAGAGACACTAGTGGGCGGTGGTCTGTTATAAGCGAAAATTTTCTACCCTTAAAGGTAGGGTCGAAAAAAAAATTGATTTCCCAGTGTATAGCTAAGAGCTCTTTCTCAATAATTGGCTTGTTCAGGTCATGTTTTGCAAGAGATTTGCTTGTATACAAAATTGGTAAATCTGAGCCTACTTCGCCTTGCGATAAAACTGCACCGAGAGCATAATTAAAAGCGTCTGTTGTGAGTATGAATGGTTTATTGAAATCGGGATATTGGAGTATCGGGGGATTTAAAAGTTTTGTTTTTAGTTCATGAAATGAGTTTTGGCAATTTTCGTCCCAGTGAAATTTGGTATTTTTCTTTAAAAGTGAATTTAAATTTTTAGCAATGTCGGCAAATTTAGGTATAAGTCTTCGGTAGTAGTTGCAGAAAGCAACAAACCTTCTTACTTCGTCCGCGTTTTTCGGTATCGGATTGTTTTTAGATGGGTCGGTTTTAATTCCATTGGCCGTTATAAGATGACCAAGGTAAATGACTTCTGGCTTCAGAAAACAACATTTATTTGAATTTAATTTTATGTTATATTTTCTTAATCTTTCAAAAACTTTTGGATGATATCTTCAATCCAAATGGTAAACGTTTAAATTGGAAATGTCCATTTCCAGTCGAAAAAGAAGTTAGCGGTCGTGAGTCTTCGTCTAAGTTAATCTGGTGAAAAGAGCTGGTCATGTCCAGCGTTTACAATTTTTTCATTCAACTTACGAAAATCTACTACTAGTCGCCATTTTTTTTCGTCATTTATTGACTTTTTAGGAACTACAAGTAATGGTGAGTTGTAGGGGCTCACTGAATGTTCTATTATATTGTCAGATAAAAGTTGGTCGACTTGTTCATTTATCTCTGTTAACTGTGTTTTTGGAAGTCTGTAATTTTTAATGTATACTGGTGTCAAATCTGTTGTTTGTATAGTCTGTGTATAAAAATTATTTGCACTTAATTGTTCTCCAGGGAGATGAAAAATGTCTTCGTATTGTTTAATAATATTTATTATTGATGATTTGGCATCTGGGTCGTTGCAACCAATGTCTAACGTTTTTAGTAATGTTTCAAGTCTCTTTTTGTCATATTTAGTGTTGATTTTACAAAAAAATATATTATAATTCTTTAATGGTTTGGTTTCAAAACCAAGATTACTTAATGTTTCAAGCTATCAAGCTATTACCCAAAAATACTCAATTTTTTATTTCTTTATTTAAAACAATGCTGTCTTCCTCGACTTTAATATTAATCGGTATTATTGATTCTGTTCTGGCAGGAATAATAATGTTTCTTTAAGTGAATTCTTTTAAAATGATAGGTAAAGTATATTCTTTTTCTTAAGATTGTGAGCTTTAGATCAAGTGAGTTTTCAAGAAGGCAACAACAACAACAACAACTCTGTATAGAGTCAATCACTTAGCTGACTAGACAGTCTGTTTCGGAAATCGCTACATATTCCTCATCAGTAGTCTTTGAGTGACTAAGCTGTGATCAACTCACTGTTTAAACTAGCATATGAATGTGTAGATCCTCTAATTCATTCTCATGAATTGTATGGCTACTAATCATATGACACTTCAAAGCAGTAAGCCATTTTAGATCACCGCCTTAACTCTATCAAGGGTTGCCATCTGTTCTAGTTGCTTCTTCATTTATTTCAATATTCATTGGTGTTCGATTGTTTGTCGAAATGCACCATAGAAATGAAACAAGTTTTTGCTTCGCCAGAAGCTAGTGTTCTAACTGAAAGGTGGCTATTTTCACAACCAAATGTTCAATTACACATGACATGGCATTTCGACAAACAATCGAACACCAATGAATATTGAAATAAATGAAGAAGCAACTAGAACAGATGGCAACCCTTGATAGAGTTAAGGCGGTGATCTAAAATGGCTTACTGCTTTGAAGTGTCATATGATTAGTAGCCATACAATTCATGAGAATGAATTAGAGGATCTACACATTCATATGCTAGTTTAAACCGTGAGTTGATCACAGCTTAATCACTCAAAGACTACTGATGAGGAATATGTAGCGATTTCCGAAACAGACTGTCTAGTCAGCTAAGTGATTGACTCTATACAGAGTTGTTGTTGTTGTTGTTGCCTTCTTGAAAACTCACTTGATCTAAAGCTCACAATCTTAATTCATGTAATTATTCAATAGATCATAAAAACTAATTAACTTAATTATATTCTTTTTCATTTATAATTAGAGTAAGTGTATATGTTTCGAAATCTATTTTTGACATGTATTTCTCTAAAATGTCTATGATTCCATCGGTTGCGATTGTGAAATCATTTTCAACTATATGGAAATTATGTTCGATTACTTCTGTTTTTATACTTAAATCTAAATTTGTTGTGCCTATGCATTCAATTGCTTCTTTCGTTATGCCCGTTAATTGTGAAATATTTCTAGTATTAATTTCATTTAAATTTTTTGTTTTACAAATTGAGATATCAGCTCCAGTGTCTATGAGAAACGTTAAATGTTTATTGTTATTTTTACATAACAAAGTTATATAATTTGTTAAATTTTGTGTTATTTTGAAAATTAATTTTGGCCTCTGCAGGTAACAGTATTTGGTACCCGGCCATGGGCGTTTCCCTGTACGTTATTTCTGTTTTGATTGCTATTGGTATTGTTTGGATAGTTATTGTTTCGTTGTGAGAAGTTATAGTTTCTATTTGTATTATTGTTTGAAAAATAAGTGTTACGATTTATGTTATTGTTTAAAAATTGATTGTTTCTGTTTGCATTTTGAAAATTATTGTTTCTATATGTGTTATTGTTATATTGTGAACATCCAAAATTATTATTATTTCTGTAATTATTGTTTGAACTGTTATTATTTCGATAGTTTTGTGTATTATTTCTGTAGTTGTTTTGTGAATTGTAGTTGTATTTGAAGTTATTTCTGTTATATTGGTCTTTAGAGTTTCTGAAATTGTTTCGAATTTGAAAAATTTTATTTTTGTCCGAGACTAAACTTTCTTCTGCTGTTAAACATCTTTCAACGGCTTCATTAAATGTTTTTGGTGTATTTGCCAATAATATTGTCCGAAATTTGGAATTAACACCTTTAGTAAAAACATTTAACGCCATGCTTTCGTTAACTTTATATATTGCCGTTTTTGTTTCTTGAGTGGGATTAGTCAAAGTTTTAATTTCAAATGAATTTAATTGTTCAGTTATTTCTAAGATATTTTCTCTACATTCAGATATGATTTTATTATCTTGCTTGAGTGTACCAAGTTCGCTTAGTACTTGTTGCAAAGTTTTTGGATTCAGAAAAGCTTTTTCTAATGAATTTTTCAACTCTTCAAATGTCGTTGGCCTGCTTGAACGTCCTAAAATACTTCGTACTTGTGCCGTTAATTTAAAATTATAAAAATACTTTATAAAAAGTGCTCTATCTTCATTTCTTAACATATCATGTAATAACTCTGTTTGTACTACAAAATCTTCCAAATGTGTGAAATGTCCTTTAAAAATTTGTAGTTTTTACCTACTGTATTTATATCAAATGTACTTATCAAATGAACTTAAGTTTGTGCTCTATATATTGTTTTGAAAATTCTCTATTTTTACTCTTTTTTAAATTTCTTTTAAATGTTTCAATCAATAATATATTATTTTTTATCGTATCCATTCATGTATGAATGAATACCCGTGGTATTAATTTTTTTATAGATTTTAATATTTATGACACACCATGTGCCAGTAGTAAATTTCACATTTAGATTTCGTTGAAACTTCAACGTGCAGGTGGCGCAACAAGTGCTCGTCGCTGAATGCGAATAAGCATGAAAAAAAGTCTAATAACTAAAAACTAGTTATTGCAAAAATGTCGGCTTCTGTTGTTTACGTTCGCTCAATGTCGTGTGTGTGAAAAAAATTAATATGTTTCAAACGAAGGTATTGTTAATAGTGCAAGTGTTCTTTATATTATTTAATTATTTGTTTAGTATGTTATTTTATATAAAAATTAAGTTTTATATTTTTGTTTTATTATTTTTTGTGTAAATTCATTCTGAGTAAAAAATTTTGTATAAATTTATTTATACATGATAAATTTTTATATACATATTTTCAAAATAATTGCTTAAAAAAAGATTGTGCAAAAATGGTTATTTCTGTGCAGCAGATTTGCAACGGCATTCCATCTCGTATAAAAATGTGTACATACTTTCCGCCTTTTGGTACATACTCCGGTAAGCTTTGATTTGCCGTCGGCAAATGAAAAGGTTGCGCGGTTTCCAGGATCGCCATGAAGTGTTTCGTGTTATTCCTTAATTAATAACGCGTTTGTAAAAGCAACTAAAAAAAAACATTCATTTTTATTTAGGTCCTGCCTAATAAATTAAAACATGCAATAACAATAGAGTTCAGCTACTACAGCTTTTTCGCATTTTCTCCGCATTAGATCATCTTAAGAACCAGCCCAAATAACATTAAAAAATAATAAGGCCATTCACAGTTCGAATACGCTGGTCTGCCATTTGTTCGATCTGCTATTTGTTCGCCAATTTACGAAAACGTATTTTGCTTCGTTGTTGTTTTGCATACAAATGCAAATACGCAGGCACGCGTAAATAAAAGCAGCCCTTGGACGTGCTCTTTGTACCTCGTATTTTTATGCTCTGTCTACAGCCGCATAATCACATACATCACAGGGTTGCACAATCTTTTTATACGACAGTCACATGGCGAGGTGCTCACAGTTTGAACAATAACAAATGCTATAAATATGATTTGTTAAAAGTACGCTCAAACCGTGATTAGCCCTAATGATATCGATAAGAGTGGTCCAAAACAATCCAAAGTGAGAAAAATTTACCCACCATAATATGGGTTGGGCTCAGGGACAACACAAGACATAACAACTAACCATGCGTTTACATAGATCTAATCATACATTAGTTTTCAATCTACTTTTGAGTTGACCTTTCGATAAGTTAACATCAAAAAAGCTACAGTTGTTAACAAAAATACTCATGCGATGTAAAGGAGCAGTAGCCATATAATTTGTTCTACTAAAAGGTAAGTAAATTAAATTGTTAGCATTTCTACTGCTTCTACGGTTAGTGTTAAAATTTATAAGAGTTAGGAGTTCTGGTGAATCGAATACACCAGTTATGAGTTGGTGTAAATAGACGATATCTGCAGACTTCCTTCTCTCATTCAAAGATTGAATTTTTAATAGTTTTAAACGATCCTCATAAGGAGGAAGGTTTAAAGTGTCAGTTGCACTTAAGCCCCTTAGAGCAAACCGAACAAAACGTTTTTGGATTCTCTCATTACGTTCAACATGTACATTGTAACTTGGGGACCAAACTTGACTTGCATACTCTACGTGAGGTCGCACAATTGCGTAATACAGTGTTGTAGTTGTGATCATACTATTAAATTCTTTGGCCCAGCGTTTCATAAACCCGAGCATAGAAGATGCTTTTTTACAAATGTAATCAATATGAACGTTAAACGATAGCTTAGAATCCATGCATATACCCAGATCTTTGACAGCATCTACACGACTTAATGCAGTATCTTTTATCTTATAATCAAAAATTAAATTATTCCTTTTTCGCGAAAAGGTCATAGTTTGGCATTTATCTGGATTTAGAAACATATTGTTTTTAGAACACCAAATTTCAAAGGATTTCAAATCAGACTGGAGCAGATCTGAATTGTCTTTAGCATCTATTGTTCTGTATATTTTCATGTCATCTGCATAGATAAGTAGATGAGAGTGTTTGATGATGTGGGTTACATCATTAATGGCTAAAATAAACAGAAGTGGACCAAGGTGGCTACCTTGAGGAACACCTGATTCAGCAATAAATTCAGCTGACAATACGCCTCGAAATCGTATTTGATAAGATCGCTCTGTCAGATACGATTGAATCCAGCTTACAAAAAATTGTGGAAAACCCATTAACTTTAGTTTAAATAGAATTAAGTTGTGTGGCAGTTTATCAAATGCTTTACTAAAATCAGTGTAAATACAGTCGACCTGGTTACCTGAATAAAATGAATTTAAGCAAAACGTTGTAAAATCGAGGATATTAGACACAGTGGATCTGCCAGTAACAAATCCATGCTGACGAGTTGTCATGACCTTCCCACAGCGAATCTTCACACGATCATACACGAGGCGCTCAAAAAGTTTTGGAATCGACGAGAGTTTCGCGATAGGCCTGTAGTTGTTTATATCGTTCTTACAACCTTTTTTATAGATAGGACCTATAAAAGATTTTTTCCAAAAAAGTGGAAAAATACTTTCGCTAATTGATTTATTGAATAACATGGACAGTGTTTGACTTAGAACGGAACCACATCGTGTTAACACTGCGGCAGGAATTCCGTCAGGTCCAGCATTAAAATCCTCATCGATCAATCCAATATACTTTAAAATATCCTCTGAAGTAAAGGATATAGAATCCAACGAAACCCTGGGTGCAGAGTTCATATATTCAAAGTACTTTTCATCAGGATTAAAAGAGTCTGAACAAAATGACTCTTTAAAGAGATTGGGTAATAGACCACCAATTACGACAGGATCGTCAGTAAATCCGTCAGAGGTTTTAAATGATGAAGGCAATCCATCAGATTTTTTTTTTGGTGTTTATGAAACCCCAGAATTTCTTCGGATCAGACAATATTCTCAGCTTAGTACTGTCTAAATAATTTTGATATAAGGTAGCTGAGCAATTTTCAAAATCCAGAAACAAACGCTTGTAGATTTCTAGGTCATTCAGCTCTAAGCTACTGACATATTTTTTCCATGCCCTATTCCTGCTGTTGCGAAGAATCTTTAACTCCTTTGTGTACCAGGGGTAAGCACAATTTTTCGTAAATTTGAGGCTATATGGCACGGACAGAGAAAACATAGCAAAGATTTCCATATAAAAAAAATTAATTGAATCATCAAGAGTGTTATTATTAACATATTCTAAAATAACATGAAGTTTACTTTGAAGTAAATGATTCAACTTCAAAAAGTCAGCTTTTTTAAAATTGAATTCATAAACTTTATTTATTGAGTTAGACTTTACTATATTATCCCTGTCTGATTTGTACCATATGCTCAATGGTGGATGGTATTCATCAACAGCAGTCAAAACATCAGGGGCCCTCTCAACAATCACATTGTTACTATCTGTAGTTAAGACCAGGTCAAGAAGTCTTTCACGACTATTATAAATACAACTCACTTGTTATAAGTCAGAACATATATTATCAACAAATATATGCTCTTGGCGAGTCTTTGAATTAGATGCACAAAAATATGTATCATCGTCAGAATATTCCCATTTCAAGTCAGGCAGATTAAAATCACCTAACAATAAAATGTCGTCATTAACGTCAATTATGCTTATGACATATTCTATGCAATCCACAAGGCTTGCATAAACTTCTACACTGCTCTTAGGAGGAACGTATGCATTAATAAGACATACATTAGAATTGCAATATGCAACCTTGACGCATATAAGTTTGATGTTAGCAGAGCAGGGAATAACAATAATGGAACTAACTAAGGAGTTCCTTACAGCTAATAAGACACCTCCACCGACAGCAGAAGTATTGTCAGCATGTCTATCTCTTCTATAAACTTCAAAACTGTTATCAAACAATTCTAAGTCAGTAGTGCTTCCGTTTAACCAAGTTTCAGTCAGTGCGATAATATCCTCAGAGAAATTCTGAGACATTAAAAATATGTCTCGCGTCTTAGAGCGTAATCCCCTTACATTTTGATAGTAAAGGGATAACCTATTCAGTTTTTTTGGGATTGACGAGCGGCTTGAGTCGTCCCTCTAGGCTTATTCTTAGGCTGAAACTCTGTAACGAGTATATTATCAGTCCACAAATTAGAGTTTAGAACAGTTGCAAACTCTTCAGCTGGAACTGTGAGAATAAAGGCAGCATGGGAAGGTTTATTACCTATTTTTTTGCATGAGCAAAATGCATTTTGACTCAACAATTTATTATGTTTGATAAATACATTTTCAACAGTTGTGTCGGGCTGAAGACGTGAAATAAATAAATTTTTTTTCCTCGACACTGCCCTTAAGCTTGATAGATTTCTAGGCTCAATAGGAGTTAAAACTGAACTATTAGTCAAAGAAGGACGGTTAGAAGGTGACGAAAAAGTAACTGGAGTGTTCCTGTTCAAAAGCGGTGCTGAGGGCTGCTTGGCCTGAGAAGTAGATCCAGATCGCTTCTTATTAGTTTTTTTATTTTTTCTCTTTCTATTTGAAAGTTTGTGTCCCGGAAGAAACAGTCTGTGACAAAGCAAGCGGGATATTTTCCGAAATGGAATTTTCATCATAGACGCTAGTACTGGGTGCGGCCCTAACTTCACTAAAAAATGTTACAATTTCTCGAAAATTGTTGTTTAACGAGTTAAGACTTTCCCCAAAAAGCTTAATTTTTGAATAAATTTAATCTGGGGAAAGTGCCCTACACGAAGCACAGTACCAGCGAAGACCTGATCGCAGAGATTTTAAGTCGTCAAGGCATGACTTGGAAATACCGGCACAAGATGCATGAAACATTTGCTCACATGGACCAGAACAGCTGAACATGGGGTTCAAAATGTTTTGGCTTTTGCAAAGTTCGTCTAAAGAACAAGCAACGATATTTTCCGCAGAAAAATAATCCATGTTTAATTTTTAAAAAATGAGCAGATGCAAAATGTGCTTTTAGGGTTATTATATTCAGGCAGTTTGTGCACAGTTTAGTAGAAACTAAAAAACAAAAACAACACTCACTGAGCTGAAGATAAACAAATCTCCGCACAAAGAAGAAACTAAAACACAGTAAGCATGCAAAAACAACAACACTGCATTAACTAAACAAGTTAAACAAAGTTAATATGCAAGAATTAAACTTACACAACTTAAATGCACAATTATTATTTAATAAAATACTTGTATATTAATGATATTAGTAAGTATAATATAATATTTAATTAATTACGATATTGAAACTGTTTTAATACACTCAAGTTCTAATACACTCAAGTTCTAATACTGTTTAATACACTCAAGTTTTAATACACTCAAGTGCCGGCGAAGTTCGCCACTGGCGCTATTTTAAATATCCTTTTTATGCCGTTCACAAAAAAAGTGCAGAGGCTAAAAGGGTTTAAGTCGGCAGCTATTAAAGCTCAAGACTTATTAAAATAAAAATAGTTGGCAGCTGTTAGAGCTCAAAACTAGATTGACTTTATTTTAATTATTATTTTCTTTTATAGTATGTATAACGGTATTTTGTCTTAAAACTAGTTAACAATTGTTTTTGTATTTAAAAAGTAAACATAGTCATATGTTCTTAAATTAGTGTAAAAGTAATAGTAGAATATCGTATACATATTTGTAATTTAGTAATAGTAGTGAAATGTGTGTGAGTGAGTAGACTTCGATTATTAGAAAACGTAAACATAATCATAAGTTAACATATTTGTGTAGGAGTAAAAGTAAAAATGTAATTTCATATATTTTGTATTCAGCAATATTAGTACATGTGTGCGAATAAAATAGATAGTAGTGCTTAGTATGAACATATGTTCTTATTGTTAGAATATTATCTTAGTATAATACAATAAAATAGAATAAGGTGATAAGTACCGTAAAGGTGTGTATATTTTAAATATGTTTTATAATTATTTGTTTTAGTATTTTATAATGTAGAAGTGTATACATTACACCGGGTTCTTTTGCATTGCTCTAACAAATATTTTGTTTCTTAAATTTTCTTCTTTTATGTAAATGGGCTTTATTTTTAAATCGCATTACCTTGAAAATTAAAACGTTTTAAAACAAAATTAGTATTATAATCAGAGTATTACAATAAAAAAATGTAACTTAAGCGAAAGTACCCGTTATAGAATATCAATTGCGAGTACTTGTTATTTCATATATGCAAAACATTACTGTCATTTATACAGATCGGTAGAGTTCTCACTTGCCGCAGAGTGAGTGAGAAAAACATTAAGTTTTATCGATTCACTTTTCTTACACAAACACTTTTTTGAAAGATTCTATTGAAGTTAAATCGGAACATGTGACAACTTATCAATTTGGAACAAACGAATCGAACAGAAATCGATTCAGATTATTACAGAAACAGTGTAGCTGAGAATTACGCCAGAGTGACGTCAAATCGGTAACATGGACCGGTAACTGCGATCGTTACGAGTTACAAGAACGAGCTACAGATTTCAGCTCAGTTGGAACATTGGTACAGTGGTAAAAAAATGGATTCCCTTTTGGCGGATCTTTGTTGGAATTTGCGAATGGAATTGGAAGATGCCGAATGACATCCACTGTTTCCTGTTTTCCTGTTTTATTCCAAAAGCAACATTTTAAAAAAATTTATATATTTTAATATCATTACTTACGATAAAACATATTTAAACACACTAAATTTTCTTTTACTTTTTTTTTGGGAGGTGGGCGTGTTCGTAGTGCTACCTTTTCTTTACTACTTGGATATTTCTACAAAATTCTTATAATATTGGAAAAACTGAAAAAATTTTATTTTTCTAAGAAAAAAACATTTCTGAAAATTTTTATTAATTACAAAAAATGAAATAGGGGATCGGAAAGTGGCATAACATATTTTAACGTAGAATTTTAATACCCTTAATTTTCTTTATTGTTTTTGAAGATCGTGCCATTGGCTCGCAAGATATCTTAATTAAAAGCCATGACAAAAGGCGTACAACAACTCAAAATAGACCATTTGGAAATACATAATTTTCTTAAAATTTTGCGCCAATTTACCAAACCCAAGGACACAGTTGTACTCTGGGGACTCCTCCAAATCCGAAAAGGTGGGTCTTACCGCTGTACCAAAAATTTCGTGTCAAAAACTACAATAGTGTAATAAATTAATAATAGGTAAGGTTAGGTTAATCCGGATGCCTTCGTGAAGGCTCACATAGACCAATTCTGGTCCTTAGTGGTACCGGTAGCGAACAAAACGAAACTTTGTGTTTATTTAAAGTCTTTAAAGATTTGCGTTGAATTCGCAAACCTTAGGAGGGATTCCAGAGATACTTTGGTTACATCTTTAAGCGACGGGAACGTCGATGAGCCTAGGTATTTTAGTCTCGACCTAAGTAGGGCGGGGCATGTGCATAGTAGGTGCTCCAGGATCTCCACTGTGCCCGGTTCCTTGCACTTCCTGCAGTTGTCATCCGTGGTGATGCCAAGCTTCCTCGCGTGGGCTGCCTTCATGCAGTGACCAGTGAGCATGCCCACTAGTGTCTTGCAATCTTCGCGCGGGCGTTTCAAGATGAACAGAGTTCGTTTTTCGCATTGTGCATTGCACATGATTTTCGAGATTTTGCACGTTGTCGTATCTCTCCATCTACGATTCACTGCTAGTGTGGCTCTTCTTTCGAGGTTCCTGTACAACTCTTGTAGCGGAGTAAGTACATGTTCTGCGAGTTCTGATTCCAGCCCGGCGCCTTCCTTTGCTAAACCGTCTGCCATCTCGTTTCCCTCAATGCCCTGGTGGCTAGGGACCCAGTAGATGCGCACTCTCTTCGAAGCGCATAGTGCATCTGTGCATCTCTGCCAGTCATGACACTTTTGAACTTGATGCTATCGGAGCGCATGGATTTGATCACCGCTTGACTGTCAACGAAAATGTTGATGTAAGAGTGTTGTGTGTCCATGCTGAGGGCTATCTCAGCAGTCTTCCTTATGGCAAATATTTCCGCCTGAAAGATACTGCAGTGGTTCGGCAGTTTATATGGCTGCCTTATATTAGGCTCTGCGCAATACGCCACCACACCTACCCGCGTAGGCATTTTGGAGCCGTCGGTAAATATGTTGACCGCCTGCTGTGCTTGTTCTATACCTTTGCACCAGTCATTTGGTCCCAGAAGAGTTCGTGCTTTGGAATTGACTATCGTGCGAGGCACCATGTAGTCCGTTCTACTAGGTAGATCCTTTCCGATTGTACAATGTCCAAAATTTTGAATGTGCATGTTGCCTGCCGCCGTAAGGCGTTGTGCCGTTTTTCCGGCTATTAGTTTTGCGTGTATGTCCAGGGGTCCATACTAAGAATGGATTCAAGCGCTTTAGTTGGAGTTGAATTCAGTGCCCCCGTGATGCATAGCGCTGCCTGCCGCTGAGTTTTCTCCAAGTGCCTGAGGAATGTTGATTTGTTCACAGCCGGCCACCACACAATAATCCCATAGAGTAGAATAGGACCTACTACCGTTACATAGATCCAGTGCATCAGAAAGGGTGAGAGACCCCAGGTACTGCCTAGCATCTTCTTGGATGCGTATAGCGCAATGGTGGATTTCTTCATCCTTTCTTCTACGTTGGTTTTCCATGACAGCTGGCTGTCCAGGTCGACTCCTAGATATTTTGTGTGAGTTTTCGGTATGAGATGTATATCGTTCAATTCCGGTGGTATCCACTGTAGTATCTTGTACCTTTTCGTGAACAGAACCAGATCCGTTTTCTCTGCTTTAATACTAAGACCGACTGAATGTGACCATCTAAGTACATCTTTGAGTGTGCTCTCCATTATGGAGCTTACTATTGATAGACATTTCCCAACTATAATTATGCTTATGTCGTCTGTATAGGCAGTTATCCTAGGGGCTGTACCTGCGAACTTTTCGAGTAGTTCATTAACGACAAGATTCCATAGTAGCGGAGGAAGAACCCCTCCCTGGGGTGGCCTACTGCGAGCTTCCCTTACCAAGGATCTAGTGCCCCACTCAGCCCGCACCTTTCTGCAGCTTAGCAACTTGTCTAACCATAGGTTTATTGCTGGTGGTGCCCCTATTGCACGTAATCCACTAAGGATTGCGGTGGTTGATACATTGTTGAATGCACCTGAGATGTCTAGAAACGCCCCGAGTGCGGATTCCTTGTGGTGGAGGGGACACTGGTCATTGTCTTTGCGTAGCTGGCTTTGAATGGACGGCTGCTTTGATAATTTTTAATTAATAATAAAAAAATAAAAAAATTGTCGAATTCCTCGTTGTAATTTTAACGAAACATTCAATATTGTTTTATTGTATTTGACTAGCCATTTGACAAAAAATTTTAACATTTGAGCAGGGTTTGTGTCATAATGTGATGCAATTATGTGATGCAATTGTGATGCAATTATTGCGTCATTTAGACATGGCTTAACAAGTGTAACATAGAAATCTGTTTAAAGGGATTTACGTGTATCTGATTATGCACAACATGGCAATGCTCAGATAAAAACAGAAATGCATCTCTAGATAGATAAACATAGAAGTTCTATTTAATTTTGATTTCAGCGTATTCTTCAAGGCATTTGACGATTTGGCAAAACAAATGTGAAATTGTTTAATTCTTTGATCATGAATTCTTTCGATTATTTTATTTTGACTATGTGACTAAGTTTTGCTTTATCGACATTTATTCTATGTGCTAGCCGCTTATCTACGATGCTTTTGCTGCTGTGCCATGAGAGGCTAATGTTTCAATTATAACGAATAATTAGAGGCCATTATTTTTTTATACATCTTTTAGCTTTTCATATTGGCCCTTTCGAAGAACATGGCAAATAGTTTGACCTCGGAATGTAAAACTATTCAAACCATTAGCTGCGTTGCATTCGCTTCAAAATAATCCAGATTATATTTTTTACATGCAATCCAAAAACAAAAATAATAATATTATCACAAATAGGATTGTTTTTGCTATCCATTTAAAATTGTGATATAGCCTTTATAAAATTTGAAACATAAGTGCCGCACCTGTATATTTTTATGAGCTGTCATTTCATTTTTTTAATTATTTGTTTTTTTGATACAATGACTATTAGGTAGCCATGACAGCTACCTATTTTCTCACGAGCTATGACCATCGAATGTTAAACAAAAGAAAATAAAACAAACTGCGTGTGTCACACACATTGAACGCATTCAGCGGAGCCAACAATTGCACTTAAACTATTTATATAATTGCACAATATTAATAATTAAATTGTATAATTTACATGAATTAAATTGTGAGCTTTAGATAAAGTAAGTTTTAAAAGAAGGCAACAACAACAACAACAACAACAACAACTCTGTATAGAGTCAATCACTTAGTTGACTAGACAGTCTGTTTCAGTTAGAACACTAGCTTCTGGCGAAGCAAAAAACTCGTTTCATTTCCTTGGTGTATTTCGACAAACTATCGAACAGCAATGCATATTGAAATAAATAAAGAAGCAACTAGAATAGACGGCAACCTTGATAGAGTTGATGGTTGTGATCTATAAATAGCCTACTGCTTTGAAATGTCATATGATTAGCAGCCACACAATTCAAAAGAATAAATTCCAGAATCTGCACACTCATATACTAGTTTAAACAGTGAGTTGATCACAGCTTAATCACTCAAAGAATACTGAAGAGGAAAATGTAGCGATTTCCGAAACAGACTGTCTAGTCAGCTAAGTGATTGACTCTATAAAGAGTTGTTGTTGTTGTTGTTGCCTTCTTTAAAAACTTACTTGATCTAAAGCTCACAATTTAGTTCATGAAATAATTTCATAGATCATAAAACTATTTGTATAATTTACAATTTTTCTGACGCTTAGAGTAAAACACATTTAGAGAAAAACATCGTTTACTAAGGTATCGCTACCAAAACAGTTCACAACAGTTTTAAACTACACACATTCCCATGACACCTAATAGCTATTGTATCATGATTGCTTGTTTGAATTTAAATTTGACTGCAACGGTAGTGCCCTCTACGAGTCGTTTTTATTGCCGTTCCTTTGAGAAAATTTGTTATCGCGATTATATTAAGGCGCAAGGAATGCAGCTATTATGATAGTTTTTTTTTAGTTCTCTAATTAACGCTATTTTGATAAATTTTTATTAAAATGAAATATTAATTAAACTGGACGAATTTTATGTTTAATAGAATAATAAAATATACAAAATTAATAAAAGCATAGCCGTTTTACTGTTTTAGCGTTCTTTTTAACAAATTCATGAATTAAAATTTATGGGTGGATTACACCCAATGACGTTACTCCGAATAGCGTTAGTAACGGAGGGCTAACTTCTTCGTTCGTGTATATGTGTTGTAACGAAGCTGCCGGTCTTCCGGCTCTATAGCTGAGGTATTCTCAGTCGTGTCCAGGATTCGTCACAAAAAACAGTTTTATTTGTTTCAGGTTCTTCCAAATAAAGCTTTTATTTAACGTTTTAAGTTTGATTTCTTACAATATTTTACGTATAAGCTAAGTAATAGTGATAGTAAGGCGATATAGTGAGCAATGCGATGGTGATTGATTTTAATGGGCTTTGGCGTGCTGAGTGGGCGGACACTCTGGCGTCTTGGCTACAGTCCTTATGTCCAGCCAGTGCGTTACTAATACTACTCTTCCCCTTACGCTCTGTTACTGCGCTCCCAACTAGGATGATGCCCCTTGAGAACTGACGCTATGCCTCACTAACTGAAACCCGTTGTCCCTTGCGAAGTGACGCTGCGCCTCCAAAGCTATAAGACCAGTGTCTCTTGCGAGCTGACGCTGCGCCTCCAAAGCTAAAACCCAGTTGTCCCTTGCGAGCTGACGCTGCGCCTCCAAAGCTATAACCAGTTGTCCCTTGCGAGCTGACGCTGCGCCTCCAAAGCTAAAACCCAGTTGTCCCTTGCGAGCTGACGCTGTGCCTCCAAAGCTATAACCAGTTGTCCCTTAGTCAGGGGTAAGATTCGTCCTCAGTCTTTGTCTCGCCTGTTATCCTTGCCACTTGTCTAAATTACCCAACCACTTTGACACAATCTTACTTCTGTGTGTATTCCTTTATGGTTCTTATATCTTCCTATGGCTCGGCAGCTACTCCCTTTTGCACTTCCGCTCGCTTTGGTGGTCCGTCAGCAACTCCTCTGTAGGCTCAACCGCACGGCTCAACTGTCTGCAAACAACTGACTGTCTTCTCATCAATTAATTTATTGCATACCTCTGCTAACGTACCAGTATCGCTGTTAGCTAGTTATACTAATGTCTTCGTTAACATGTTGACACCGCTCATTGGTGTTGCCCTACTCTGCTACTTATGCTCTCGTCGACATGTTGATACTGCTCAGTGGTTTTCGGAAACATACGCATTGTATTGCTGGGGCGCCCTGGTCACCCATCGAAGTACTCGCGGTCCCGTTGGCGCTTAATCAAATGTTGCTAATTGTTGGTAGTTTGACTGTTTCGCTGTTAGCTATTCGTAGTCATGTTTTTGGTAACATGTTGACACCGCTCAGTAGTGTTGCCATGCTCTGCTATTCATGCTCTCGTCGACATGTTGATACTGCTCAGTGGTTTTCGGAAACATACGCATCGTATTGCTGGGTCACCCTGGGCTCCCATCGAAGTAATCGCGATCCCGTTGGCGCTTATTCTAATGTTGCTAATTGTTGGTACTCATGTTGCTCTTGGTCTTTAGCTTTGTGTGTGCTGTTCTTGTTGTTGCTTAATTCTGTCGCATTGACCGTTGCTCATGCCTTATATATAAATATGTAACTCTTAAGCATTTATGTTGGCACAGGGTGCTTTGTTCAAAATTAGAATCATATAGTATTTGTCTTAATTTATGCAATTTAATTTAATTTTAAGTAATTTCTATTTGAAATAAAAAAAGTAAATAAGAAATTCATGTGTTGCAATGTTATATAAAGAACTTGACAATACAATTAATTCATCTTATATATTAATATTATTCAGTTCAAACGTATGTAAGTAGCGATTGTTGTTGTTAATTGTATTCATGTCGTTGTTTCGTTTTGATGTTCTGGATATCTTCGTATTATTGTTGCTGTTTGGTGCCTGTTTTGCTTCGTCACATTCCCCCCTTACTTCGCCGGCGGTTCGACGCTTGTTTTTACTACTCCGCTGCGGGAGATTTGGATCCGGTATCATGCGTCAAACGGTGTGGTATGGTTTAAGTTCGGCAAGGTGGGTGGTGCGGGTACGCTTCTGACCAGGCTTTCTTATCTGGACGATGACTGGGGACACAAAAAATTCTACCTTATATGGGCCGTCAAATCGAGGTGCCAATTTTGCTGCGAATTGGTCCGTTGCTTTCGACAGGTGGTGTTGTTTCACCCACACCAATTGGCCCAGTTTGGTTTACCATGTTCTGCGCCTTAAGTTGTAGTGACTAGCTTGCGATTGTGCGGCTTGTTCCATGTTCCTCCTAGCAATCTTAAACACTCCTTTTAGCCGTACTGCATGTTCGATAGGGGAAATCGTTTCTTGGCCGGTTCCCGTGGTAAATTCATCGAAAAGTGTTCTGTGGAGACGTGGCTCTCGTCCTTGAACTATGAACGCAGGGCTATAACCGGTGGATTCCGATTTGCCAGTGTTATACGCGAGAGTTAATTCGGGGAGTAGCTCGTCCCACGTGTTCTGTTGGTCTTCTGTTAATTGAGCTATCATTGTCTTTATGGTCCTATTTGTACGCTCTGTAGGGTTCTCCTGTCGTGTGTATGGTGCTGTGTGCCTTTGCTGTACTCCGAGATTTTGTAAGAAGCGTTGAAAACTTCGACTCGTAAATTGAACTCCATTGTCTGTAAATCATTGTGCAATATGATTGATTCTCGGGAGGGGGCATAGAAATAAAATATAAGGAAATGGTGTTACCCTCACATACAGTGTATGTGTACTGCGGTATGTTTCGTGAATTGAGTGAGTGAGACGGAGAATATTTTTTGACATTTGGATCGTTCTGTCGGCCAAAGTAAGAAATAAAAAAATTACTAATATTATAATTTTAATTAAAAGCTATTTCTATTGATAATTTCAGTGAGATTAGTAAAGTTTATCATATAAAGAATTAAACAAACATGCGTTGTGCTGTAAAAAACTGTTTTAGCAGTCAGAACTTGAAGAATAATGTGGTTTCCTTCCATAAGTAAGTATATGAACACCAGTTGGATTTTTTAAACGAAACAACGTTATTTGTAATGAATTGTGTTTAAAAAAGTTATTTAAAGTGAAAATTTGTGCATATCCAATTGGAAAAAGGTGAAAAAAGCAAACTGGAGTACGTTGTTTCCGCGCCAATTTTAAGGGATTGAAATGTCAAAGTGTTTCAGGGGCGTATTCAATTTACATATTTCCACACATTTAAGGGAGCTCGTGTTTTCAGTGAACAAAATTTTGGTCATAAGTGCAGTTTATGGCCCACGCGTAAATAATTTTTTTCTTATCTTTATTAAAGGTACTTGGGCCTCCTTAGTCCAAAAGTGGAGTAATAAAATGTCGGTCTCAAATGGCTAAGGAGATAAAATTCGCTAAAGTTTCCAAATTCAGTGCATAATATTAAATGTGTGGAATAAAGGCCAAAATAAAGAATAAAATAACGCAAAAAATTTTAAAATAAAATAATAGGAAATAAATATTTTATTTTCAGATTTCCACATATTCCTGACTTAAAGCAACATTGGATTGAATCACTAGCTTTAGATCCTAATCTGGTTAATAAAAGATCAGTTGTTTGCTCAAATTTTTTTGAAAATGATTACATCGGTTTTTTAAAAGTCGACATGAAAGCGGATCTGTTTGAAAGAAAGCTGAGAAAAGTAAAGGGAATTTTATATATCTAAAAGAAATAAAGAAAAGCCATCTTTTAGACAAAATTTGCAGAAAACAATTAGTTTTAAAGGTGTTTAAAAAAATTAATTTTATTTATCTTCACTTAATTTATAGAAATTCATTTTTTTATATATACTTTTTTAATATATAAATATTTACAATTTTATTAAAATATAAAATTTAATGCATGAATATAAATGAATACAAACCCAGTAAATAGCTTTTACGATAATTTTTTACTTTACTAATATTCTTTTGGTGTTGGTGTTGAATTGCGAACCAACACCAATATAGAAAATGCCGCACTTTTCTGCTACAACACCACTTCCTTATATTTTACTTCTTAGGGAGGGGGTAAGCGTCTGGTACAGACCTCGCAATCAACTGGTGGTAGTCCACGCATAACCGCCATTGTCCAGTTTTTTTCTTTACTAGCACTATGGGTGCGCTGTGTGGGCTTCGCGAAGGCTCTATACATCTTTTCTCGAGCAACTCATCTATTTCGGTGTCGATTATACGCTGCATGGCTGGATTTTTGGGGAAATATCTTTGCTTGATTGGTTTGTCGTCGCGCATCACGATGCGGTGCGTGGCGATATTCGAAACTCCCTGGATTGCCTCAAAACTTTTTAGCTCTTTCTCCAAAAAGGTTTTAACTTCAAAATTTTCAATGTCTGGTTTAATTCTCGTGTATTGTGCGATATTTCTTTGTTGCACAATTTCCATCGCCGGTGTAACTGACCTTAGTCTCACAGTTTGTACAGCAGGTGCTGCTGCGGCTTTTAAATTATTTTCTCTGCGACCTCTTCTTCTTGCTCTTTTCCTGTTGACTTCTTTTCTTGCGGTAACGCTTGCTTCGGCAGTTGATGACGCAGGTGCTGCTGCGACGGCAGTTGATGACGCAGGTGCTGCTGCGACGGCAGTTGGTGAAGCAGGTGCTGCTGCGATGGCAGTTGATGACGCAGGCGCTGCTGGGACGGCAGTTGATGATGCAGGTGCTGCTGCGACGCAATTCAAAACTTTTGTGTGCTCCTGTGCCCTTGGTACTCTTGGCAGATCTAGGGAAAAATCCCCACATCGTATTGATATCCCGATGCCGTACAGAAAATCCATCCCAAGGATCAAATCGTCCAACATTTCAGGAAGGATGAGTATCGCCAACCGCACATAGTTCTCACCCAGGGACACCTCCGCTTCTAACGCCTCTGTAACTTTTTGTCTGCTTCCATCAGCCAAACTAATCTGAGTTTTCGTAGGCATGATTTTTAACGTAGTCCGCAACTTGTCTGCATAATATTGGCTGATGAAACTCCTTGTCGCCCTTGTGTTCAAAGTAGCCTTCATCCAGACGTCATCAAGTGCTACTGTGGCCACTATAAGGCCCTCTTCTGCTCGAAGACCATCTAATGCTGTCGAGACTCCACAAAATTGGGCCTCCACTCTCCTCGACGTAGAGGGGGCCTTCCGTCGTTTCCCTGTCTTCGGCGTCAGCAGTCGTAAGTCCGAACATTCCTTTTCCCACATTCCCAGCAGAAATTTACACCTTGGTTTTGGCAGTTGCGTGCTAAATGACCGATCTGTCCGCAGCGTCGGCAAGCTATGTGTGGATCAATGTATACGGCTTGTGTCGACTGCTGGCTACCTGCCTCTCTCATCCGAACCTCTGGAAGGTGGTGGTTGTTATTCAACCGCTTTAAGTCCTCGAAGTCGCCTGCCAAATTGATAAGCTCCGCCAGGCTTGAGAGCTCTCTTCTCTTCACATAAAATTGAATCTCGTGGCAGCCATTCCTATAGATCCGCTCTTATTGTTGCTCCTTGCTGAGATTACCATGGCGCATCAGGTTTTGGATGGCTATGACGAAATCCTTAAACTGCTCGCCTGCAAATTGCTGCCGGTGGCGTATTTCGTCTTCCAGCTGCTCTAAAAATCTAGCTGGCAAGAAGAATCCCAGAAAGTCCGTCTTGAAGCTCTGCCAGTTGGTCCAGTGTGCGTTATTGTTGCGGTACCAGTGGAGTGCTTGTTCGTATAGCACCTTAGGCATGCACCGTGGCAACAAATCTATATTCAGATCATATACCTCCACAAGCTCCTCGACTATCTCAATGAAGGCTAGAGCGTCTTCCGTCCCGTTGAAACTCACTGACCACTTCTTCACTCGATCTATGGTGTCGCTGTAAAATGACGGGCGTAACCCACCCCTCGGGGCGTCAGCATATGGTTGTGGCCGAGTCTGGTAGTTTGAAATCCCGGCTGCCCTTGCTTCTTCTTCTTCTTTCATCTCTCTTTTTGTTCCTTGCGCCTCTTGGAAAGATTTCGTTATCGTTATAGCTGGCGTTTTGTTTGTCTCGTTAGATGGTACTGGCACTGGTGAACACCCTCGTCGGTGTTTGACCTCCAGTTCGGTCAGCCGTTTCTCCTGCTCCGGTTCGTAACTATTTTCGTTGATCCGGGCTGCGAACCGTTTCCGCAGCTCTTCTACCGAGCCTTCTGCATCAAATTTAAATTCCTCAGCGTAGCTCAAGAGATCTTCTCGTCGAAGCGAGTACACCCACGTGGTCTTAACCATGATGATTTTCTTCAACTTTTGTAAATTCCACAAATTCCGCAAATTCTTCTGTTATTTTCTTTTCTGGATTTTTTTTTAACACTTTAGATTATTTTCTTAATATACTTCTCCGAAGTTGCAGAAAATCCTTTTTTTTCTGTTTGTTTATCATAATATATGTTGCTGTTATCTTCTGTGCGTATGCCAGTCGACCACTTTTCAAATCACTGCACAATTGCTCACTTTACTATATTTGAAGGGGTCCCTGCTCGGGCGCCATGTAACGAAGCTGCTGGTCTTCCGGCTCTATAGCTGAGGTATTCTCAGTCGTGTCCAGGATTCGTCACAAAAACATAGATTTATTTGTTTCAGGTTCTTCCAAATAAAGCTTTTATTTAACGTTTTAAGTTTGATTTCTTACAATATTTTACGTATAAACTAAGTAATAGTGATAGTAAGGCGATATAGTGAGCAATGCGATGGTGATTGATTTTAAAGGGCGTTGGCGTGCTGAGTGGGCGGAAACACTGGCGTCTTGGTAACAGTCCTTATGTCCAGCCAGTGCGTTACTAATACTACTCTTCCCCTTACGCTCTGTTACTGCGCTCCCAACTAGGATGATGTCCCTTGAGAACTGACGCTATGCCTCACTAACTGAAACCCGTTGTCCCTTGCGAAGTGACGCTGCGCCTCCAAAGCTATAATACCAGTGTCTCTTGCGAGCTGACGCTTCGCCTCCAAAGCTAAAACCCAGTTGTCCCTTGCGAGCTGACGCTGCGCCTCCGAAGCTAAAACCCAGTTGTCCCTTGCGAGCTGACGCTGCGCCTCCAAAGCTATAACCAGTTGTCCTTTAGTCAGGTGTAAGGTTCGTCCTCAGTCTTTGTCTCGCCTGTTATCCTTGCCACTTGTCTAAATTACCCAACCACTTTGACACAATCTTACTTCTGTGTGTATTCTTTATGGTTCCTATATCTTCCTATGGCTCGGCAGCTACTCCCTTTTGCACTTCCGCTCGCTTTGGTGGTCCGTCAGCAACTCTTCTGTAGGCTCAACCGCACGGCTCAACTGTCTGCAAACAACTGACTGTCTTATTATCATTAAATTTATTGCATACCTCTGCTAACGTACCAGCATAGCTGTTAGCTAGTTATACTCATGTCTTCGTTAACATGTTGACACCGCTCATTGGTGTTGCCCTACTCTGCTACTTATGCTCTCGTCATGTTGATACTGCTCAGTGGTTTTCGGAAACATACGCATCGTACTGCTGGGTCGCCCTGGTCACCCATCGAAGTACTCGCGGTCCCGTTGGCGCTTAATCAAATGTTGCTAATTGTTGGTAGCTTGACTGTTTCGCTGTTAGCTATTCGTACTCATGTTTTTGGTAACATGTTGACACCGCTCAGTAGTGTTGCCAATCTCTGCTACTCATGCTCTCGTCGACATGTTGATACTGCTCAGTGGTTTTCGGAAACATACGCATCGTATTGCTGGGTCACCCTGGGCTCCTGCTTAATTCTGTCGCATTGACCGTTGCTCATGCCTTATATATAAATAACTCTTAAACATTTATGTTGGCACAGGGAGCGTTGTTCAAAATTGGAATCATATAGTATTTGTCTTAATTTATGCAATTTAATTTAATTTAAAGTAATTTCTATTTGAAATAAATAAAGTAAATAAGAAATTCATGTGTTGCAATGTTATATATATAGCACTTAACAATACAATTAATTCATCTTATATATTATAATTATTCAGTTCAAACGTATGTAAGTAGCGATTGTTGTTGTTAATTGTATTCATGTCGTTGTTTCGTTTTGATGTTCTGGATATCTTCGTATTATTGTTGCTGTTTGGTTTTATTGTTTTGTTGACGTGCTGTTGACTCTTCTAATGTGTTTTTGCGTGTTTGCTTGTGGTAGTAACATGTGCGGCAAAACAGGCACCAGTTTTGCCTCGTCACAGTGTGTATGTATGTATGTATGTCCGTCAAAACTAGCAAGCCATTTTTCGACAACTTTTTGGTATCCGATTAAGCTGAAATTTAGCATACATATGTAAGACCGGTGACAATGCAATATTGTGATAACATTTTTCCACACCCCCTTTTGACGCTCACAAATCAATAAAAATGATATATCTCTAAAGCTACTAGGCCGATTCAGCTAAAACTTTGGCAGTCCAATTATTTCGAGTGGAGGATAATTAAGGAAAATTGTTTACCCTTTAACTGCCCACAAATCCATAAAAATGATAAATGTCTAAAACTACGGGGCTGATTCAGCTGAAATTTAAACGGTTAAGTTTCATCAAATAATGCATGGGGTTTATGAAAAACAGGGCCCCCTTTTACCGCCCACAAATCAATAAAAAAGTTATATCTCCAAAGCTGATTCAGCTAAAATTTTGGCAGTTAATTTAATTCAAGTAGAGGATGGTTCAGGAAAAAATGGTGCCACACCACTTTTTACCGCCCACAAATAAATAAAAATCCTATATCTTCAAAACTACGGGGCTGATTATAACTTACTTAGTTCGTATTTATGTATGTATGTATGTATGTATGTATGAATGTATGCATGTATGTATGTATGTATGTTTTTTTTTATTTTATATGCAAAGGGGGAACCTTCAAAATTCCCCACCGTGCAGGTGGGAGTGTACGATTTTTACGCACTAAACCTACATGATACCTGGATAATTTCGCTGGGCTTGGGAACAGCACTAGGCTGGAAACTGTTTGGCTACTGCCGGGATTTACTGTGGAATGGTCTCAACTCTTCGCAGCTCTTCGGTTATTTTTCTAGCCAGGGTGCTAACCATCGACCAGTTCTCTTCGCTCTTTAGCATAAGAGAAACCCTATTTTGCTGTGTTAACGTTTCGCCGAGACAGGCCGAGGCCTCAAGTCTGGCGTTATGGAACATGGGGCACACAAAAAGAACGTGCGCAGCGTCTTGCAGCGTATTTCTTGTGCAATTAGTGCAGTAAGGATCGATCGCGTGTTTATATTTGTGAAGGTATGCCTTGAAGCAACCATGTCCGCTTAGAATCTGTGTAAGGTAAAAGTTCACTGAGCCGTGGCTTCTGCCATACCACTCGGTTCGGCTAGGGATGAGCTGGTACGTCCACCGACCCTTCTCTGAACTATCCCAGCGGTCTAGCCGTTTTTGCAAGCTTCTCTCTCTAGCGAATTTTTTATTAGCTGCTGTGCTTCGCTACCAGCTGTGAGAAGCGCTTCTTCCACGAGAAGGTCAATAGGGATCGCGCTAGCTAGAACCAGTGCTGCATCTCCGGATACCGTTCTAAAGCTGCGTCAAGTCTGTAAACTAACTCTACTCCGTGTCGGTAGGACTTCGTTTTCATCGCTGTGGACCATACAGTCGCACCATACATCATAGTAGATCGCACTACGTTGAGGAGCAGTGTTCGTCGTGCTTGTTTGGGGCCTCTTTTGTTCGGCATTATTCTAGATAGCGCCAGACATACTTCGGATGCTTTCCTGTGTGCGTACTGCATATGTTGCTTAAATGACAGTCTGGAATCGATCATTACACCGAGATATTTAATGAACGGCTTCGATTCAATTACTGTTCCATAAATACTGATGCTGGCGGTTTCTAGTTTTTTCCGACTACTTATAAGTACCATCTCAGTCTTATGTTCAGCTAGACTAAGTCCCGCTCTTCGCAGCCAATCGCAAATCATAGCGATAGTTACACTACTGAGTGCCTCAACTTCTTCACGGTGTTTTGCTGTCGCCACAACTGCAAGGTCGTCGGCAAAGCCAACAATCTTGACGTCTGCTGGCACCTCAAGCCTGAGAACCTGCCTTTCGGTATGAGCACTAACTTCTAGGTTTTCCACTGTGTTGGGAAAATGCCCTCTAGAAGGCACGCGTTGAAAAGCTGGGCGAACTGATGCGGCTGCAACATAATCGCAATCTTCAGTGTGCGTTTCGGAATACAATCAGGACCTGGCGCCTTGTCGTTTTTTATGTTTTTTACTACGTTAAAAATCTCCTCTATGGTTACAACCAATATGGTCCGTAGCTCGATGTGTTCCTCGACCGGCTGGGCCGCTTGCTGCTGTGAAAAGAGTGTTCTAACTATAACACTTAGTACCTGCGGGTCCGTAGGTGCTGGTCGCCTGAACGACTTCAGTTTTTTCATAACTAATCTGTATGCAGTACCCCATAGATTGGTTTCTGCCTCATCACATAGCTGTAGGAAGCATTGGCGCTTACTCGTAAGGATTGCTTTTTTCAGGTCTTTCTTGAGCATTCGATAAGTTTCGCGGAGTTCGTTGAAGCTATATGAACCTCTTGCCAATAGTACGTCCTTCATGCTTCGAGGCATTTCCTGCGTGCTTCAGCAATTTCCGCCGTCTACCAGTAGACCGGGTCTTGCTTGCGCTTGCTAGACCGCCTCGAGATCATCGCTGCATCGCAAGCTCTTCTTGTTTTGTCCAGGGTCTGCCTTGCCATATTATTTGGCGTGCCAGACAGATGCATATCGGCCATTACTACTTTCAAAATGTCTTCGCCTAGTGTTTTGACTTTGTACAAATATTTATTTCCCGTATTTATGCTGTGTCGGCTACGCGGTCGACCATCGAGCTTATAAATGATAGCTTGGTGGTTGCTGTGCGTGTACAGATTACTAACATGCCACTCTGCTTGCCTAGTTAACTCGCTACTGGTCGATGATGGAGCTTCCGTCCGCACGGCTGAATGTTTGTTGGGATCCATTATTGAGCAGCACCACGTCTAGTAGAGCAAACGCTTCAAGGAGAATAAAGCCACGTTGGTTTGTTTTTTGACTTCCCCAGTCAAGTGCCCACGCGTTAAAGTCACCAGCGATAAGGAGTGGTTTCAGGCCTCTCGTTTCGCTGACTATCGTGTCAAGAATCTCAGTGTATTCCTGGATCGACAGAATTGGCGCTAAGTAGTAACTCACGACATGTATGCCATCTACTTCCGCGCGGACGAAACCGTTCGCACGTGTATGAAGCCTTAGATAGCAGGGAGCCCTTACACAAGACCATAGGGCGGCTTTCCCGGTAATGTCCGAGGCCCATGCTCCTACGGTTTTTTCGGCGTAAGGTTCACTCAACATAGCCAGGTCGATGGCCTGGTCTCTGACGGTTTGCCCTAAGAGGTCCTGTGCTGCGCAACAGTTGTTGAGGTTCAACTGCAGTACTCTCATCTGCGTCTCCGTTGGTTGGCTCCTTGAACGGACTGGCATTTTAGACTTCCGGCGCGGTGGTTGGAGTCTTGGCCTTCATTAGCTCTGCAAAGAAAGAAGCTCGCCTTTGCTTCGCAATCTTTGGCCTTATGGCCTTCTCTACCGACTGGCGAACACGGAGTCGAATTTCTCTTTCAACTGTTGGTTCGTCTGGGTGGTTGAACGCTTCAGTTGGATCAACACCTCACCCTTCTCTGTGCGTCTTACTGTAGAGACGTTTTCTCGAGTGACTTTTCCTGCTTCATCTTCAAGATGATGTCACTGTATGAAAGCTGGCCTTCTTTCGCCACCACGATTGCGTCCGGTCTTACTAGCTTTGGTGGTGGTTTTTTCCATTTCTTCCGTTTTCTTGACTTGCTAATCACCTTGGTCCTATTGAGGCTGCCTTCGACGCCTTCGGGAACAATGGATCTGTTTGGCAATCCTTATCGGCGAGATATGCCTGACTAAGCGGTTGTGGATCCCCCGAGTTATTATTTGACTCTTTAGATCCTACTTCCTTTATTTCTCTCGCGAGATCAGGGTACGCGAGTTTAGAGAGATTAATAAGCCTCTTTATCTCGTGGTGAACGTTTGTTCTACTCTTGACGTATTCTGCCAGGCCATCGATGTAAAGCTTCAGTTTGCCCATGCTAGTACTGACAGGATCGTAAACTCTGGGGCTTGGTGTTCCTACCGAGGGTAATTTATCTTTACTCTCTTTCAGTTGCATCAGGGTCTTTGTGCCTCCGGGAGTGCCTTTAAAGGCAAACGCTGGATCTTTGAGCTCAATGTTAAAGGGCTCTCAGCTTTTTTGTTGCTCGTAGCTTAAACTGGTGCAGCGGCTGAGTGCGCCACCGTTGCAGCAGTGTTATGGGATGAAATGTTGGTTAGGGCCTTCAGAATCCGTGCCCCTGCCGTGGTAGTGGCCACGGGCGGATTTCCACTATTGCAGTTGCCACTTGGAGTAATTTTGTTATTTTATACCTACGGACAGGTTTAGATACTGCCGACCACTACGGTACAGACGCAGACCAGGAAGCCGCCCAATGTGGGTCAGAAGCGCCTTGATTCCTGGTACGTATATATGTATGTATATATGTATGTGTGTATTTTTGTCTGTCTGTATGTCTGTCTGTATGTGTGTATGTCCGTCAATATTTACAAACCATTTTTCGCTATTTAATAATAATTTAGCAAAACTTTGCTTGAATTTAATCAAACTTTTGCTTTTTACTCAATACATGAATAGTGATTCCAATTAAGTAATCTTTTTCTAAAATTACACCGTGATTGAGCAAAGTTTTGCTGATTTGCTTTTAAGCAAAACATTTGCTTGATTCAAGCAAAATAATTATCTCCGTGCATCTGCTTGGTGCATCGACAATTTATTGCCGTTAAATATATCTAAATGCCAAAGTTTGACTTTCAATCGAATTTTATCTCCTGTGGTTTACCCATATAAACTCGGAAATATAACATTGGCTTGAATAACTTTAAAGAAAGATCTTAGAGTTAGACTTGATAGTAAATTAAGGTTCTCAAGGCATAAACCGAAACTGTAAAGATTTTTGTGATCTTAAAACTATATAAAACTAAGTAATTAACTTTATATTTTTCCTTTGCAAGGTCCATTTTAAAATACTGCTGCATAATCTGGGACCACTTTTATATATGCGCTTCAAATAGAATCAAATGAATTCAGAGACGTACCAATTTAAGTACGCTTATATTATGATAAGAGAGGGGTTCTTCTGCATCTAAAATATACCTACTATATACATATATGACAAATGTAAATTTATTTTTTTCTTTTCACGTCTCTTTTAAATGAAAGCTTATTTTAAAAAATTTTTTTACTTTTTATTTTTTTTTTTGCTACACCATCTTATATATACATATAATTATAAAGTTTTAGTTATTAAATTTTCCATACACAAGAGCAACGAGTTATTAAGCTGGCACAAAAGTTACAGACAAATATAAATACATGATTTCACAAAAAATATATAAAAAAACATTTTTTTTACAGCAACACATACACAGAAAAATTTTCGTTTTCAGTTGGAACAACCTACCAAACAAATTTATTCGTGGTAGAAATTTTTCAGCAACTTGGAGTAAAACTCAAAACCACTCCAAAATAATTAAAACTCCAGCCTTATAATAAAACTTAAGGAATTTTTAAATGTGAATATTCATATTCTGCGTTGTTTTCCCATTATAATTTTCACGATAAAAAAAAAATTATGTCACAAAGTGTTCACGTACAGATCAAGCGACCCATCTTATATAGCATATATGCAGATATATTGATGGAGGCAATACATTAGCGTGCATGGATTTGCAAAATAAGTATTGCCAGCTTATGATCACTTTGCACAAACACAAAAAAAAATGTTTTGCTCTCTAATACTTACACTGATTTTTTAAGTTTCTCAAAAAAAAAAAAAATTATTCTCGAATATTAGTGCTCATACTCTTGGGTACCTGAATATAATTTTACCTAAAATTTTTTTCACGCGTATTCAGAGTTGCCATCCCGTGCAACTGCTGAATATTTTCCACTTGAAGAAAAAAAATTTTATTAGTCTTTAATTTCTCAAAAAAAATTTAAATCGAATATCAGTGCTCATACTCTTGGGCACCTGAATAAAAATTTACTTCAACATTTTTTTCTTGCGTATTCAGAGTTGCCATCCCGTGCAACTGCTGAATACTTTCGACTTGAAAAAAAACTTTTTATAAGTCTTTAATATCTCAAAAACAAATTTTCAATCGAATATCTGTGCTCATACTCTTGGGCACCTGAATATAATTTTACTTTAAAATTTTTTTCACGTATTCAGAGTTGCCATCCCGTGCAACTGCTGAATATTCTGGACTTGAAGCAAACCTTTTTATAAGTCTTTAATTTCTCAAAAAAATGTTCAATTGAATATCAGTGCTCATACTCTTGGGCACCTGAATACAATTTCACTTCAAAATTTTTTCTCTCGTATTCAAAGCTGCCATTCCGTGCAACTGCTGAATATTTTCGACTTGAAGAAAAATTTTTTCTAAATATTTAATTTCTCAAAAAAATTGCTCTCAAATATCAGTGCTCATACTCTTGGGCACCTGAATATAATTTTACTTTAAAATTTTTTCTCGCGTATTCAGAGTTGCCATCCCGTGCAACTGCTGAATTTTTTTTCGGCTTTAGGAAAAAATTTTTGTAAGTCTTTAATTTCTCAAAACAAAAATTGCTCTCGAATATCAGTGCTCATACTCCAGGGTACCTGATATAATTTTACTTTATAATTTTTTCTCTCGCGTATTCAGAATTGCCATCTCGTGCAACTTCTGAATATTTTCGACTTGAAAGAAAGTTTTTTAAAACTTTTATTTCTCACAAAATTCTTTCTCTTGAAACTCAGTGCTCATACTCTTGGGTAACTGATATAATTTTACGTGTAAATTTTTTCTCATATTATCTTAACAAAAATTTCTTTTATATTGTTGATAATCTTACTCGGTTTTTTTCGATTTCTTGAAAATCCTCTCAAATTTTAAAAGCTACCAACTCCATGTAACTTCTTAACTCTAATAATTCTTTTAAAAAAAAAAAATCATTTCTATACTTTTAGAGTTACCAGCCCTGTTCAAATACTGTTAATTGTGAATAAATCTATTTAAACATCTCAGTTCAGAGTTGTCAACCCCGTGCAACTTCTGAAGTAAAACTTATCACACTATTTCTCAATAGTAAAGTGATAAGTCATCTCAACTATAAGTGGCCAAGTTGGATTCTAAATCAACTCGTGTGCTCAGTAAAAATGAGTTTCAAAGCCAAATTCATTTTTACTTCTGACAATTTGGTCTAGTTTTGCTCGAAGTTTGAAGGCATCAGCGTCGATGATCACACCGATTCCAGTGTACATACCACAGTACATACTACAGATGTAAGGCACACATGATAGACCTAGGAAAAATGTTCGAAAATGAGATGGTGAAACCAACTCATAGCACCACTCTCATCAATTCTCTAGCTCAAGACAACTCGATCGCCTGTATCAAGGTACCACCTTGTGATACAGAAATCTTTTATGGAAGCTATGAAGAGTGGTGCTACGGCAGTCTCTCCTATCTATGCTCATCGGAGTTGCCGGAGGAAACGTTAGCACTCTGGGAGCAATTCCTTACATCAAGGCGAGAATTTCCAACGTGGTTACAGATGGACGAATTCCTGACAGCTCGCTACAAAGTCGTCGAGAAATTAAACAGCATCAAAGGGGCTAAACCGAAATGGTCTCCGCCCTCGGCTCCAAATAGGAACCAACAAAATGGCTCAAATAACCGGAACACTAACGCTCACTACCCGCAAAGTAATGCTCAACAAAACTCGAACCATAGGTCCAATGTGCAAAATTTCCACTCTTAAAATAATGCACAAGTAAACTTTTCTCTCTGCCCGAAATGTCAGCAGCAGCACGCTCTTCGACTGTGTCCGCAGTTTAAAATAATTTCTGCTCAAGAAAGAAACAAATTTGTTACCCAAAACAAAATTTGTTCCAATTGGTTGGCGTATTCTCACACAAAAAGAGAATGTCAAAGTTCATGCTTGTGTTTACATTGTAAAAAACTGCATCACACTATGCTGCATATAAACCATCAAGCAAACTCTGATAATCATCAAACACCGTCCACTTTTCAGTCACGCCCAACATCATCGATGCATATCGAAACGACGGCACAACAATCTCTATCCTCTAATGAAATCTCTTCTGACTCTCGTCAAGAAGAAATTGCTCAAGTCAGCACTCACTTTTCTGCCAATGAGGAAAAAATTATATTACCCACAGCACTTATCCACATATTGCTTTTGTGCACTTATCCACTTTTACGCTAAGAGCTCTAATTGATCAGGGTTCTCAAAAAACTTTAATTTCTAAAAGAGTTTAAAACTTTCGCGCACTTCCAACCCAAAAATTCTCACAAATATCTCTGGCAAAGGTGGTCAGATGGTTGGCAGCTCAAGTCAAGTTTGCAGTCTTAAAATTGTAACGAAAGATCTCAGCTTTCAACTATACGTGCAAGCATTTGTCTTACCCAGACTCACAAGCTTATTGCCATCTAGCACCTTCTCGAAACCTAATTTTAAGGAACTGGAAGGCTTAAAAATCACCGATCCTAACTTCTAATTGCCAGGTCAAATTGATATGCTAATCGGTAAAAGTGATGATCTTCCAAGTCTTTTACTCGAAGGCTTGCGTACAAATGTTTTCGGCGGAGTAGCCCAAAACACTGTGTTTGGATGGATTCTACGTGGTCCTCTCACTGTCGAAAGTGGCTCATTCTCCACTCAAGTTTCATGCGTCACCGAACCCTCTCTAAGTGACTTAGTTCGTCAGTTTTGAGAGCTAGAAGAGGTACCAGCTTGCAGAGATGTCTCAGCCGAAGATGCGTATTGCGAGAGTTTTTATAAACGCACTACATTTCGTCAAACCTATGGTCGATATGTGGTCAAGTTCCCTTTCAAGAAAACTTTTCATTCTCAGGTGGCATTAGGTGCTTCTTGTTTCGTTGCTCTGCAATAATACAAACTCATCGAACTCAATTTGAACAAAAACTCACAATAAAAACCTCAATATAACCAGGTTCTACTGGAATATTTGACTCTAAATCACATGCAAGAAGTTTTCTCTAACAAAATGTACGTGATGGAAAATACTTCTCATTCTATCTCCCGCATCATACGGTAATCAAACCAGCCAGTACCACAACAAAAGTTCGAGTGGTTTTTAATGCGTCAAAAGCTTCACAAAGTGGTTACTTTCTCGATGACGCACTTTGTACTGGTCCTACTCTTCAAGCTGACATTATTATTCTCAATTGGCGATTACATTGCTTTGGCGACATTGAAAAAATGTATCGTCAAATAACAGTGCATAAAGACGAACTTTCAACGGATACTCTTCTGTCCCGACGCTTCTCAATCTATAAAAGATTACTGTCTCAAAACAATAACTTTTGGTGTTAATTGTGCCCCGTACTTGGCCATTCGAACTTTGCATCAGCTAGCTGAAGATTGCAAAGATGAATTTCCATTAGCTTATCACATACTCAAACGTGAAACCTACGTCGACGATATCTTGTCCGGCGGTCACGACATGCATTCTGCTCTGAATGTCCAAACACTAGTAATAAATGCGTTGAAATCGGCTGGCTTACCACTTAAAAAAATCATCGCAAATCATGCTGGTCTCTTACAACATCTTCCTACTTAAGATTTACTTAATGACAATTTTTTAAAATTTTACGACACAAGCTCTACAAAAAATCTCGGCATTAAATGCAATGCGATCAGTGATTCATTCTGCTACTCCATTAAACCCATCACACTCACGGGATCTGCTACAAAGCGACAAATCCTGTCTGCCGTAGCATCACTGTTTGACCCTGCAGGATGGTTAACTCCAATCATAGTTCAAGCGAAAATGCTTATTCAACAAATCTGGATAGAAGGCGTAGACTGGGACGAATGCGTATAGCCCATGTCAAAGTTGCCTTCCATTGAGGAAATAAGAATTGCAAGATGGATTGGATTTGTTCCTCAAACAAAAAAAAAAAAAAATTCAAATCCATGGCTTCTGTGACTCCTCAGAAAAGGCGTACTGTGCGATGCTGTATTTGCGCACTTGCGATTCTAACAACGTACTCAGCTCTCATTTGTTGGTCGCAAAAAGCAAAGTCGCTCTACTTCAGATTACAAGCTTACCTCGCCTCGAATTTTGTGCGGCAGTACTTTTGTCAAAATAAGTCAAACACATGGAAAACATATGTTGCCAACTGAGTGCCAGAGATTTTAAATAATGTTAAAAATGCAACACGGAAGCATGTCTCCTCAGGAGAAAATCCAGCATATCTCGGAACACGAGGCTGCTCTCCGCCTCAACTCATTCACAACTCTCTTTGGTGGCATGGACCTACCTGGTTTCTGGAAGAATCCAACCAATGGCCAAACTGCAAATCAACGGCCCTAGTGGTACCCGAAACAAAAAAAGTGGAAATTCTCGTTACTTTCACTCCAGATAATGATCTACTCAATAGATTTTCTTCATACCCGAGAGCTGTGCGCGTAATCGCATATATGTTCAAGTTCGTTCATCGTTGCTCACCCAAATATCGAGCGAACCGCAATAAAAAACTCGGGAGAATTATCTCAAAATTAAATAAATTTTGTTAGGATTAAATTGATTGTACAATCGCAATTAATATATTACCCTGAAGAGTGTAAAAATCTGAACTCCTCTTTACCCATCTCCAATAAAAGTTCTCTTTTACCACTTAATCCATATATGGACCCAAATTCAGCACATCGAGTGAATGGTCGTTTAGCCAATGCCGCCCTCACTTTTAACGAAAGGCACCCTATTATTTTACTAGAAAAACCCCGCCTCTTTAGCCGTATATTCGATTTTACTCACAAAACATTGACCATGCAGAACAGCAACTCATGCTTAAAAATCAAGCACTGTATCTTTCAATGCAAAGTGTGCACGATCTTAAAAAAATAGCTGCAATCCCAAAAGCTGCTGTTCCTCCTGAGCGAGTCAATTGTTCACTTCCCTTCACGACTACTGGATTTTATTTTGCGGGCCTCTTTGAGTTGAAGAACTCAATGTTTCGTAAAGCTCCTTATCTTAAAGGATACGTACATTTTTTTGTTTGCTTCTCAACCAAAGCTATTCACTTAGAAGCTGTTTCTGATCCCTCTTTGGAAGCCTTTTGTGCTGCCTTTGCACGCTTCGTTGGTCGACGTGGCCTCCCACAAAAGTTGTTCTCAGACAACGGATGTAAATTCGTTGGGGCCGATCGAACCCTGCGAAAAGAGTATAACCAATTTGTGAAAAAGTCTGCTGAAGAGCTTTCCAAACAGTTCAGCATACGCGGATTTGAATGGTCTTTTATACCCTCAACTGCTGCTCATGTAGGTGGACTCTGGGAGGCAGCAGTAAAGAGTCTCAAAATCCACTTCAATCCTAGAAAGTCAACGGCCGTGGAATCAACACGTATAATTTTTGTGCTCTCGTTGATTTTTGTTAAATAAGCTAAAACAATTTTAACAATTTCGAACATGCCGTGTATCTGCTCAACAAGGGTCGAGCGTCATTTGGATGAAGATCAAAAAAATTAAATGCTTCAACTGCAATGAGTTTTTCCACTGCACCTGTGTAAATTTAAAGAAAAGTGACTTGGAATTTATGTTAAAAAACCACCAAGAATATAAATGCAAGGCCCGATTGTTGTTAAATCGACACCGTTAGCAACATCTATAGATACGACTACAAACAAAGCTGATAATAGCGAGACTCTTATACTGTCTGCTGTCTCCAAATTGGCATTGCCAGATTTGAGTTTAACTGCAGCTAAAGAACACCTTGCTACACCAACAACTACTATCCAACCAAACGAGTGCACCTCAGTGCACGAGTCCACGTTCTTTCTCAAATTGATAGAGCAAAAGACCGAAATTATGGATCAACGTTTCGAAAAGCAAAGTAAGCAAATTACCTCTCATATCCAAATGAGAGAATAAACAAATATATAACTAGTATACTTACCACCGCAATACAGGAGAGTGAGAGGAGGATCCTAGATGAGCTCCAACAAAATATTGTAGAAATAAAAAATGGTCTCGCTGACGTCGTCGAGAGAGTTACTCTTCTGGAAGATAATTCAATGGACGTCCAATCTCTTAAAGCTGAGACCGATTCTCTTAAAACTCAGCTCACAAGGCAAGATAATTCCACCGTAGCATGTGACCTTCGCATCAATGGAATCCCGTTCTACAACGGTGAGAATCTTTTTGATATCTTCAATTATTTGTGCGGCACAATAAACATAAATCTACCAAATATTAAAAACATATACCGTCTGCAATATTCACGCGAACGCACTAATTCTGATGCACCAATTATTGCTAAGCTCGAAACACCATATGAACGTAATAGAGTGCTAAAATCTTTGGCTCTGTTCCGCCGCACTGCTAAAACAACTCTACGCCTTCACCATCGAATCAACCGTTTTATGTCAACGAATGCTTAACAAATACTAACCATTCAATTTTACAAGCTGCGCTACAACTCAAACGAAGAAAGCAACTATTAGCACCTTTTACTCTCAGTGGCTTAGTTCACATCAGGGTAAGAGAGGGTGATAATTCTGAAAGTGTGGAATGTATGAACAAGCTACAAGCACTTATTGGCTCTGATCCATACTTCTCCATAACAGGCAACAGCAACAATAATAACATCAACTGCAATAGAAACGAGTCTTCAAAATCAGAGCATAACAACGAAATCATTAATGGCACTGAACTAAATCCTTCTCTCTTTCGTGATTCACAAAACTAATTCCTTTCTCAATGCTAGCTATATCTTCTTAATTCATAATATCTACAATCAGCAATTTTATTTACTCTCTTATACTATTTCCGTATATTTATTATTTTGTATTACCTATAAACTTAAAATTTTGTTTTGCTTATTTTTTCATACATAGTTATAAGAATATTTTATTGCAACAATTGATACCACAACTTGCACGCATTTCCATGAAATATTTTCACAATGACAAGAACTTTAGATAGCGAAACGTTGAGTTACGAAGACAATGCTTATACTCTTGTTCGTATACTTTCTAAACAACGTCAAGGGCTTAGGGTATGTCATATTAACGCGCAAAGTTTAATTAATAGAATGGATGAATTACGATACATATTTGAGGGCTCTAGTATAGACATAGTTTGTGTATCTGAGACATGGTTTAATGTTGCAATTCCTTATACTTGCACTTATTAAATTGGAGGGTATAGAAAGCATATCGCTGCCTTTCTCAAATATAATTATAGCTGGGGACTTTAATAGCAACCTCCTGTTAGAAAACCCACTCGCGGACAATATGGAATCGTTAGGTCTATTTTCAGTAAATAATTATACACCCACTCACTTCACTTATTTTAATAATTCCCTACTTGATTTGCTTTTCGTAAATGATAAGACCAAAGTTCTACTTTACAATCAGTTAGTAGTACCTGCTTTTTCTAAACATGATCTAATATTTCTAAATTATGATTTTCAATTGTCTGACTATTCTACTACATATAGTTATCGTAACCTTAGGCAAATCAACTATTCACATCTCAGTTGCGAGTTAAATGAAGTTAGTTGGAGTGACATATATAAAATGATATCGGTTGGAGATCAGGTGCATTTTTTCAGCACCATTTGAGTAAACTTTTCATTGAATGTGTACCCATCTCAACTAAACACATGAAATGTCAGCAAAAGCCATAGATTAATAGCGCTATAGAAAATCTTATCTTTGATCGTAACACAGCTTACAAGTATTGGAGGAGGTTTAACACTCCTGAACTTTACGAAGAATTTAAACAGATAAGGAAAACCATTCGAAATGAAACGAAGCAGTCAAAAACCAATTACTATAGCGAAAAATTTTAGAATGCACTTGATAGTAAGAAATTGTGGAATGAAATCCGTAAAATTGGCATTGGCAAAGAAAATACTCGTAGTTGCGATGCTGTGGATGTTAATGATCTAAATAAAAAATTCATCAAAATTCCAATGCCTGCAGTCAAGGAAAATGTCTACACTTAATCATTTGGAAGCCTCGATCATAATGTCCTCTTTTCATTTCATTGCGTTGGTCAATGTAATATATAAAAAAAATTAATAATATCCAGAAACTAACTAAGCAAAACCCAACAGACCTCACTGTTTAACGATCATTACTTATATCGAGGAACCATAGATGTAAGTTATCCCTCTATCTTTACCCACCCTACCTTGGCAATACGATACATTTTAGCGATTGCCCCAAACGTAGTTCCAGCTCGAAAGTCTAAACTTGAATAACACACGTAGCTGATGACGACGGACTACGCATAATTAAATTAGAAAATCATACTTGAAATCATAGTAAATATTACGAAATAGATTCTTATTTATTGAAACATTAAAAAAAACAAATTTTAATATAAAATAAATAAGGAAAAAGTAGACAGTAATTTTTGATTAAATATAGCTCCAACTGTTCAATCATTTTTTTTTTAAAAACTTCAATTTTTTGGGTAAACTAAATTCAACTTGTTTACGGTCCCGCAATATTATTAAATAAATTTAGTATTGATTTAAGCTAGCAATAGTGTTTTATTAAAAATTAAACTTCAGTACATTTTTCCATTATGTTTTAGTAGTAGAACTTGAGCGAGAGAAAATTACTTAGCAAGTGAATATTACAAATAAGATAAATGCAAACAAAGTAACAGCGCGAAACAAAGTGAAATTGAAACAGCGCCGAAAGGTGAGAGCATAATTAAGCTCACACTTTTCGCTTATAGATTAAATGTTGTTGTCATTTGTTTGTAATATTAGCAAACTAGCAAAGAATACATTTATGTGTGAATGATCTCTGTTGATCCTCTGTTTTCTGCTTTAACAAGCAGTATTCTTGATTATGACTTCATAATGTTGTGTGGAGATTTCAACATCAATATTATTTCCAATGAAACTAGTAAGTTTTTACTCTATGATAATTTATCGACAGTAGGGCTATCAGTTGTAAATGATACTGTACCCACGCGGTACTGCAATAATTTCACTCCTAATCTACTTGATTATTTTATTGTTTCCGATCTTTCAGTAGTTTCTCTATTCGATCAACTCTATTTTCTATCTGACCACGATTTAATCTTTTGTTCGTTAAATGTTAATTTGTCTCGTAATTCAATTTCTTTCCGTGATTTCAAAAATATTAACTATCAGTCCCTGTTCCTCGATGTGTCAATGTTATCTGTTAATGAATGTTGGCTTCACCATAATATAAACGATAAGCTTAAGTCTCTTTTAGCACCGATTACATATCTTTTTGACAAACATGTACCGCTATTTACGACAACCGTGAAAAATGTGTCTTGTCCCTGGTTCACCCAATACGTGTCTAAAAGCATTAAAAAAAGAAACAAATTACAGAAAATATGGAAAATCAGACCATCTCATGAAAACTGGGAATCTTTTCGCTTGGCTAGAAATGAAGCTGTTTTGTTAGTAAGACGGGCCAAAAAACGATTTTTTCTGAGAAACTAGATTTATCCCTTAATTCGAAAACGTTGTGGAACAACATAAAAAGACTTGGGTTATGTAATAAAAATCGTAATGAATGCAATGAAGATCCTGAGATTCTAAATAATTTTTTTGTTGACATTTTTTCTACCTCTAATGACACCTCTACGCTTTCCAGTGACAACGTGACTATACCACAGTCTTTTAAGTTTGAAACGGTTAGTGAAATTGATGTTGGAAACTGTGTTATGCAGATAAAATCAAATGCAGTTGCAGAAGATGGCATTCCCATCAAATTTTTTAAACTTTTACTACCTCACATAATAACTTCTCTTACGCACATTATAAATAATTGCTTTATAACATCCTCCTTTCCCGACATGTGGAAAATTGCCATCGTTACACCTATAGCTAAAAAGCAAAATCCATCTGGTGCGAATGATTATAGGCCTATAAGTATACTGTCACCATTGTCAAAGGTATGTGAAAAACTTATGGCTCAACAAATTAGCAAATATCTTTCTGAGAAAAAACTGCTATCCCGCTATCAGTCTGGTTTTAGGGCAGGGCATGGGTGTTCCTCAGCGGTAGTAAAGGTTCTTGATGATATTCTACCCGAATATGATGCCGGCTCTATGACTTTACTCTGCTTACTTGATTTTTCCAAGGCCTTTGATAAAGTTATAGTTATTTGTGTCAAAAGCTTAGGTATCTTTTTGGGTTCTATGATAGTGCTGTTAATCTAATGTCTAGTTATTTGTGCAATAGAATGCAAAGAGTTAAGGCTGGTCAGGTATCCTCGTCATACAAATTAGTAGTAAGTGGTGTTACACAAAGCTCTATACTAGGTCCTCTGTTATTTTCAATTTTTATAAAAGACATCTTTATTGTTTGCCGGAATGCATCTGTTCATGCTTATGCAGATGATATCTAGCTTTATCTTTCGCGACGAACTGGGCTTCTTGATGATCTGTGTTTTAGGTTAAATGAGGATCTCAGTAGCATCAATGAGTGGGCCAAAAGTAATGGCCTTCAACTAAACGCTGCCAAATCGTATGTTTTTCCTATATGTAAAAGTAAAACTTGTGTCGTTGATGTCCCTGATCTGTTTATTGGCAATAACAAACTGACTGTGGTGTCGAAAGTAGTAAACCTAGGTTTCTACATTAATTCTTCTTTGTCCTGTGTAGACCATGTTAATAGTATAGTCCAAAAAGTTTATTATGTCCTACGAAGCTTAAGAATGTCTGCTAGTGTCACTCCTACTGAAATTAAACGTAGATTAGTCATACATCTAATTTTACCAATCATTTCTTATTCAGACATAGTTTATAGTAAACTTGGCGCATCTTCCCAGTTAAAAATTCAAATTGCATTTAATTACGCCCCACGCTATGTGTATGGTCTCCGCAAATACGATCGTTTGTCTCGTTTCCGAAATGCAATATTTGGATGCGACATAACTGCTTACCTAAATGCTAGAAACTGTATTTACTTGCACAAACTAATCCATGGGAAAACTCCTTGCTATCTGCATGAAAAACTTCAGTTTTGTATGTCAAGCAGAAGCCATGTTCTGATAGTTCCGAGGCACAACTCATTAAACTCTTCCCACCTGTTTTTCATTAACGCCATTAGGTTGTGGAATGCTTTGCCAAGATGGCTTAGTGAGGTCACTGGGAGAGAGCCTTTTAGGCAATCTATCTTTTCATTTTTCTCTACTCAATAGCTTTTCACTTCCTTACTTCTCTATGTTATCTATTCTTTATCTATTTTTTGTATCAGTATTTTTTTTCAATCTTAACTTATCTTTAATTCTTTTTCTTTTTTATATTCTTTAAAATAAAAAAATAACATAAAGCCAATATTATTTAAAAATTAAGGTCATTATTTTTGATTCTATTTTAAACAGTTGTTATTATTCTTCATTTTTAGTTTTTAACTTTAATTTCAAATTTTTAATATAAAATTTTTCATTTTCATTTTTCATTTTAATTTCAATTTTAATATTAATTTTAACTAAATTTAATGTAAATTAATTATATTTATGCATTTATGTTGTACTATAAAAGAGCATAGCTCTTATTGTACTTATGATTACTTAAATAAATAAATAAATAAATAAATGAATTAACTGACTTACTTTGATGTATTCAGCTACATCGAGGCGACGTTAGGCCTAGCGACGACGACGGGGATGCTGTTAATGTTATAGTAGACTTTAGTTAAATAATAAGATATTAGTATTTTCAAATCTAGTTTGATACATACTTAAAGTAACACTAGGGTGTTAATTATTGCATTAAAATAAAATTCCATTTAGTCTCTACGTTAACCATTACTTTGCATATGTCTTTACATACTTATTATTTAATTTAAAAGTTGCTTTACATAATTTAGCTCATATTTTACGAATTCGAAAGGCAATTTTAAAGTGATTTCCACTAAAATGAAGAGCATAATATTATGACAGAATTCTGCCATAAATTATGCTCTGTTTTGGATGTGCAAACATAAGAATGTAAATTTCTAGGTTTTGATTTTATAAAAGTAAAGATTATTTGTGTGTTTCGTCTTACTGCTTTTCCGGCAACAAATTTCCTCTTCTTTCGACCTGTTCAAAGGCGCGCACTAAGATGAGATCTCGGTGATTATCGGGGCAGGTGACCGTAATCTGGAGTTTTGAGGTTAGAATTGGACTTGCAATTCATATAATTGGTGATGAACTTACATAGAGTATTTGGTTGCACGTTTGGATTATGGGCACCTGCGCAGCTAGCGTTGCTTATATAGGCTGGCAGGGATTAAGGCACTGCCTAGGTCTGTGTTCTAGGACACGTGTTCCAGCAATTCTTCTCTATTTTGCACCCTAACTGCCTCAGAAATTCGGTGACCTTTCCTTACGTAACGTCGTGATTAGGCCGGTTTAACTGTTGAAATAATTCGGTATGCGCCTACGTTCATAAGCGCGTGAAGCACCTGCACAATGTCTTTGTCCCAGTACAAGTTATGTGCTGAAACTTACTTAATCATGTGTTTAATTTACATTTATTTAGTTAGAGTCACGGCCACTTTTTCTTTCATTTTTTTCTATATAAAATTGTACTTTATAAATCGTATTTTATGTATGTTAAATTATTGTTTGCACTTGCAAATTTCCTTCTCTACGATTTAGCGTAAATTTTCACACAAAACCTGATTTGCGCCGCGCTTATGCTTTTATAACACGAGGAATATTAACTTGAGATCAGTTATAAAATCGCATGATGGTTTAAACGGTAAATCTCAAGAGACTAAATTTTTTCAATTGGGTCGGTCGTAGTGAATCTCAAGTGTTATCTAATTTTGTTAATGCAATTTTTAATGTGCCTTATTTATTGGAATAATGGTTTATTGTTACTTTAGAATAATTCCATTGTTAACTTTTGATGTTTTTGGATATTTTATTAATAGGTTGTTAACATGTTAATAATAGTTTAAGATATTTTAACATAGAAATAATGGTATTTAGTTGTAAGAATTAATTGTAAGATGCACTAATCAAGGCCGTTCCATGTTAAATTCATAATATACCTACATTAAATGTTATAAATTTGTAAAAAACATAATAAAAATTCAATAAAAAGCTATATTAATAGAAATTCTTTACCTGCAACCAATTTATACTGTCAACCATTTGGTTAATATTTTGTAGGGTTCATATACTCCACAATATTAGCCAAAAGTACGTATACAAAAGTGTTGGTAGCCGCATATGCAAATCTTTAGAAACCATATGCCAAAGCACTCAAAGGTGATAGCTTATATATTAAAATCAATCTATCGAAACTAATTTGAGCAAAAATTTGGCCATTACAATAGATGTTGTTAAGATATTAGTTCAGCTTTAGATGACAATAAGATTAGCTTTTTTTTTGGACCATACGAAAACTTTTGATACCGTTGATCATAATATTTTCTATACTAAAATTGCAAATTTATTAAACTTTACATCTACTGCAGCTAACCTTATGCGGTCTTATTTATCTAACAGATCGCAAGCCGTAAGTGTAAATTCTCTAACGTCCACACTTAAACCTTTCTCAAGTGGTGTTCCTCAAGGATCAATCCTTGGGCCATTCCTGTTTTCCATGAACATAAATGATTTACCTAGGATTATACAAAACTGTAAGACTCATCTGTATGCAGACGATGTGCAGTTGTATGCAAGCAAATTGTGTATCTAAAATTAATACCGTTCTAAGTCTCATGTGGCGGCCGTAGCCTAGTGGGTAGAGTGCGTGGCCCCTAAGCTAAAGAACCGCGGCAGCCCGGGTTCAATTCTAGCTTAGACAGAAAAGTTTTTTCAATTGAATTGCCATGTAAAAATTGCCATGTAAAGCTTCTTGAGAACATAAGCCGTTCGGAATCGGCATAAAACAAGTAGGTCCAGCTCTCGCTCATTTGTGATCAAACATTTAATAACACGCACAACACAATTGATCAATAGAAGCTAGGTCAAAGTCCTTCCAAGGGCTGAAATAGCCAGTTTATTTTTTTTAAGTCTCATTACCAGATGGGCCAGGGAGAATAGTTTGAGCCTTAACCCAAATAAGTCGAAGTGCTTAGTTATTACAAAAAGAATAATATACATTGCAAACTATCCAAATATACTACTAAACAACTTCCCAATACAGTTTGTAAATTCTGCTAAAAATCTTGGTATTATTTTGAATCGAACCTTAATTTGGTTCATTTTGAGTACTGTTGGAAGAATATATGACATGTTGCGTGCACTGTGAATCACTCAGTTCTTCACTCCATTGCGAATTAGGTTGCTTCTAGCTACGACTTATCTTATCCCTACTCTCCTCTACGGATGTGAGTTGTTTACTAATTGCGATGCTGCTTGCACAGCAAAACTAAATGTGATTTTCAATAATATGGCAAGATAAGTTTTTATGTTGAAATCTAGGGACAGTGTTTCACGTCATTCATTTCGCATATGTAATTTGTCCTTTGTAAATATTCTTAAATTCCGCACTTTGCTGCTGCTGCACAAAGTTATATACTCTGGTGAGCCTGTCTATATACGTGAAAGACTTATCTTCTACGACATATTTGCCTTACATCGGAAATACAATTATTTATCTATGTTATACGTCTTTGGAACTCGTTACCCACTGAACTTAGATCTATCCAAAATACCGTGAAATATAAAAATAAATTACATTTATATTTTTCCTCGTTGCAATGAAATAAAATCTTATTCACTTTCTTTTAACAAAATCTTATTCACTTTCTTTTATTTTTTATTTTATTTGTTTTTATTTTCAGCACTTTTAATTTTTTTGATCTGTTCTCATTCTAAACATTAATTTATATTTTTTCAGTGTTACTGCTATATTTAATTTATTTTGATTCTTTGGTTATAAGCAAAATTGTTTTTTATTATAATATATGAAGCTAGTACTATAATTATAAGGATTCTTTGTTGAATCTTGTTCAACAAATAAATACAAATACAAGTACTTCAAAAAAGTAGCACAGCTCCAAAAGTCTACATTTGAGGAGTTCTCAACACTTCTTATTAGAACTGAAGCGGTTCTAAGTTCTCGACCTCTATCTCCACTAAGCGAAGATCCTTCCGAACTCTTACCATTGACGCCCGGACATTTTCTCCGCGATGCGCCATTGGTAGCTCTCCCCGAGCCCCCTAAGAAAAATCTCTCGTTAATTAATCGATGGGAAAAGGTTAAAATCCTACATCATCAGTTTAGCCGCCAATGGAAAGAAGAATACCTCTGTGAGTTGCATAAAAGGCATAAATGGAAACACCCCAAACGCGACTTCAGCATCAACGATTTTGTCGTTATTAAAGACGAGCTTCTCCCGCCAACTGAAAGGTGCCTAGGCCGCATCATTGAAACGTATCGCGGTGCCGATGCTCGAATTCAAGTAGCGGATATAATAACTCAAAATGGGATCATAACTCACCCAATAGTAAAATTATGTATTCTTCCCTCTGATTCTTTATGATCTTATTCCTCTTCTCAGCACTTCATTACCCACCTAACAAAAAAATCTCACACTCAATAGCCACATACTCATATTCCCTGATATTCTCATATCTCACTTAAATATTATGATTTGGTTTTGGCTTATCCAATAATCTCAGTTTCCCATTCATAACGATAGTTTTTGTCTTCCAGTTTCCAGAAGTACCAATTGTGCCACGAGCACCACTCACTGCACCTTAGCGGCGGCACGCAGTCAAAATGCTTCAACTATCTGGCGCGGTCGCACGACGTCTGGGAGTGCACCTCCAAAAGCACGTGTCATGTGTGCGGCCTCCAGCACCACACCCTGCTGCACCCGCCTAAACATACCCGGATCATATACGATCTAGCACCGACACCATCACTCGACGTCGACCGAAGAAGGGTAAATGCGAAGCGCGCACCACCATCAACGCGCTCGACCAACGATTCGTAAGGCTAAGGAGAAGTCTCGTACTAGTCCGAAGGACTGTTTGGCCAAATCCATTAAGGCGCTGGAGAGGCTACAGGACCTCATCTAAATGATTGAACAGGTGCAAGTCGGGCACGATGTTCGCGCACTGCTCATCTTTCTTCACACTTTAATTCAGTCGCACTGAATTGCAGTTTGCTGTTTACGACCTTTTCTCTCCTCTTAGCTTTACACCATGATAGTGCATATTAAGCGCAGCAGGCCGCGATGGCTCCTTCCAAGCTCCAATTAGAACTCAGCTTCCGCCTCTTTTCTATAACCTCCCGAGAGAAAAGGTCATAACCAGAAAACTGCAATTAATTTTTTTTCTCTATTCAATGATTTTTTTCAATTCCAATCTAAATTCTTAAATTAAATTAAATTCTTAACTTAAGTAAATTTTACTATCGTAATTTTCTATTTACATTACGAATAAAGTTCGAAATTCAAACTATCAGCGAGTCAACGTGTTCATAATTTCAAAAGTCCACGCTATAGGTTAACAGCTGGAGACTCGTTGCTTTAAGATAAGAAGTTTTCTAGTCTGATTAACGAACGCACGCATTTTGGCTGCATTGAGTTAAATTAAATTGGTTAATATATATAGTTAAGTTTGATTAAATAAAGTTATATGTAATAATTAAAACCTAATGTTTTATTGTGTGTAATAAAAGAATCATGACACCGGAACCGGACATCTGGCCCAGAACTCCTATAGCATACTTACTTATGTACACGAAACAAAACAACGAGCTTACGCTCTCTAACAGCACTCTAATCAACAAATGAAAATAAGATCAATTCAAAAAGCTAAACTCAAAAAAACACTGTATTAAAATTTACTACGCAATGTGTATTTACTTCAGATATATGTAGTTTTATTTATTTTTAAATACACATATAGTTATTCAATATAGTTTTATTGAATTTACATTTAAATAATTAATGCTACACGAAGTAGTTGCATGTAGTAAGCAGATGTTTACATTTATTTATTTAAAAAAAGAATATCTACATAAAATAAACTGCATAATATGTATTTGATAGCAATTATATTTATTTAAAAAAATAATTTTCAAAGTTTCGTGATGAAGAACTGTAGTAAGTATAATTCTTGAAATATTTTTTTAATACAAAAATACTTTAATTCTTTTATAACAAAAGCAATCTTTGTTTTTACTTTGTATTTTTTCGTTATTGTTGTATCCCACAACATTCCTCTGTACACTTTGTACACCCAGACCTCACACAAATTCCTAAGAACCTTTCCAAAAACAACTTAAAACATTAACCAATAAAAAACATAATATATTGCTTACAGATGTCGATACAAATGCAGCGATCTGCATTTCGACGTAAACAGTTAGCAAATTCATGAACGACCGAGACCCAATTTGAGTACGGTGACTCAAATTGCCGGCGTTCATGAAAAGTAGATAGTAAACAAAGACTGACCTAATTTAAGCGCACACCGCTTAAATTACCAAACAAAACAAAGCCAATGCTTTGCTTTTAGTTGTCAAGTGTTTCCGACTATAACGTCGGCGGCAGCAAAAGTAAAGCAAGGCACTGTTGGGTGCATCGGCATCAGCTTGCACGGTCAGCATAAAGCCGTTCATTTACCTACCCTAGCTGCAGCGCTGTTTGCATAGTGCATTGCCAGCAACTGCGTAGCATGCAAAGTGTGCGTGATCACGTACCGCTAAGGGGAAAGTAAAAAAAAAAGTCATTTAAATTTACATATTGACTAGGCATTTTCTCAAACTATGTATTGGCAATAATTTCCACTTATTGGAAATTATTGGAATGGTTGGAAATTTTGGCCATCAATGGAAAGTGAGGACTTTCCTTTATTAACCCCGCGGTCGACCAGAAACTAGCAGAGCTAATTTAGAATCAACTTCCTAAGGTCGCAGCCTCGCCTAGACAGCGGGCCTTATTAAGTAAAGGACCTAAAAAATACAATAAAAGACTCTAGCTAACGCTAGTATAATTTAACAACAAAGTCTTTTCTTTAGCTCCCCGTCTTTGGTCTCTCTTCTCCTTGCGGAAAGCACGGAGACCACGGACGTTAAATATAACATTATAAATTTTTAATCAGAAAAATTTTGGAGCAATGCAGCTACAAAAGGCGGCATCAGCAAAAAAAAATATCAACAACTGCAAAATTGCTGCTTGCTAACTGCTCAAATCCTTAGTCCAAAAGTAGATATGGTGACGATGCATTACGCACAGCTTGTCTTAAGGGAGTTCATCAAATATTTGATTATTTGAAAACTGGTCGGTTCCAGTTTTCTCGATGAACATAACGAGACCAGAGTAGCTATGTTACATTGGCGTTTAGCACTGCATATACGTCCTTCACATTCACCCTACATTGGTTACTATCTAAAATAATAAAATGATAGAAATCTTAAACTTTAAATTCTTTTTATGTTATAGAAAAACGTCCCAAAGTTGCGTCCTGCATACGGTAACGCTGTCGAATTTACTACCCTAGAAGAACTCGGCAATATTTAAACTGATGTCGACGCCATGCGTATACAAAGCCTGCTCATATGCGAACGTATTCTAGGTATTCAGCACAAGGATATGCTCTTTCGCCTCATGTTTCGTGGTGCATCCTATACTGATTCCTTTAGCCTACAACGGTGTATTGATCTATGGTACCTATTGCTCGATGTACGCGTCAAACACTGTTCCATTTTGTACACAGACACATGTTTTGCTACACAGGCTCTGGTGCGCTTTATGCTTGATCTGCATGAACAGAGTGAACGGCAGCAAAACGAATACAATCCAAATAATCAAGAGATTGTTCCGCTATTTGACGATGTTATGGGAGTTTTTTCTCTACTAACTGAGACAATTGCCGAAGCTCAGAAATTACTATAAGTGCGCCCTGTCTATCGCAAACAGCAGGAGATCTTTGATCGTGTACTCAAATGCGTTGCACATTTGATTGCTCATAGGCACAGCGTGAACGCATGAGCAGTAAAAGTTAGTCTTTCGAGCAGTGCGTGATTTAGTGCGTGCAAATATAAGTAGCACTTGCACTAGTGACAAGTTGTTGCATATGTGTGTCTCACGTTTGAATGTTATAAAGAGTGGCTCTTTTGGAGATTATAATAATTTAAAGGTTGGCATTTTATTGACTTATTTATTTTGAGTGACTAATTTTCGTATGTTTATTGTGTTTATGTGTTCATTACAAAAATAAAATAAAAAATGGAGGAACAAAAATGTTTCATTTAAGTATACAGGACTTTTTTTTGGTGTCAAATTTCTACATGTGTAGTAAAAATTAGTTTCAATTACTGCATAAAAAATTTCATATTCAGCATTTCGATTGAATATAGGTGTAGTAAAATTGACTACAGTGTAAGTAAAACTGTGGCAGAAATCGTTATGCAGTTTTTTTAATGAAAAACATTTAATTTTAATGTAAATGTATTTATTATCTGTAGTTAAAATATATGTAGTAAAAATAAATGATTTCATTAGTAAAATAATTACATTTTTATTTGGACGGTGAGCTTATTAATGTTGACAATAAACAAAATTACATTTACATTTGTTTTAAAGACATTTTTATTTATTTTTACTACAGGATTTTTTTGGGTGTAGGTTTCACATACAACGAAAATTGGTTAGAAACAAAACTAACATAGAATTTCCTGCTGTATGTATGTGGCTTCTGTCTCGGCAAAAAATTCCCTTTACCTACCAACAATAAAAAATTTTCACTAGCACACTTAATTGCCAAAGTAGAAGAGTGAATAAAAACACAAAAAGATGCTTAACAAACAGATCTGGCACGACGCAAATCTGCACAAAGAGTTACGGAATACAAGAGAGCTGCATATATAACATGATTAATCATATAGGTTATGCAGCCATTTGACATTTACTCACAAGAATGAACTTAGATACCCTAATAATGCGAGGAGAGCCAAAGACCAATTTTTTTTTATGAATATGGAACTTTTTATGAAATATAAGGAACATTTGGCTACTACATTTTATACTACATTTTCTATTACTTATTTGTTTTGACTCAAAATAATATTATGAGTTTTAAAAAATTGAAAAGATACGTTTTTGTTGTAAACAGTAATAAAAGAATAAAAATAATGTATGCACTACACAGTACACAGAAAACAAATAATCCTTATATGCGAGTATATAAAATTTTTTTAGCTTTTAATTAAAGAATGTACTGAAATCATGATTTTTATTAAAAAATTTATGCGATGCCAACTTTTTGTAATTCTGTGTTACAAACAGTATGAATAAAAATATTTAAATATTTTGGAAAATCAAAAAGACGTAAGTCTTTATATTTAGCTTCAATATAAAAACATTAAAACAAATATTTTATTAGTCATCAGTTACCATTCATCTCCCTTCGAGTACGGTTTACTTTTGATATCTCTTTGATCTTTTTTTCGTGTGTGACTTAAAACTTCTCTTGCTCCCAATAACTTAAATTATTTTTTTAGAGTGAGTTTTCTTAGTTGTTATCATGGCCTCTGAGCCTGGTGGGACAGACCAAAACTATTTTTCCATATTGGTTGATAGTTATCATAAAAGAAAGTTCAATCGTTATGATTTTCCTTTAATTCAAGCGCAAACAAAAGCAAAAAAACAATGTGTGCCCTTAATTTATACTTATAAAAAATAAAAACGCAGAAAAACCGATCAAATCGCATAAGCATTCCTTTACAAGAGAAGGTCATCTACTAATCTTGACAAAGAATGAATCTCAAGCGTCTCGTTTCTTAAAGGCTAAACAACTTTCGAACTTATGCAACATTAAAACCTCGCTGCATCCAACACTAAATATTTCGAAAGGGGTTATTTACTCAGAATATCTTGCTGCTCTGAGAGAAAATTAAATACTAGAAGGCCTGAAAAGCCACCAAATTTAAAGACGGAAAAGCAGTTAATACTCCACTTCATATTTTAAACTTTAATCTTTACGAACTCCGAAATCGAAGTTGCATGGATTAAGGTTAAAGTAGAACCATACATGTCATCTCCAATGCAATGTAAAACTTGTTTCATATTCGGGCACACAAAAAAGCACTGCAAAAATGAAGAAATTTGTTTTGTTTGCTCTTTAACTGAAAATGACCCGTCTCCATGCACTAAAGTGGAGTGTATAAATTGCAAGCAACAACATAGACCCAACTACAAAAACTGCCCCTCGTTCCAAAAACGTCACTCAATTCTTAAATATAAAACTATTAACAAATGCACATTTCGGGATGCCACTGTAGCAATAAATGAAAAATGTAACGGCAACAACCGAAATATAATCGTGGAAAATTAGAAGACGCAATGTTATTTACTATATAACTGCACCTATATTAATAGTAAAACTTCTATTGTAGTGTACTTACATACGTACACACATTCAAGACAGACAATCACCAAAAGATCTTCACTTCAATTGTCTAACATATGATAACAATAAACATATCAACATAATGTTGACAAAATTTCCAAATTAAACCAAATAAAAAACCTCAAAGTAAACACAACTAATTGTAGCTCAAATTCTCATGAAGTGCATTTAGCACCCCTTTACGCTTGTGCGTTTCATCATTGTGCTAGATACCGCACAAGCTGAAATGCAACAGCGACAGCGGGACTCGTGTTACAAGTGCATTGCACAGAAAAACACAAAGCAACAACAACAAGCGATAAGTTGAATAAGTGCCGATGACACTTTAAAGTCAAGGCCAAGAATTTGAGCGAACCAATAAATGATGTTTAAAATATTAAATTAGTGGGGAAAATTTGGAAAGGTTAACAAAATAAAAGTGATTGGTCAATTATTGATTTTTCAAAATAAATCTAAAAATCATTGGAATTAAAGGAGGAGTCTTGGAAATAGGAGTAAATTAATTTAACAAAAATACTGGTAAAAATTGTATATAAACTAAAATATTTTAAAATAAAGACAGATTTAGATTTGGAAGGAAAAGGTGAAGAGCCCAAATTAAGTTTCTTTTTATTCAAAAAAATAGCCTTTGTGGCTTGATTAAAATTAGCCTTTGCGGCTTAATAAAAATAGCCTTTGTGGCTTGATGTATGATTAGCCTTTGCGGCTTAATAAAAATAGCTTTTGTGGCTTCCCTGATCAAAAGCCTTGCGGCTGATTAAAAAGGAGTGTGCGCCTCTAATACACAAATACACTACCTTGACACTGTGGGGGGTGAAAAATTCTCAAACGTCAAATAGTCGTTTGACAGCTAGTGGTAGCGGAGGTTGGCGAACCAACCTTAATGAAAATGTCACTGACATAACGCAACCTCAATTTTGACAGCTAAGTCGACAGTTGTTTCCCTGCTCAGGCTTGAATTTGAATTCAAAATTCAACTCAGCAGAGGAAACACTACGACTGATCAACCGGAAGAGTTTTTCTCATCGGCTCACCCGGTAGAACCCGTTCTGTTGTGCCCTCGGCTGGTCTGGACTTTGAATTCAAATTCAAACCTGAGCTGGGATTTCAACCCGGAAGCCATTAAATATAAATGATGTTTTTTTCTTTTTTTTTGCTTGCAAAATAATTAGCCACAACGTGTCTGCCGTGGTTAATTAGTGCCTACATTTGGACATCGTTCAAATTGCCAGCTGACATGTTTGTTTGTTTGCAAATTTCGAAAAACAAGGGTCAAACCCCGCGTCCGACAGTTTGCGCAAACTTCGTTTGCACCAACATTCGGTGTAAGCTGTCATTAAACCAGGTCGTATAGCATAGCAGGTCGTACTGTCCGACTTGCTTATGTAAACGACAATACCATAGGTGACGGCTGTCAACGAAAAGAGCGATGGCTGGCGAACTTACGGCCTTTGTTCTTTTCTCATTGATGGAAAACTGAACCAGTCGGGTGTAAAATTTTGAGGTAAGTTAAACATGGATGTCGACAAGATTTTTTTTGCTAATTAGCCAACAACAGAAGGAAAACTCAACAGACACGGCCAACGAAGAAGCTGCGACCATCGGGAGTGCAATAAAAAGTGCACCACAGTAACAGCAAGACGGCCTTGCGCGGCCGACTGGCGCGGCGACGTAACCATTCCTCCAATTCAAGCGAAGCTGATGACTACGATGAATCCCACCATAACAGTGATGCAGACTCCGAACCGGAAATGCTAAAACATAATCCAAAGCTCCCAAAATGCACATACGACCATAGATCATAGCATTGCACCCAAGAGCAACATACGCAGTGCACGAGCACTGCCAAACCAAGCCGAAAATAGGCTGCCGCAAAAACAACTAGTTCGTATTCAGCAGCAGCAGCAATGCCGAAAGCAAGAACTAAGCGAAGAAAAATATAAAGCATTTGGACAGTTCTTAGCTGCATCACTCATCGAAACGAAAGCGTTAGAAGCGCTGCAGTTGGTTAACCAATTCACCACAGATGTGGTCAAAACAATGCGCAGTGATTTTCTAACAAAAGCAACGCTTAATTCCAATGATAGCGCTGAGACTTCGATCTAAAATCTATTCAAACCCGTTGTCTCACGTTCACCAGCACCTCAGTCAAGGCAAGTGCAACCACCAACAACTGCACCAGCACAACAACATCGCCAGCTGTGAAACTGCACCAGCACCTCAGTCAAGGCAAGTGCAACCACCAAGAACTGCATCAGCACCTCAGCCACGGCAAGTGCAACCACCAACAACTGCACCAGCACAACAACATCGCCAGCTGTGAAACTGCACCAGCACCTCAGTCAAGGCAAGGGCAACTACCAACCATTGCACCGGCACAACAACACCGCAGGAACACCAGGTTTTTTTTCTTGTCGTATTATGGTATTCTTCCTATATGTCTTCCTATATTATACATTTTATATTATACAAAGGTAGAATTGTTTTCATCATTGGAAATTGTAAGCTAGTAATTAGCCCTATTCCAGAGTCCGACGTAGCGTAAATTTTCTTTCGGATTCGTAATGTCGTATTCTGCAATCCGAATCATTGCCTCGTATTCGAACATTCGTAGCATTGCTATTCTCCAATCCGAACACATCTTTTGACAGCTGTTTTTCGGATTATTTCACGAAAGCTTTGCCTCGACGGATTTGCATGCGACAAAAGAAAACAATTGAGTAAAATAAAAATTATAATTAAGTTTTGGTAAATGTAGGTAAAATATTTTTTTGTTGAAACCTGTGAATATGTGAGTTGAAATTTATTAATTGCTTTTCCTACATTTCGTAATCCATTTCCAAAGGGTTGACGGAATCTCGTAATATTCTTCGATGATCTTTCATAGATTCTGTTTGTAAGAAATAGTCCTCTAATTGTGCGAAAATTACAATTGCAATGAAATCCATTAAAAATCACAGCAAAAAAAATACAATATTGATCAAAAACACTTCAGTTTTTAAATTTTTATTTTTATTTATCTGTCTGCTGTTGAAATCAATAGTTTTCGAATTCTCGAAGGTAGGTTTGAAAAGGGGAAGTTTCGTTCGGAATTTGGATTAGCGAATTGGTCGTATTCGTAGCGTAGCTTTACGTTCGGAAATTCGTTGCGGCGGATTCTGGAGTAGGGCTGATTATTATTACGATGATAAAATTTTATTGTTGTTTTTCATTAAATACTGTAAAATAATTGATAATAACTTAAGTAAGAACTGGATTAGTTTTTTTTAGACCAGCGGTTATAACAAAAATTAATGAAGATTCTTTAACGTTGTAAAACAAAGCTAAAACTTAAATACTTTAGCTCAATCTTAACATAAAATAAGCACTTATTAAAATGAAACCAAGCCAAGTTACAATTTAAAATTAATCCGACCTAAACGAAACGAAAACCAAACCAATAAGTTTCTAAGCGTAAGAAAAACAAAAATAATATGAAATAAACAAAAATTGGTACTGAACGTAATAGAGAATTTTTTTTTATATAAATTTAACACGGTACGAATTAAACGTAATCAGAACTAAGATATTGAACATAAACTAAACAAAACAAAAATTACGAATTAAACATAATCGAAACTAAGATAAATACAACATAAACTGAACAAAAAAAAAAATACGAATTAAACATAATCAAAATAAAAATAAATATATCGGCATATACTAATATAAAAATAACTCAAACCTAAAATTTTAATTTTCCACATACACTAAGTTGAAATTGATTTCAGCTTAAAGAACTTTTTTTTCATAATACACTAAGATGAAAATATTTCAACTTACAAATAAATTTCCTTTTACCAAAATACTGTGAGTTGAAATTGATTCCAATTTAAAATATTAATGTTCTAGCTACACTAAGTTGAAAATATTTCAAACTTACAAAAAAAATTTCCTTCTTTTTTTTAAATGCTTGAAGTTGAAATTGATTTCAGCTTAAAGAAATTTTTTTTCATAATACACTAAGTTGAAAATATTTCAAACTTACAACTAAATTTCCTTTTTTTTAATGATTAAGTTTAAATTGAGTTGAACTTAAGAAGAATTTTTCTTTTTTTTGGATACACCAAGGTGAAAATAATTCAAACTTAAAGAAATTTTCTTTTTCAAACTAAAATAAGTTCAAAGTAATTTCCAACTTAAAATTAATATTGTTCATCATACCATAAGTTGAAATTGAGTTGAGCTTGAAAGAATTTTTTTTTTTCAAAATACACTATGGTGATTTTTCACAAAAATAATAAGGGAAAAATAATTCAACTTTAATAATCTTAGTTTTCAATATACACTTGAGTGGAAAATGATCCAAGCTTAAAAATTTTAATTTTTCGTCATACCCTAAGAGGTACTTTATTCCAAACTTGTCTTTTTTCTCGCTGTAACTTTTATACTTACCTTTAACTAGCCACGGCAATTTAATGCTTGTAAAATTAAGTTGACTTTCGATAATCATACTATGTAATGAAAACTAAAAGGTAGAATCATTGTAAACCTGTATTTAATCAATTCTCAACTTTTGTAAAAATAAATATAAAATCGCTTAAAATGGGTATTTTGTTAATCCACTAAACTGGTGTAAGTTCTTTGGACTGATGAAAGGTAAGGGCATGGTAAGGGGCTGCTGCAATTAGGTGCACTACTTGGGTTAATGAAACCAAATTTTTTTTATTCATTAACAGGCAGGGCGGGTTTAGACTATGAGGGGAATTAACACCTTCCTCCCTCGTGCTATACGGTGCATAGAGGCTACGGGTCGGTTACGTTGCCTCTTTCGGGTGTTTTTTTTCTTTCCTCTCTCCCATCCGTTTCCTGTTTCCGCCCGTTTGAATTTTAATTCAAATGGTCCCTTTCCGTTTCCTTTTATCGTCTGCATACATTTGACTTGTGCGGATCGCATCCCACGACTTCCTGACGAAGCAACCCCACGACCATTTTCCCTGAGCTAAGCTGAAGCATAGCTAGGTATGCAGACGCCCGCTAAGTCAGCAAGTGCCTCGTCATCCGGTTGCGGATGTCACGACGCTGCGAGGTGGATGGTCGGTTCTGTCACACAAATGGCGCCCAACGTGGGGCCCACGAAAATATGGATAGCCTTACTCGTATGGTCAAATAATTACATAACTTCTGACCACCTGAAGTACTCAGTATTTTCGTTCTGCCTCAACTTAACTTCCAAAAATTTTTCCTTTTTTTCGTTTTTGATTATTTGCATAAGGCATGTTCTGGATTTAGTTCCTGGATTTTTTTTTTGGGATCTTACCGAACCTCTGCCATCCAATTCTTGAATTGAGTTAAACTGTTATTTTGAAAATTTCGATTTTTGCTATTGTTAATCTTTTGGATTTATTCATAACATTATTGTTTTGTTCACCAAAGGTTTATTTACATTGTAATGGGGACTATCAACAACTATATACTTTTGAGATTTTTATATTTGGATAATTTCGAATATTTACTCAAGTATATTGCATATCGTATCTTTTCTCGTGGTTTTTGCAAATAAACTTTATTTTTTTTCTTGTCATTCCTCTCCCGTTAACCGAACGTTTTCCCTATGCACCTGTGCCCTAAGTCTGTAGCGGTCCTGCTATGGCCTTACCGAGTAATCTCCAAAGAATTTTAATTAGATCCTTATACATTTATATATTTTATACAATTTTGTTTTGCGAGAAATCATTGGATTTAAATTTTTCTTCCACAGCATAAACTGGTTTATGCTATACACAGCTAGTATCGATTAAGATCGGTAACTTTTGTTTTGTTTACCTCGTTGTTTCTCGCGTGAAATACTTTCGATTTCATTTTTCTTGGACAGCATAAATTGATTAGGCTCGGCTAATAATTTTTCAATTAACTCCATAATTGTAAAAAAAAAAATTTTTTTTTCTCTCTCCCGAGAAAACAAAATCTTTTAGTGTCATTTCTTCACTGCAGCATAAGTGGTCGTACTTTACGCACCAATTATTGATTGAATTTTTTTATTCTTATTTTTAAATTTTTCTCTCGAAATCTTTCGGGATTACGTCCCTTTATAACAGCTTAAATTGCTTAGGCTCTACGTAGTAATTATTATTTATTTTTTTGTGATTATTTTTTCAACCATTTCTTTCGTTCCGCTAACTGGTCGTTTCCTCTCAGCTATAACCGCATAAAGTTATTTATGCGAATTTGATACATTGTTAATTGCTTTTTTTTTTGTCGTGTTCACGTTCCGCTAGATCGGTAGGTTGCTCACGTTTATAACAGCATAAAATTTATTTATGCTATATCTATTATTGATTGGTTGTGTTTAATTTTTTTTATTTTTCGATGCCTGTAACGCGAAGTACAGAAGATCTGCTTGGGATAGGTAATTCTGCCAACGATGCCGTTTGTGCATGGCATGTCCGGTTTGTCGTTTGGCATTGGTTTCGGCAGTTGTAGGTCCTTCTCCGGCGGCGAATCTTCTCGAAGTTGCTGGTAGTATTCCACAACCAAAGCGGGGAAGAGGTAGTGGAGCACCACGGTATCGCCCCAACACGCGACAACAAGCAAACTTTAGATCGGACCATCGTGATAGTAGGCCTGAACCGCTGGACAATGCCATCTTGCCAAACCAACCGAACCAAGTGTCGGAAACCAAAGTACACCAAATCGTTGCCGACTCATTAGGCCAACTCCGAATGGAGATAAGCTCCATCATTTCTACCGAGCTTCAAGCGATGTTGCGCAATTTAAACCTTGGAGCTAGTCCTCCCGTTAACGCGCCTAACCTTAGACAACCTGAATGGCCCCAAGTTCTGCCTGAAGATGCTCAGAGGCCTGTACCTCCTTCATCGGCACGGCGTCGAGCGAATCCTCCTCTTCCCGGTAGCGATAGAGACCCTGGCTCTAAGGAGCAAATTTCTAATGTGGTGCGAAATTGGCACGTGAAATTCAAGGGCACTTCTGATGACATTTCCGTCGATGAATTTATTTATAGAATTAATACTTTGACTTCTCTTCACCTGAATGGAAATTTTTCTCTTCTTTGTGAGCACGTTCACTCTCTTTTCGAAGGCAAAGCTCACCAGTGGTTTTGGCGATATCATCGCAATGCCGATGAGGTTGAATGGTTTGACCTCTGCGATGCTCTGCGGCGCCAATTTAAAGATTATACCTCAGATTTTGATATTCAAGACGACATACGACGTCGAAAACAAAAGCATTCAGAAACTTTTGATGATTTTCTTGACGCAATTTTGTGCTTAAGTGATAGACTCCGTCATCCAATGTGCGAATCTGAGTTGGTAGAAACAGTTATACGAAATCTACGACCGGACTTACGCCATGAATTACTGCACTTGGACATTCGCAGCATTGCTATACTACGTCGTGAGGTTCGTAAACACGAAAAATTTTTCGAGGACGTTCGTCCTATTAATAGTGTACCTCCTAGACATGCTGTTTCACGTCGGCAATTATTTGAGTTGTCTCATAATAATGATCCGAAGGTAAACGAAGTGGAATTCGACCACACAGAACAAGAAATCAATGCGCTAGAAATCAGTAACTTAAAGTGCTGGAATTGCGACGAAGTTGGGCATAGATATCAAGATTGCCTGAAAGCTAGGCGAATTTTTTGTTACGGCTGTGGAGCTGTTGACACTTACAAACTAAGTTGTCAAAATTGTGCAGTGAAGGCAGAAAGCTTCAAACCGGATTTTTGTCACAAGTCGAGCAGACCCCAAATAAATCGTCCTCGGATGTAATTCCAACTAAACTTTTATTGAAATCCGATTCAACTTCCTTGTCTGCCTCGACAAAAACTGTGATAGACCTTCTGGTTGATTCTCAGCCTCTACCTTCTACTATCAAACCGTACCATGTTCGACTTGTTGAATATCGCAAAATTCGCGATAGAATTTTTGGAATTTCCGCGGTCAGACGTCCTTCAGTTCGTTCTTCAGAACGCATTCGCTCATTTTGGAAACGAGTAAAAGCCTTACGCAAGTGTGTTGTCTCAGCCATAGTCTATCAAGGCTCCGACATTCGGCCTTATACTAACCTTCTTATTGGAAAAAATACATACCTTTCGCTTTTGGATGGTGGTGCTACGAAGAGTTGCATTGGTGGAAGTCTTGCTCAAGCCCTTCTCTCTGACTCTACAAAAAAACTTATTAAATTAAGAGGCAATATTCGAACCGCTGACGGTCAACAACAACAGGTCGTGGGTTCGATTAGTCTTCCGATTACCTTTCATAACCTTACAAAAAATTTTAATTTCTTGATTGTTCCTTCTATCGTCCAAGACGTGATTTGCGGCATGGATTTCTGGAATTTGTTTGAGCTAAAAATTCAGCTAGTTCCTACCGTGAATGAACTTTCGGCTTTTGAAATAGATACCGATAGCGTTCAGTTAAATGCTCTCCAGCGTAGAATGCTTGATTCCACTATAGCAGCCTTTCCTTCTTCGGAAAGAGAAGACCTTGGTACTACCTCTCTGGTAGAACACGTTATCGATACAGGTGTAGCATCTCCTATAAAACAGAGATACTATATTATTTCACTAGCTATGGAAAAGCTTCTATGTCAGGAAATTGACCGAATGCTCAAACTAGGTGTCATCGAAGAAGCAGAAGTTCACCCTGGTCTTCTCCTGGCGTTTTAATTTTTAAGCCTGGAAAGGTTCGTTTTTGTATTGATTCGCGAAAGCTCAATGAGGTGACGGTAAAGGATGCTTATCCTATTCCAATCATTGATGGTTTGCTTTCTCGTCTGCCTCCCGTACATATCATTTCAAAGATCGACCTTAAAGATGATTTCTGGCAAATCAAATTATATCAAATTAGAGATTCTTGTCCTAAAATGGCGTTTAATATACCCAATCGACCATTATATCAGTTCACGCGCATGCCTTTTGGCTTGTGCAATGCACCACAAACAATGTGTCGATTGATGGACAAGGTGATTCCGTACAATCTCAAAACTCGCGTTTTTGTTTATTTGGACGACCTGTTGGTCGTATCGCAGTCACTGTAAGAGCATATAGTGCACTTATCAGAAGTTGCTTCTTGCCTTAAAAAAGTCGGTTTGACAATTAATGTCAATAAAAGTAAATAAGGTCAAGTATATTGGTTTTTTAGTGGGAAATGGTTCGCTTACTGTTGACCCCGACAAAGTGAAAGCCATAACAGAATATCCCGTTCCTAGAACAGTTCGTCAAATTCGCCAATTCCTAGGAATGACTGGGTGGTACCGGCGATTTGTGTCTGACTATGCAGCGGTTACTTTTCACCTTATAAAAGTAATAAAAGTAAATAAGGTCAAGTATATTGGTTTTTTAGTGGGAAATGGTTCGCTTACTGTTGACCCCGACAAAGTGAAAGCCATAACAGAATATCCCGTTCCTAGAACAGTTCGTCAAATTCGCCAATTCCTAGGAATGACTGGGTGGTACCGGCGATTTGTGTCTGACTATGCAGCGGTTACTTTTCACCTTACTGAGCTCCTAACGAAAAAGAAAACCTTCACGTGGAACCCTTCGGCTCAAGAAGCTTTTGACGCCATCAAAGCTAAGTTGACGACAACTCCTTTCCTCGTGCATCCTGACTACACTAGGCCGTTTATCGTGCAACGCGACGCCAGCCAGTGCGGTGTTGGTGGTCTTTTAGCGCAAGTTGATGAGAATGGGGACGAAAGGCCCATTGCTTTTATGTCTCACAAACTCAACAAAGTGCAAAGAAACTATACCGTCACTGAGTTGGAATGTTTGGCCGTCGTGCTAGCGATAAAAAATTTCGTGCCTACATTAAAGGTCACGAGTTTAAGGTAGTAACCGACCACGCAAGTCTGAAATGGCTGATGCGCCAAAAGACTTAAGTGGAAAACTAGCTCGATGGGCGCTGAAAATCCAAGGTTTTAATTTTACAATTGAGCACCGAAAAGGTAGCGAGAATGTTGTGGCCGATGCTTTGTCTCGGTCTTTTGAACCGGATGACCCTGAATCGGTCGTTTCTGCACTTGAGATAGAAACTTTGCCTGAATTAGACCTTGAGTCTTTACACTTCAATTCAGACGAATACCGAAAATTCAGAGAATAGTCGGCTTTATCACCTTTGCCAGATTATAAAATCATTGATGATTATGTTTACCATCGTTTTGAATTTGACTCTGATACAACCGATCCTTCTCTTGCTTGGAAATTGCTTGTTCCTGCCGAATTGCGAGAAAGTGTAATTTATGCCTCTCACGATACTCCATCTTCTGCTCATGGTGGCATAGCCAAGACGCTGGTCGCATCCGCCGTTATTTTTACTGGCCAGGTCTGTTTGCACAAGTCCGAAATTATATATTGAGTTGTGAATTATGCAAAACTTCGAAGTTACCTACACATATCCTTCGTCCACCTATGGGTCAAATGACAGAAACGGAACGTCCATTTCAAAGACTTTACGTCGATCTAATTGGACCATTCCCTCGTTCTAAGAGAGGTAACATTCGAATGTTGATAGTCTTAGACCACTTTTCGAAATTCACTTTTCTAAAACCCTTGAAAAAATTTACCTCGAAACTTATCATGGATTTTCTGAAAGAAAGCGTGTTTGACACCTTTGGTGTTCCTGAGTCAGTTGTGTCCGATAACGGAAGTCAGTTCAAGAGTAAAGACTTTGAACTTTTCCTGGCAAAATATGGCATAAATAATGTGTGCACCGCCGTTTATGCTCCCCAATCCAATGCTTCAGAGCGAGTCAATCGTTCGATCAACGAAGCTTTACGCTCTTATATACGAAAAGATCAACGATTGTGGGATGTGTATACATATAAGCAGCATTAATGGTTCGTTGCGCAAAAATGTCCATCAGACCATTGGACAAGCACCATATTATGTTGTATTTGGTCAGCACATGATGACTAACGGTAAAGATTATAAAATCCTTAAAAATCTTAACTTGCTTTCAGAGGGTTCAGAGAGTTTAATTCATAAAAAAATGAAAAATTCCTATGACCTTAATGCCCGATCTTATAACTTGCATTCTCGTCATCGTCAGTTTGAAATTGGTCAAGAAGTGACCAGACGTAATTTTTGCCAGAGCAATTTGCTTAAACATTTTAACGCTAAATTGGCTCCAACCGGAGTTAAAGCCATTGTTAAACAAAAGCTCGGCAACGCCTATTATGTGCTGACTGATTTAGAGGGAAAAACGCAAGGCACGTATCATGCGAAAGATATTTGGTAGCGGTTAATTGGAATTCTTCTATTATGCTGTTCTCGAAGGGTAAGCGGTTGGGTACGGTTGGGATATCCGTGTTGGCAAAGAAAATTTGTGGTGCATAGTTCTCTATAAATAGACTGCTCGCATTCCTGATTTTTTTTTTTATGGTCTTGACTTTTACTGGGTAAACTGAACTAAGGTGGTAAACTAAAAGTTATACACCCTTTTCAGACATTTGTCTGCAGCTGGCTTTGTCAAGCATCTGTTTTGTGGGGGGTGAAAAATTCTCAAATGTCAAATGGTCGTTTGACAGCTAGTGGTAGCGGAGGTTGGCGAACCAACCTTAATGAAAATGTCACTGACATAACGCAACCTCAATTTTGACAGCTAAGTCGACAGTTGTTTCCCTGCTCAGGCTTGAATTTGAATTCAAAATTCAACTCAGCAGAGGAAACACTACGACTGATCAACCGGAAGAGTTTTTCTCATCGGCTCACCCGATAGAACCCGTTGTGTTGTGCCCTCGGCTGGTCTGGACTTTGAATTCAAATTCAAACCTGAGCTGGGATTTCAACCCGGAAGCCATTAAATATAAATGATGTTTTTTTTCTTTTTTTTTTTGCTTGCAAAATAATTAGCCACAACGGGTCTGTCGTGGTTAATTAGTGCCTACATTTGGACATCGTTCAAATTGCCAGCTGACATGTTTGTTTGTTTGCAAATTTCGAAAAACAAGGGTCAAACCCCGCGTCCGACAGTTTGCGCAAACTTCGTTTGCACCAACATTCGGTGTAAGCGGTCATTAAACCAGGTCGTATAACATAGCAGGTCGTACTGTCCGACTTGCTTATGTAAACGACAATACCATAGGTGACGGCTGTCAACGAAAAGAGCGATGGCTGGCGAACTTCCGGCCTTTGTTCTTTTCTCATTGATGGAAAACTGGACCAGTCGGGTGTAAAATTTTGAGGTAAGTTAAATATGGATGTCGACAAGATTTTTTTTGCTAATTAGCCAACAATAGCAGGAAAACTCAACAGACACGGCCAACGAAGAAGCTGCGACCATCGGGAGTGCAATAAAAAGTGCACCACAGTAACAGCAAGACGGCCTTGCGCGGCCGACTGGCGCGGCGACGTAACCATTCCCCCAATTCAAGCGAAGCTGATGACTACGATGAATCCCACCATAACAGAGATGCAGACTCCGAACCGGAAATGCTAAAACATAATCCAAAGCTCCCAAAATGCACATACGACCATAGATCATAGCATTGCACCCAAGAGCAACATACGCAGTGCACGAGCAAAAACAACTAGTTCGTATTCAGCAGCAGCAGCAGTGCCGAAAGCAAGAACTAAGCGAAGAAAAGTATAAAGTATTTGGACAGTTCTTAGCTGCATCACTCATCGAAACGAAAGCGTTAGAAGCGCTGCAATTGGTTAACCAATTCACCACAGATGTGGTCAAAACAATGCGCAGTGATTTTCTAACAAAAGCAACGCTTAATTCCAATGATAGCGCTGAGACTTCGATCTAAAATCTATTCAAACCCGTTGTCTCACGTTCACCAGCACCTCAGTCAAGGCAAGTGCAACCACCAACAACTGCACCAGCACAACAACATCGCCAGCTGTGAAACTGCACCAGCACCTCAGTCAAGGCAAGTGCAACCACCAAGAACTGCATCAGCACCTCAGCCACGGCAAGTACAACCACCAACAACTGCACCAGCACAACAACATCGCCAGCTGTGAAACTGCACCAGCACCTCAGTCAAGGCAAGTGCAACCACCAAGAACTGCATCAGCACCTCAGCCACGGCAAGTGCAACCACCAACAACTGCACCAGCACAACAACATCGCCAGCTGTGAAACTGCACCAGCACCTCAGTCAAGGCAAGGGCAACTACCAACCATTGCACCGGCACAACAACACCGCAGGAACACCAGGTTTTTTTTCTTGTCGTATTATGGTATTCTTCCTATATGTCTTCCTATATTATACATTTTATATTATACAAAGGTAGAATTGTTTTCATCATTGGAAATTGTAAGCTAGTAATTAGCCCTATTCCAGAGTCCGACGTAGCGTAAATTTTCTTTCGGATTCGTAATGTCGTATTCTGCAATCCGAATCATTGCCTCGTATTCGAACATTCGTAGCATTGCTATTCTCCAATCCGAACACATCTTTTGACAGCTGTTTTTCGGATTATTTCACGAAAGCTTTGCCTCGACGGATTTGCATGCGACAAAAGAAAACAATTGAGTAAAATAAAAATTATAATTAAGTTTTGGTAAATGTAGGTAAAATATTTTTTTGTTGAAACCTGTGAATATGTGAGTTGAAATTTATTAATTGCTTTTCCTACATTTCGTAATCCATTTCTAAAGGGTTGACGGAATCTCGTAATATTCTTCGATGATCTTTCATAGATTCTGTTTGTAAGAAATAGTCCTCTTATTGTGCGAACATTACAATTGCAATGAAATCCATTAAAAATCACAGCAAAAAAAATACAATATTGATCAAAAACACTTCAGTTTTTAAATTTTTATTTTTATTTATCTGTCTGCTGTTGAAATCAATAGTTTTCGAATTCTCGAAGGTAGGTTTGAAAAGGGGAAGTTTCGTTCGGAATTTGGATTAGCGAATTGGTCGTATTCGTAGCGTAGCTTTACGTTCGGAAATTCGTTGCGGCGGATTCTGGAGTAGGGCTGATTATTATTACGATGATAAAATTTTATTGTTGTTTTTCATTAAATACTGTAAAATAATTGATAATAACTTAAGTAAAAACTGGATTAGTTTTTTTTAGACCAGCGGTTATAACAAAAATTAATGAAGATTCTTTAACGTTGTAAAACAAAGCTAAAACTTAAATACTTAAGCTCAATCTTAACATAAAATAAGCACTTATTAAAATGAAACCAAGCCAAGTTACAATTTAAAATTAATCCGACCTAAACGAAACGAAAACCAAACCAATAAGTTTCTTAGCGTAAGAAAAACAAAAATAATATAAAATAAACAAAAATTGGTACTGAACGTAATAGAGAATTTTTTTTATATAAATTAAACACGGTACGAATTAAACGTAATCAGAACTAAGATATTGAACATAAACTAAACAAAACAAAAATTACGAATTAAACATAATCGAAACTAAGATAAATACAACATAAACTGAACAAAAAAAAAAATACGAATTAAACATAATCAAAATAAAAATAAATATATCGGCATATACTAATATAAAAATAACTCAAACCTAAAATTTTAGTTTTCCACATACACTAAGTTGAAATTGATTTCAGCTTAAAGAACTTTTTTTTCATAATACACTAAGATGAAAATATTTCAACTTACAAATAAATTTCCTTTTACCAAAATACTGTGAGTTGAAATTGATTCCAATTTAAAATATTAATGTTCTAGCTACACTAAGTTGAAAATATTTCAAACTTACAAAATAAATTTCCTTCTTCTTTTTAAATGCTTGAAGTTGAAATTGATTTCAGCTTAAAGAAATTTTTCTTTCATAATACACTAAGTTGAACATATTTCAGCTTAAAGAAATTTTTTTCATAATACACTAAGTTGAAAATATTTCAACTTACAAATAAATTTCCTTTTACAAAATACTTTAAGCTGAAATTGATTCCAATTTAAAATATTAGTGTTCCAAATACACTAAGATAAAAATATTTCAAACTTTCAATTAAATTTCCTTTTTTTTTAAATACTTTAAGTTGAAATGGATTCAAACTTAAAATATTAGTGTTCAAATTACACTAAGTTGAAAATATTTCAAACTTACAAGATAAATTTCCTTCCTTTTTTTAAATGCTTGAAGTTGAAATTGATTTCAGCTTAAAGAAATTTTTCTTTGATAATACACTAAGTTGAACATATTTCAGCTTAAAGAAATTTTTTTTCATAATACACTAAGTTGAAAATATTTTAACTTACAAATAAATTTCCTTTTACAAAATACTTTAAGTTGAAATTGATTCCAATTTAAAATATTAGTGTTCCAAATACACTAAGTTGAAAATATTTCAAACTTACAATTAAATTTCCTTTTTTTTTAAATACTTTATGTTGAAATGGATTCAAACTTAAAATATTAGTGTTCAAAATACACTAAGTTGAAAATATTTCAAACTTACAGAATAAATTTCCTTCCATTTTTTAAATGCTCGAAGTTGAAATTGATTTCAGCTTAAAGAAATTTTTCTTTCATAATACACTAAGTTGAACATATTTCAGCTTAAAGAAATTTTTTTTCATAATACACTAAGTTGAAAATATTTCAACGTACAAATAAATTTCCTTTTTGCAAAATACTTTAAGTTGAAATTGATTCCAATTTAAAATATTAGTGTTCAAAATACACTAAGTTGAAAATATTTCAAACTTACAACTAAATTTCCTTTTTTTTAATGATTAAGTTGAAATTGAGTTGAACTTAAGAAGAATTTTTCTTTTTTTTGGATACACTAAGGTGAATATAATTCAAACTTAAAGAAATTTTCTTTTTCAAACTAAAATAAGTTCAAAGTAATTTCCAACTTAAAATTAATATTGTTCATCATACCCCAAGTTGAAATTGAGTTGAGCTGAAAAGAATTTTTTTTTTCAAAATACACTATGGTGATTTTTCACAAAAATAATAAGGGAAAAATAATTCAACTTTAATAATCTTAGTTTTCAATATACACTTGAGTGGAAAATGATCCAAGCTTAAAAATTTTAATTTTTCGTCATACCCTAAGAGGTACTTTATTCCAAACTTGTCTTTTTTCTCGCTGTAACTTTTATACTTACCTTTAACTAGCCACGGCAATTTAATGCTTGTAAAATTAAGTTGACTTTCGATAATCATACTATGTAGTGAAAACTAAAAGGTAGAATCATTGTAAACCTGTATTTAATCAATTCTCAACTTTTGTAAAAATAAATATAAAATCCCTTAAAATGGGTATTTTGTTAATCCACTAAACTGGTGTAAGTTCTTTGGACTGATGAAAGGTAAGGGCATGGTAAGGGGCTGCTGCACTTAGGTGCACTACTTGGGTTAATGAAACCAAATTTTTTTTATTCATTAACAGGCAGGGCTGGTGTAGACTATGAGGGGAATTAACACCTTCCTCCCTCATGCTATACGGTGCATAGAGGCTACGGGTCGGTTACGTTGCCTCTTTCGGGTGTTTTTTTTCTTTCCTCTCTCCCATCCGTTTCCTGTTTCCGCCCGTTTGAATTTTAATTCAAATGGTCCTTTCCGTTTCCTTTTATCGTCTGCATACATTTGACTTGTGCGGATCGCATCCCACGACTTCCTGACGAAGCAACCCCACGACCATTTTCCCTGAGCTAAACTGAAGCATAGCTAGGTATGCAGACGCCCGCTAAGTCAGCAAGTGCTTCGTCATCCGGTTGCGGATGTCACGACGCTGCGAGATGGATGGTCGGTTCTGTCACAACACACAACTTAGAAATAGCTTCCCACACCACACTGTAAATAAAAGCATAATAATTGAGTCCGATGATCTCAGCAAAACCAATTACGAAATTAATTCTCTTACAACAAATCTTAAAAACCAAAATCACCAAAACTCCTCTACCAACAAAACAACGAATACTTTAAAAGAAAACATCTCCATCTACAATGACAACACAAGTCTCTCTCACTACACAGTGATCAAGCCAATTTTCCCCTTGCCTAGTAATAAAAACTTAAAGCAAAACCAAGATAAGCTCATTGAAAAAAACTCAGCTACAATAAACTTTTTACTCACCCAAAATACAATTTCAAATAAAAAACAAAAACAACTCAACCCAATAATCTCAGCAGCAGATAACCCGTTAGACAATCAAAACATTTGCTCTTCACAGGCATGCTACACAGGCCAGTATACTGGCTCTGTAGTTCGAAAAACTCAATACATTCACACTATTTTACAAATACACTCACACTGGATTCACTTTCACGCCACTTTCATCGCTACTGACAACGAAATTTCAGAGCCAGTGGATTTTGACAGCAGCGGCCAGTGTATGTCAAAAAGGGGATATCAGTGGTGTTTTTAATTACTTTTAGTGGGTTTTTTTAGGGTTTTCGTCGATTTCGTACAGGAAGTAACACTGATAGCTTGTTAAAAGAAAAAAAAAACAAGTAAAGCACACGCAAACTGCAATAGCAGCGAGAACCTTCGCATTCAATGGAATTTTTTTAATTAACTTTCACGTGCATGTGTTGCACCTCTTGCTACTAGCATGAAAGTTCGAAACTTTTCGAATCATTCAAACAGTACACGTATTCTTTCGTATTTTCACTGTCACAGGCCTGTGTAACCGGCCTGTCAAATAATAAAAAAGACTCACAACAAGTAATATGTAACAGACATGCTACACAGGCCAGTATACTGGCTCTGTAGTTCGAAAAACTCAATACATTCATACTTTTTTACAAATACACTCACACTGGATTCACTTTCACGCCACTTTCATAGCTACTGGCAACGAAATTTCAGAGCCAGTGGATTTTGACAGCAGCGGCCAGTGTATGTCAAAAAGGGGGATATCAGTGCTGTTTTTAAATACTTTTGATGGGATTATTTCGGGCTATCGTCGATTTCGTACAGGAAGCAACACTGATAGCTTGTTTAACAATTAAAAGCAAAAAAAAAAAAAACAACAAGTAAAGCACACGCAAACTGCAATAGCAGCGAGAACCTTCGCGTTCGATAGAATTTTTTTAATGAACTTTCACGAGCATGTGTAGCACCTCTTGCTACTATCATGAAAGTTCGAAATTTTTCGAATCATTCCAACAGTACACGTATTCTTTCGCACTTTCACTGTCACAGGCCTGTGTAACCGGCCTGTAAGGTACTAAAGTGTTCATTAACAACTTCTACAGATGTTCAAAATAGTAGTTCAGACGAAATGGAAACACAATTAATCCTTTTCTTATGTTATTATACAGAAGTCAAATGAATTTATATTTGTATTCGTAATATTCCTACAGTATTAATTTTCCTTAAATGGAAACATTATAATTACTGTCCCTACGAGCTCTATCTTTTTTCACATTTAAAAACTCACTCTAGTTCCCTTCTAAATTTGGTTCTCTTTCAAATTTTTAACAATAATTTAATAAACAGAGCAGTCACACTAAGTAACACACACTTTTTGAATGGTAACTTATCAACACAAACTGCAACCTCCGCTTTAAATGGAAAAATTTGTATCTTATTTAGCCTCTTTTTTTTGTCTTCAGTCATGGCGCTGCTTTTCTTGTTCCAAAAAAATGGATGTAACCATAGATTAAACCAAAAACTGCTTTTAATAAAACTTCCAAAGGAAATTTATAGCGTTAATTATAAAAGCGATCAAAATACTGCAATGGAACATGAATGGTTTTAGCAACAATTTTAATGAGCTTAAACTTTTAATTCATGAAAGAAATCCAACCGTTGTTGCGTTACAAGAGACGCATTTTAAAGATAACCCTCCACAAAATATGGTAGCGAAACCATATTTTTTTTACAATAAAATACATAACACCCTCAATAATCACGGGAAAGGTTTTGTATCCTTGCTCATTTCAAAAAATCTACCACAATCTTACATAAACATTACATCCAGACTACAAGCCATTGTAGTTGAGATAAAAGTCAATATTTCATTTGTTGTGTTCAATCTATACCACAACAAATGAAATAGCATATCTGAAACCGAACTTTATAATCTTGTTGGCTTGTTTGACAAACCTATTATGCTTCTAGGAGATTTCAATGCTTGGAGCCCAGTGTGGGACTCGGTCAAATATAATAAACGAGGCAGAATTGTTTCCAACTTCATCCAAAATAATGACTTGATAGTGCTCAATAGCAACAACTCTGTTACACACTTTCCTAAAAAAAAAAACCTTTACATCTCCTGACCTCAGTATATGCTCAACTTCTTTATATAACTCACTGACAAAAATTAACACGACAGTGATCATTACATTAATGAAGTAACCCTTTTCAAATCATCATAAAACCCTAATTTAAATAAAATCATGCGCTTCAAAACTGACTTAGCTAATTGAGACAAATTTAAAAATTTATCAAAACGCTATATGAACTGTGATTCTAGCTGTTCTAATATTAATAAAACAGCGGTAAACTTTCACAGAGCCTTAATCCGTTGTGCAAATGAATCTATTTTAAAAACGAGGAATAATTTCTACAAAAAACCCATTTGTTGGTGGAACGCCTATATTACAAAATGATAAAAATGGTAAATGGAGAGTGGTTAAAAGAAACCCTACAGTTCATAACGTTATCTCTTATCAAAAAAGTAATTTTTGAAATGCAAAATTGAAGCGAGAAGTAAAAATCGCTAAAAAAACTTCTTTTATAAAATTTACTTAAGATATTAACTCACAAACCCCTACAAACATTTTGTGGGATAAAGTAAGATTTCTTCAAGAAAATTTCTCTTCAACTGTTATATGATCCATCCAAGCGCCAAACGGTATTAATTAATTGACGGTATTAATTTATCCAAACGGGTATGATAAAATCTCTTATCCAATGGTCAAAAACTTGCCAACAGAAAAACTGCACATGTTATGTGAAATTTACAATTACATTTTTAACACAAGCACTATACCGCAGCAATGAAAAATTGCCACAATTATTCCAATCAGAAAACCAAATAAACCAATAAACTGTATTTCTGTAGCCAGGCCTATATCTCCTATCTCCTGTCTAGGTAAAACCTTAGAAAAAATTATCTCTCGCAGGCTATCATGGTTTCTTACACAAGAAAACTTACTTTTAAAAAACAAACAGCATACAAAACAGGCAAAGAAACTATAGATGCTTTCCTTTTACTTGACCACAAAAAATCATATGTCCATATTATCAATTGACGCAGAAAAAGCTTTCCACCGTGTTGGTATACACACTATTATTGATCAACTCCAACAATGGAAACTAGGCCCTAAGAATACAAACTTTGTCAAAAATTTTTTAAGAAATAGGACATTTCGGGTCCGAGTAAACAATTGCCTTTCAGACATCTGGAAGCTAGAATATGGTATTCCGCAAGGATTACCACTTTCTGTCGTTCTTTTTCTTATTGCTTTTAATAAACTAAGTATAATAATAAAAGAACAAAAATATTGTAGTCATTTCATATATGCAGATGATTTATATATTTTTCGCCAATTTAAGGAGCAAAAAACCTTTACATACAACATGAATGAATTATGTGTTCTCATTTTGAATTGGTGCAACTACAGTGGTTCAAAAATATCTCCAAATAAATGAAAACATTTGCATATTTGCAAAAAAAATTGTTGTAATGATGTAAACATTGTATTAAACTCCTATAGAAAATGGTGTTAATATTAAGATTTTAGGCTTGTATTTTTGTAAACGCTATAATTGGAATTTTCATATCGAAGCACTTTGTAAATCATTATTAAATAGATTAAATATCTTAAAATGTCTTGCAACTTAAATCTATAACCTTATATTAACTCTCTAATAAATATTTCTAAGGCGACAATATTATCAAAAATTTATTATGGAATGATAATATACGGATCTACATAAAAAAAAACAACTTACAACGATTAAAATCTATATACCACTCCGCAGCTACACTGTCTCTGGGTGATTTTCGTTCCACCCCTATTAAAATATTTTGACTGAAGCAGGTCTTCCTGATTTAGACCAAAAACTAACTCAATTAACTGGACGCCTTGTTCCTAAATTACTGTTTCCAGATACTTCAGACATTCACGAGCTTGTAATAAAGTAACTGAGAAGAAAAACCACACAAAAAATTAAGTGCTATTAACCGAGCGTTAAAAGTTGCCCAGGAAATTCAGTGTGTCGCTAGTTCTCTTAAGGAACATCACCAAATCTTTCCGCCATGAATGTTTCAGCAAGAATTTACCGACTTATCGCTTAACCATTGATGTAAGACAAATACCAACACTAGTGTCTTTATACAAACATTTTTTGAAATGAAAAGAAATTGCAACAACTGGCAATTTCTCTTTACTAATGGCTTTCAGATGGCTCAAAAACAGCATACGGAACTGGATTTAGCGTAACTGATGAAGCAGCTGTAGAAATTAAACTTGGTAGGTTAGCAAATTACTCATCAGTATATTCAGCTGAAGCAGCAGCCATTCTTTTCGCTTGCTCGCACGCACAAAAAAAAAAAAAACCAAAACACAATCATATGCACCGACTCACTGTCTAGAATAACGAGTTTATAGTAATCAAATTCACGATCTCCTTATACGCAGCAACAAATTGAAACTTTTATGGATTCCAAGTCCCATTGCAATTCAAGGAAACGAAGCAGCAGATGGAAAAGCTAAGCTCGCCACTAGACTTCCACTATCTTTGGTTGAGGAAACTATCTACAGTAGAAATGACATCAACAAAGCTTTAAATGATACAATTTTAGAAACTAGTTTGTTGGACTGGATAAATTACTCCCACTGCTATTAATCCATTAACCCTGACAAAACCCCACCCAAGTACCCAACTACTGTCTCCAGGAGGGAAGCAGTTGCAGTTACAAGATTTCGCCTTGGCCATACCAGACTAACACACAAACACATTTTTGACAACTCTATTGATACAACCTGTCCACTGTGCCAAAACAACGCAGTATCATTTACTAGTCCAATGCCAAGTTGCTGCCAATATTTGTAAACATTAATAATTTAAATGAGCTCCTAAAAACACCAAATAAATCCAACATTAAAACTTTCTCCAAATTCCTTAAACGAGCAAGATTATTTTTTGAAGTGTAACTTATTAAGTACCTTTCTTTATATAATTTAGTATATTTCATATCAAATATTTTATATCTAAATCCTAGCTGAAGGCCTTAGCTGCTAGTGCTAGTTATTAGTCATATAAAAAAACATTGTAATTTATTACTTTGGTTTTTTTTCTAATAAATAAATAAAAAAAAAATATCTTTAATAAATTAAGCTTGCCTGTCATGAACTCTGTTTTTAAATCATCAAATTATGAAGGGAGGATTTAGGAGAACAGTTTTTTGAAAATCTATTTTTTTTAATTGATTATTGTTGTAAAACTATTCAAGAATATGTAAAAAATCAATCAAATCAATCCGGCTGATAGTTCAGATTATACAGTGCTAAAACCTATGTTCGCCAAAGTATCTTTAAACGCGTTTTTGTTGAAACTTAGTTTTTCAAAACGGGCCACATTTTTTATTTAAATATGCTTGTAATGAAATTCTACACATCGTTTACCAAAATGAGCGCCTAGACGAAATTTGTCTTGTACTTGGTTATGTTATTTTTGTTGTATTTGGTTATGTTGCGTGTATGTTTAAAAATAACATAAATTTTAGTAAATTTTTGACGCTTCACAATTTTCATTCCATTTTGGTAAAAGATCAAGGGTGTATTTTCGAATGCATTTTTTTTGTCTTAAAATTATCTGAGCCGAACTATGATGTTTTGATTATAGCGCCAGCTTCATATATAAAAAATATATGTTAGAAAAAAAAAATTTTTACTGAAACTGATGTAAAATTAACAAGCAAATGAAGTTTTTCGAATATATAATATAATATTTTAGAAAACATATTCTTAAATATGCCTTAATTTTAACAGCTTTTGCCAAAATTCTCACTTAACCCTTTACTGCACGCATTAGGATCCGGATAGAAAAAATATATTGTTGATGTTTGTTTTATGTTTGAAATGGAATAATTAGATACGCAAACAAAATTTTTTTTTAAAAAGTAATTCCGTTTGAAGTCATTTATGGCTGTTCGAAGGAATGCGTGATTTCATGAGTTTTACATATACAATTTAAAAAAAAAACACATAACCATAAATCAGTAGGCTATAAGCTCTATAAACAAAAATATATAAGTAAACTTATTTATACGTAACAAGCATTGAGATCAAACGAAGAATAACTCTTGCAAACAGGTGTTACTGTGGGCTCAGTAGGCAATTGAGAAGCTGTACTTATATGCTTATATGCAGCATGTACTTATATGCAGCAAATAAGATTCACACTATGAACATAAACTACATGTAGCATTCAATCACGCTACTGATATGTCCATGGCATTCGGAAATTCGATCATATTTCACAGTACATGAAATCAGTTCTTGGTTGCTACTTATCTAACTACCTTAACTCCAGGACTTGTATCTTTTTATATAAACTAATTCGGTCAAAAACTCCCTTATACCTATTTGAAAAACTACAATTTTCCCAGTCAGCTCGAAGTAATGCTCTGATAGTACCTAATGTTAAATTCCTTAATTCAACGAGATTATTTTTCATTAACGCCATTCGATTATGGAATTCTTTACCAAACCATTTAAAATCCATTGATGGAATTGGAAGCTTTAGACAAGCTTTATTTAAAATGTTTACTTGTAATGTAACCAGTTTGTAATGTTTACTATAGAGTAATGTAACCAGTTATCTTACTTTACTTCACTCATTCCCCCTATCTTCTTTCATCTGATTCTTTTCTGTTTTCTTTATAATACTGTCTATCTTCAACTTTTATAATTTAAATACTTAAAAGCTATATTAAATTATAATTTTAATATTACTAATAATTGTATATTTCTTTCAATTATAACTTTAAATAACTAATGCTCAAAATTAAAAATGATTCATATTTATTGTGTAATTGTTGTTATATGTAATATTTAATTCTAAATTATATTTCTTTGTGTAGCAAAAGAACTTGTTCTTATAATAATAATGTACTAAAATAAATAAATAAAAATAAATATATAAATGAAAACCAACTATAAGGTAAAGAGAAGCGACGCTAATAACAAATTACAAAGAGACAACAATAAAATAATAATCGAGTTTTACTAAGGCAAACTAAAACCAAATTTGAATTGTAACTCTGCAGTTGCACCTAGACTCTATAGACTGCCAAAATTTCATTAGGAAGACACACACCACTTGCAATTGAATCTATCTAATCACGTTCCATGCTACAAATTATCCAAACACATAAGAGAAATTTAAAAAAACATCATATCAAAATGTTGTATTCTCCTGTGAGGATACGCGTATATCCTAACAGTCCCTACGGGCAGGCGCGAGGCCATAAAGTTGCCAGTTGTTTTAATTGTCTTGATTTAATTTTTTTTTAAATTAGTTAATTCGTTTTCGAGAGAGGTTGCTATTTATGACACTACATCCTGGAAAAAGTGGAAATTTTTTCAAAAAATCATATCTCAAAAACTTATTAATAGAAAATTTTTTTATTGTGATATTCGTGTTAAGAAGGCCAAAGTCCATAAGGAAAAATTAGTGGCATGTGGATCACAAAATGGGTGGCGCCTAGTGTTATTATTGACTACGACAGCTCTTTATGATCTGTTTCGTTGAATATAGAATGAACTGACAATAGACTTTTTCAGAAAATATACATGCGGGCTTGCAAAGAAGTGACCAATCAGAAATATGAAATTAATTCAATTAAAAACATTTTTAATCTGATGGAATTTTCACCGTGGGTCCTTAATATACAGATCGTGTAACCGTTTTTTTATTATGATTTTAGTTTACCATTTTGTTATAATTTTTACCGAAAGATCTGCTAATTTACTATCTGCTTTTTTAATTTATATAAAGGAAACTATCGTACCTGTGGAAACTCTTCGTATTTTTTTCCGACACATGTCTTCTTTACGGCGTCTTTAAACTCTGATGTAGAAATTTTTCCATCCTGTAAAAAATTAAAAAATTGAGTTTTGTATTACACCCATAATGTATAAATATTAACAAAAATAGTTTTTAAAATATAATAAGGGTTCTCATCTAAGCATGTTAACATGTAAACATGTATAGCATTTAAACTTTTGATGAGCGATAAATAAATAGCGTAAATGTCTACAAAATGGCGGCTGTGACTGCGACAACATTATGACTTTTTTAAATTTTAAACCTTTTTAAAATCTTCATTAACATATAAAAATAAATAAAACGTGTTCATATTTACTTCAACTACTTTAAATATGTAATGATTAGCGCCAAAGACACCCTCATTCACACAAGAAGATTTACATGCTAGTTTAAACTACAAAATAGGCTCGGAAATGATGTAAACTCGCGCCCATACAAATTTTGACAGATAGTTTATGCGCATGTAAGTTCACAAGGCTTACGGGTCAGTTACATGCTTAGATGAGAACCCTTAATGTGTTATGTGCTCTATGTACAACAAAACTACAAAAATTAAAAGAGAAAAATTACTTAAGTTTAGTAATAATAGTAATAAGAGTCTAATGTTAATATTGCATTTTTTTTATTTTAAAAAAATGAAGTTTCTATCTTAAGAATGTATTCCAAAAATTTTAAAGTCAAAAAAATTTAGTTGTTGTACGCAGTTAATAGACTTTTTTTATAAATAAAGAACGATATTATCTTAAAATCAAATACAGTTTAAATAGTTTTGTAAGTGAAGACGTATTATTCCTTTTTATACATTAATAGTGTTTACGCTAAACCCTGTATATTTTTATTCTTTCAGTCTAACGTTATTATCTAATATATACTATTCTAATAAAGGTAATGCAATATATAATATTGAGTCCCTGTTGTTTGAGTAAGATTCCTTTTTTTAAAGTGTCCGTCGGCTTTTTGTGAACTAAAGAAAACCCTTTGTTAAACTTACTTAAAATACTGTCTTTTTCTGTTTTCAATGCTTGGTGACTAATTTGGTGGAAGTGTGCTGCAAATTTTATGCGGCCCATACACACTGCAACCAAAACATTAGTGGAACTGCGACCAGATTACGTCTTTTTTAATATATTTGACACACAGCTGCGATGGTTGCAGCAATCTATTTTGTCAAACACGCTGCAACGCATCAACAACGCAGCAAAAAACAGCAACTGCGAACAAAATATTTAACTATTTTAATTTTGATGCAACTAGAGTTGCAACCGTCAATGAGTTGCGTAACTTCGATACAAACGCTGCGACTTCATCGTGATAACTGTCAAAAACTTCTAATTTACGCTTCCAGCTTTGCTTTGGTTGCAGCGTGTATGGGGCCCATTAGAGAACGAGTTCTGGGAATATTTGTTGGCCCATACGAGCCAAATTACGCAAAGCGCTTTATACAACAAAGTCAGCAGCAACAACTTAATCAAATATTGCAACCACATTCAATGGTTCAGTGAGAATTTAAAGTAAAGGGAAAAAATCAAATCAAATTATGTATCAAAATCGGAAAAAAAGAAACTTAAGCTTGAACGCATCTCATCTCTGCCATTTTAATTTCTGTTCGTGTTAATAAAAGCAAAAACAACCATTCGTTTTTCCAAGAAAAATTAAACTTCATTATTTTTTAACTTAACAAAATAGCAAAGCTTTTGCCTTTTATCTTTTTTCGTGCGTGTGTGGAAAAAAGAGACTTTTTTTTTTTTTAAAAAAGATCAAACAACCAAGGCATGTGCCTTATACAAACAAGGTTTGGTCTTTGACCTGAAAGGAAAAGGATAGATTTATTGTTTGTTTGGAATTGTTTGGAACCATATGTGAATTATTGATTAGACGAAACAACCGTGAAAGACAATTTGAATTGATTTTGACCGACGCTAGTGTTATGCCTTAACCTCGGCAAGAATTTCAAGTCCTTAGTTGTTCCTGTCCTTAAATTCCACAATTTCCACAATTTAGTTGTGGATTTTTTTAGTTTTCCATAATTCTTAAATGTAGGAAAGAACAACTTAGTGAACAGTGGAACAAAGTGGTGGAGAATCAATTTTAATTAAAAATTGTTAATTTCGGAACAGTTCAAAAGACAAAAACGTAAAACTATTTCATTACATGTTGCTGAAATAATTCACCGCAAACGAATTTAAATCTTTATTAACAAAATAAAAGAAAAAAAACTGAATATATAAAAGTTTTATCAATTCTCCACCATCTTGTCCACAATGCGCTACAAAAGCAAAGCTGCTCTCAGAACGAGAAAAAAGAATTAGACAATTCGTAACTGCCTTCATGTTCTCCTTCTACCGTCTTATTTACTTTACTTTTACTTTATATTTTTTACTTTACGAAAAAAAAGTAATGTTTTTATTAGTTACAAAAAACAGTGCGAAAAAATGAAAACTATTTTTGTCTAAGTGAAGAGTAACAAAACCAAAGCAAGCCAATAAATAGTGTGTGTGAAAAAGAGGTGCCCTTGTTTGTAAAGTTCTTTTGATTTTTCCTCTCCCGGCATAAAAAGTTTTAATTTGACCTCATAATGATTGACATGCAGTTTGGTGTCCATTGGAACACGTTTGATGGTCGCAGAATCGCACCCAAAAATGATAACGGAAGGTTAAAAAATTTTTTTTTCTAATTTAATTTAATCAAAATTAAGTAAACTTAAAGTGTTTTATTAATGAATTTATTATTTTATTTGGTTTTTGCATTCAATTTTCTGTCCGACAAGGTGCAATAAAACGAAATCGGTTAAACAATGATAGAGTTACAACAATTTATTCATTAAAGTAGACGGGATTTTTTATATGACGGGTATTTCTTTCTCTACGATTCATCGATCTGCAGCAATGATTTCTTCTGTTCTTCATTATTTGTGAAAATTCTATTGTAATCCTTCATAAATTTCACATCTCTTTCGTAGCGGTATCTTAAACGATGAATTAATTATGACAAAAATAATGGGCTTCTTTAAAATTGTCATTCAGTTCCCATGTGGGTGATCGTTCAAAAAATCTGAAGATAAGCCAAAGCAATTAAAGAAATTTCTTATTTTATGTGACACAAAATCGCTGAAATTATGGTCTTATACAATTTCTGGATTCGTCACATTTCGATCATTTTTTTATTTCACAATCGGATTGTAGGCTCGATATTAGGATCGAAGAGTGTCATTATCTCTTCTGATAAGTACAAATAATTATTTTTTCATTTTATTCAATATTGCTACAGATATAATTGAATCGATTTCTGCAGTTGCATTAATCGCAGAGATGTAGAGCTGCTATAGCATTCGTGTAACCAAACGGCGTGATCCAATTTTCACTGCCTCTTGTTTCGGAACCGTTTCAGTCGGTTCCAAGAGATCAATTTTCAGCACCGGCTATTTCAGCATCGGCTATTTCAGCACTTTGATTTTCAAATTCCTCTTTCAGATCAACTGCTGTAAAATTTAATAATTCAATAATTTAAAAAACTCTCAACTCGTTATAGTTTGTTTACCGGCAACATGCCATTTAACTATTCACGGCCATTTTCAATAAACGCCGAAGTAAACAAAAATAATATGAACACTGATCTACCTCAACAACAGGTTGGGCGCTCAGCGTTCATATAATTTCGGAACAGCGTTACTTGAAACTTTAGGCCAGTGTTAAAATAAACACAAATAAACAAAAGCAACAATACAATAAAGTAAAAATCGTTTAAAGCATTCAACGCGGAAATGCAAGCGTTGCGTTTTTTTTGTGCTTTAAACTGTAAAGTACAGTTAATTAATATTTTGTTGTTTTTAACTTGCATATATTTTTGATATGCAAATTAATTTAACTTGAAGAATATGTTTGCACAACGTGACCCAATTTTTACATGCGGAACAAGCTGATGTGCACAGTAAAAAATATGAGGATAAATTTTATACTATTTGGTGTACATATAAATCCAAACAAAAAATGTTTTAAAATTTATACCATCAAATCTTATAAAGTTCTCCAGACCATTTTTCTCGTCAGACCAATCGAAATCACTATATTATTAAATTTCCCAATTTCGGTGAATTTTTTATTTTCGAACCAGAATATTTTTTGATTTTCACACGATATCCATATAAAATTTTTAAATTATATTTGTTTTATTATTTTTATAATATTGAGTGGTATAAAATTTATAAATTATTTGGAATAAAATAAGTCTTTACCACGCAAATATTATAAAAAAGATAAAATTTACCCTTAAATTTTTTACTGTGTGCTTGTTTTGCAAATTAAAGTATGTTACGAATAAAATCTAGACCACCTAAGTTATGGTGCCAGGTGCAAAGAAATGCAATCTGGCACAATTTATGGTCAATGCCAAATTAGAAATTAAGATGTTTTTTTAAGATTATTTAAAGTTTTTTATTAAGAAAAAAAGAAGAAGAAAAAAGAAAACAGAGATCAGATATTATAAGAGATCTGATCTCTGGAAAATAAATGAGAGTCAGGTCAGTTTAGTAAGTTGATAAAGTTAATTTGTGTTTTTAAATTGGAAGACGTAGACACTCAGATCACAAGGATAATTCCTCAGTAAGTATTTCCTCGCAGCAGGATGAAGATGTATCTAGCAACGTGTGCTTTCCTACGGGATAAAACACAACTGGAAAATTTATGACCTCGAGCCTGCCCGTAGGGACTGTTAGGATCTACGTGTAACCTCACAGGAGGATACAACATTTTAGGCGCAGCCGGTAGGATCCTTCTGTCCTAGGACAATAAGGACAATTTTTTTGTTTGATTTCATAAAATTTTAGAGAAGGACAGTTTTGGTTAGATCCTTCGGTTACAAGAACAGCAAGGGTGGTTTTAAAAAAAAAGGATATAAAAAAGTACATAGGAACAGTAAGGACATTGGTTCTTTTGTAGGGATTCAAATTGATCGGTGGGACCTTGTTGTTACAAGAACAACAAGGATATTTTGAAATGAACATTTTTTTAATGAATTTAAATGTTTGATAGGATCCTATTGTTACAGGAACAATCAGGATAATTTTTTTTGTAAGTTTTATAAAATTTTTAAAGAATGCAAATTTTTTGATAGGACATTTTAAGAAAAAAAAGGTTTCTTATGTTTTAAATACTGAGAAAAGATTTATGACGATAAAATAGGGAGTTAAACCGTTGGGTATATTGAAAAAAATTTTGTTGGGCAAAAAGTTAGTTTTTGGCATAAAATTCTGTGGGATTTTAATTTGTGTGGCAGTAAGACTGACGTGGGTCCCTCTGGAAATATTTATTAGTGGCGGATCCATCTTACACCACTCTCGGAAAGAGAGTAGAAGGAATAATATTTTTTAATAAAAGGTTAAAGTCTCGTTTTAAAACCTTTGTCTCTATCAACGATTTGTGTTTTTTTCTAGAAAACGATTTGAAGGACCATTGAAAGCCACATCATTTAAATGGCAGAAATCTACGAGGAATATAACCCAGGACCAGCAGATTCCATGGCACCCACCTACGTGCCGACACAAAAAAAGGGGGTTTGAACGAGCAACAGGACCGAAAAAAATAACATTTGAGGACTACCATCGTGAAGCAAGAAGACGAGCAGAGGAAAGGACGAGAACACCGAGGGTAGAGAGCCCTCAAGTAGTGAAACGCGGAGGAACAAAGGTGAGAGAGAGGAAACGACTGGCGTACCTGAGAGAGGGTTGCTGAGGGACGAAACAAATCTACCGCCATGGCAAGTCGCACAACGGTTATGGGCAGAGATGGAAATTTTGGTGAAAAGAAATGTCATGCAATAAGGGTATAACTTGAAGAGACAGAAGAAGGAATAAAGGAAATTGAGGAAGAAAACTTAAAGTTGAGGCAAATAGTGGGAAATAAGAATATCTCCGAAGAGTTAGTAAAGCAATTAGTAGGGAACGAGCACACGGAGTGTGAGAAGAAATTGCAGGAAGCACAACGGAAAATAGAAAGTTTAAACTTGGTTAGGAGAGACCGGGACACAATAGTAGTACCAGCAACTATAAAAATGAATATAAGTGAGATAGCCAAAATGGTGAGTAACTTAGTACCGCTATTTTCAGGTACTGAGTCACCGGCGGAAGTTTATAGGTTTATATAAGGATGCGAGTTGGCATTCAAGGCAGTGAAATCAGTAGATGCACAGGACTTCACAGATTTTGTGAAACTAAGGCTACATGGGGAGGCGTTTGAGTTTTGCAGGAGTAAGAGATTTGGTAAAGTTGAGGATCTCTGTGGGACAATCAAAGCGTAGAATCTTAAGGGGATAACGTATAATACGTTGATAATGGAACTATCACATTGCGTCCAAAAGCCGGGGGAGAGGTTAAGTTCGTTCGCGAACAGAATAAGTGACAGAGTCTCAGGGTAGAGATCTAGTGGGTGGTAACTGTATCATGTGGGAACAGCGCAGTAGTTCGGTCGTTAGTGCGTTTAAGGTGGGAGTTTCCGACCCTAAACTCAAAACGATTTTATTAACGACAACAGGTTTAGGCCTTGCAGCTTTAGAGAAAAGTGCATTAGAAATGGAGGTCATGTTAAAAGGAGGCGAGCTCGGGAGAACTGCACAAGGCCATAATACTTATGGGCAAAAGTACCCTGCAAACGGGGAAGGGGATTTCCCAGGGAAAGAGTTCAGGAGCAAAGGGGACAGTTTAACATACAGGAGGAGGCTGTAAAACAATTGACGAATAGCAGATTAGCTATAAGTTGCTCGTTTTGCAATAAAACAGGTCACGGAAAGGACGAATGATACCTAAGGAAGAAGAGAATTTATTGCGATATGTGTGGGGTATATGGACACGAGTCCAGTATTAACTGCCCGGATAAGAGAAATATGGAGATAGAGGAGCGAGGACTGGGCTCGCAGGAGAGAGGACATAAAGGCAGCTTACAGTGCTCATTTTGCCAGGAGAAAGGACATACCAGGGACGTGTGTAGAACAAGGAGAAACACACCCAATTGCGAAAAATTCCAGGAATATGGGTACGATAAGGGGTGGAGGTGTGCCCAGGAATTTAGGCCCAGAAATGACCAAATGGCTGGAAAGGGCTATGAGAGCAATTTTAACTCAAAAAATCCATTCAGAAATAGTGAGGACAGGAGACAAAAACAGGGACCAAATAATGCGATTGTGTTTAGTGTGAAAAGAATGTGAATGTCTGTACATCTCAGCAAGTAGGAAGTGTAGTAACCAAGGATTTAACATCTGAAAAGATCATGAATATCGGTACACCCCAATCAGGAGAAAATGTAGTAAATGTAAGCCCAAATTCGGAGGAAATAATAAAGTTGTTACGGGCAACATCAAATTACATCATTTTATAGCAGTTTGATAATAATGCAAATAATTATATATGTGGTTAATATGGCCACATGCCATATATAAAAGAATTAGTTAAAGAAAGATGATTACAATTGGAAAATATTATGAGAGCGGTAGGGGGTTTAATGGAAAAATTTGAGTTAGTAACAGAGAGTCTTAATGAAAATGAATCAGGTTGTTCGCACAGAAATTTAACAGTGCTAGAAAAGGAAAAAGGTGAATGTTTTAGAATCTCCAAAGTTAACGATGTGTTTATAGACATTCCTTACAAAAATGCTGTAAATAGTAGACTCATTCTACTTGTAGAATCTGGGGCAGACACGAGTTTGGTTAAACAAAAATCGTTGAAAACGATTAAAGACAGGGACGGAGAAGTCAAAAATTTAAGTGGAGCATTTGGGGGACTCATAAGAACACTTGGATCAGTGATGATAGAAAATGAAGAGGTGAATAACCTTAGTTTTAGGTTGCACGTAATGGCACTAGAACAAGGACTGCCTGCGGATGGCATATTAGGCCGGGATAATCTGTGGAAAAAATCTATCATAAATACGGTAGATAAAACATTAACTATATATGATAAACAAGGGAGCAATATAAAATTACCATTGACGCCAATGAATGAATTGGGCTCAATTGATTACAATAAGGAAGTGAAAATCAAAGCGAGGACTGTTCAAACAGTAAAAATAAAGATAGAAACTAAGATTCCGGTGATAGTAATACATGAGCAGGGAATTATACCAGGAGTTTATTTAGGGGAAACTTTGACCAACGTAAATAACAATGACGTTTTTGTCTCAATTTTAAATTCAAATAATGAGGATTTTATTGTGCCAAGACACTATAAGCCAAGATTTTCAAATCTTAACATTTTTAACATGAAAACAAATTCAATATTGGAGTAAACGAGTGCAATGTAAAGGAAAGGATTAATAAATTTATACAAACAGTTAAATTAGATGAAAATTTGAACTTAGAGGAAAGGTCTGCAATCGAGAATTTAATAACTTCATACCATGATATGTTTCTATTGGAAGGGGATTAATTAACATACACTCCTGTGATAGTGTAGTGTTTGTCCTAGTAGACGTCAAGTAGGCCCTGCCTAATTATGTTTGCCGGCGCTTAAAAACGCCACGGGCAAAAAGATTACTTTTTAATTTGAAAGCCGGCACTTAAGAGTGCCAGGAACTTTTTAAATAAAAAGGCAGCTAATTAAACTCAGCTTTGAATCTCGTTAAAGACTGTTTATTTTGGGAAGCAGTTCCCTCTTTTATATCTTCCTTAAATCTATGGACACATTAGAATTATAATTAGTCTAAGTAGATGCATGTAATAATTTAATTAGAGTAAGTAGTGAAGCATTCTTTTTAGTACTTAACTAACATTAGTTTTAATTTGTATTAGTTGCTTTAAATTAGAATTGAGTGGTTTGTTGTAACGTTAATTTTTCAGTGTTGGTAAACGTTAAATTAAGTGTCGTTAATTAACTAGCGTAAGTAGTATAGGAATATTTTTGTAACATTAATTTCTAATTACAATTGTTGTTTTAGCTTTAATGAGTAGCTTTTAATAACGTTAATTTTTAGTGTTGATAAACGTTGATAGTTTGAATTTTAGTTATATTTTATATATATTCACTACACCCCTAACCTTAAGAAAAAAAAAAATTTTTTTTGTGTACATAAAATAAATTTTTTTTATATATATATATAGTAAATAAAATTCTTGTTAATATAACTAAATTTTTATATAGAATTAAGTAAATACAAGTTTTGTTTACTAAAATTAAATTAATAGATTAATAAATTGTATTGATAAAGAATATATTAAAATATAAAGAAAAAATATATACAAATTTATATAATACGAAATTCAAGCATTTTTTTTTATATCCATTTCTTAAGCATATTATTATGATATTCTTTACTTTTTCCATTTATGTCTATTATTGAATTTACTCCATTTCTTTTTAAAATTCGATAAGGACCATGATATGGTGCTTGATATTTTCTTCTATTCATTGTTTTAACTATAACTAAATCTCCTACGTTTAGATTTAACTCTTTAATTGTAGTATTGTTTTCAACTCTTCTCGCTTTTACTGTGTTTATTAAATTTCTTGCTTTTTCACATGAAAACTTTAACCGTTGTTTTAATTCTTGTACATAATCTTCAGTGTTGTAAAATTTTGTTTCTTTTAAAATTTCATCGTTTGGCAAGCAGGGTAACTTTCCAAAAATAAGCTCATAAGGCGAATACTTTACGTCAACATGAGGTGTTGTATTATAGGCAAAAGTAAAGTAAGGTATCCAGTGATCCCATTCATCATTTTTACAAAAGTTTAACAAAAATTCATTGAGAACTCTATGGTTCCTTTCTATTGAACCCAAAGTTTCGTGGTGATAAGGAGTACTGAAAATTTGCCGTATGTCTAATAATTTACAAATTTCTGACATAAGTTGGTTTGTAAATTCTGTACCCTTGTCAGATTTTAAAGTCTTAAAATGTCCGTAAATAAGTATAAAGTTATCTACTAGTGTTCGAGCTACCGTTTCGGCGTCTTTAGTTTCCATAGGGCATGCTACTATGTATTTAGTTAGATCGCATTGAATTGTTAATATGTAACGATAGTCATTCGATAGACGTAGTGGTCCTACCGTATCTATGGATACTACTTCGAAACTACTCTCTGGTGTGTCAGTGATTGTAAGTTTTTCCTTTGTATGTTTAGTTTGTTTGTTAATTTTACATTGTTCGCAATTTAGTATGTGTTGTTTTGTCATTTTACTCATGTTTTTCCAGTTGTATCGTTGTTTGAGTTTCAAAACTGTTTTTCTTATCCCTAAGTGTCCTCCGTGTGTCGAGTTGTGGTATTCATAAATAAGTTTATTTTGTGTTTCTCTGTCTAAAATTTTTTTTGGTTCATTATATAATATAATTTTTACATTTTCTTTATTTCTTTTTAAATTGTTATAAGTATTTTTGAATTTATCCATGGCCATGGTTTTGAATATGTTATCATTTTTATTTAATGCTAGCGCTTGTATATTTAAGTTATACATTCTTGATGACAGTTTTTCCAGGGTCAGCTGTGTGAACAATGGGTTATCACTGCATCTTGTAATCACTTCTTTATCATAAACTTCTATTTTCGTACCTTTATAATTTTTGTGTGTAATAAATTTAAGTTTTTTCATATTGGTTATGTCGGATAGGGATGTACATTCCCAAACGAAAAGTTGATCAGGCTTATCGTTGGAAGTATCATCTTTTGTTTTGTTGTTGTTTTTGTTTTGTTCATTTAAGTTCTTTTTCATATTTCTTGTAATTGCTAGAATTTCATTTTCATTCCCTGTTGGAATCATAGCTTGTAAAGTTTGACTGTTAACAGTAATCCTTGATAGCGCGTCTGCATTTGTATTCATCTTGCCTTTCTTGTAGATGATTTCAAAGTCGTAGTCGCAAAGGTCAAGTCTGATGCGTGTCATTTTCGACGATGGGTTTTTGTGGGAAAACAGTGATATTAAAGGTCGGTGGTCAGTTAGTGCCAAAAATTTTCGTCCGTATAGATAGGGTCTAAAAAAATTTATAGCCCAATGTATAGCCAGTAGTCCTTTTTCTATAATGGGTTTGTTTAAGTCATGTTTGTTTAACGATTTACTTGCGTATGCGATTGGTAAGTCTGAACCTATTTCTCCTTGCGAAAGGACTGCACCAAGAGCATAGTTTGATGCGTCAGTTGTTAATATAAAAGGTTTGTTGAAATCTGGAAATTTAAGTATCGGTGGATTTAATAATTTAGTTTTTAATTCTTGAAAGGATGTTTCGCAGTTTTCATCCCAAACAAATTTTGTATTTTTCTTTAAAAGATTATTTAAACTTTTTGCTATGTCAGCAAAGTTTGGTATAAATCTGCGATAATAATTGCAGAAGGCTACAAATCTCCTAACTTCATCTGCGTTAGTAGGTACTGGGTATTTTTTGATGACATCATTCTTTGCGGGGTCCGTTTTAATCCCATTGGCAGTTATTAAATGGCCAAGATATATTACCTCTGGTTTCAGAAAGCAACATTTGTCCGCGTTTAGTTTCAAATTATATTTTTGCAGTCTTTGAAATACCTTGGATAAATTTTCGTTGTGGTTTTTCAAACTACATCCAAATACTATAACGTCGTCCACGTATAGGAATGCTTCTGCATCCAGTCCACTCAGTGCTATTGTTAGCATTCGTTGAAAGCTGTTAGAAGATATTTTTAACCCAAAAGGTAGTCTTTTGAATTGAAAATGTCCAGTTCCTGTCGAGAAGGCTGTTAGTGGGCGAGAGTCCTCATGTAAGTTGATTTGGTGAAAAGAGCTAGTCATGTCAAGCGTTGAAAAGTATTTGGCTCTTCCCAGCTTATCAAGCACATCTTCGATTTTTGTTAGTGGAAATTTATCGTTAACTATTTTTTCATTTAGTTTTCTATAGTCTACCACCATTCGCCATTTCTTTTCATCATTTGTTGATTTTTTTGGAACAACAAGCAGTGGCGAGTTGTATGGACTAACAGAATGTTCAATAATATTATCTTCTAAGAGTTGGTCTACCTGTTCATTTATTTCTGTCATTTGGGTCTGTGGCAGTCTGTAGTTTTTTATGTAAACTGGTGTTGAGTCTGTCGCTTGAATATGTTGTGTATAAAAGTTATTTGCACTGAGTTTTTCTCCTTTGAGATGAAAAATGTCTTGAAAGTTTGTAATTATGTCAACGAGTGATTGTTTAGCTTGTGGGTCGTTGTGTCCGATGTCCAATATTTCTAATAATTTATGTAATCTACTTGGATCATTTTTAATTTGTTTTCTATTTATATTTAATATTTCATAATCTTTTAATGGTTTGATTTGACACTTGAAATCTTCTAAAATTACTAACTCATCTGTTGTGTTTAAGATTTTAATATGTGCTATACCTTTCTCTGGTATTAAGCAATTGCCTAAAAAAATTCCTTCCTTTATTTCTTCATTCAGAACTATGCTGTCTTCTGTTCTTTTTAAGTCTATAGGTATAATGGTTTCGGTCCTTGCTGGTAAAATTATGTTTTTTCTTGCATTTTTCGAGATAATTGGAACAATAAACTCTTTGCTATTTATAATGAATGTTATTGTGTATGTTTCAAAGTTGATTTTTGTCATAAATTTTTCCAGTATGTCTCGTCCAATTATTCCGTCTGTGTTAATAGGAAAGTTATTATCTACAATATGAAAGGTATGATTTATTTCTTCTTCCTCTATGACTAAGTTAAGATTAGTCGTACCTAAGCATTCTATGGATTCCGTAGTTATACCGGTTAGTTTTGAAATGTTTTCTGTATTAATTTCTTTTGTGTTATCTATCTTGCAAATTGAGACATCTGCGCCTGTATCAATCAAAAAGCTTAAAATTTTATTATTTTCTGTACAATGTAATTTTATGCAGTTTTTTAAATTTTCTGAAATTTTGTATATTAGTTTTGGCCTCTTCGGATAGCAGTTTCTGCCATCCGGCCATTGTAGTTTCCCTGTCTATTATTGTTCCGTCTGTATTCGTTATTGTTTTGGTATCTGTTTGTGTTGTTTTGACTGAAATTATTAAAATTGTTAGGTCTGTAGGAATCGTTATTGTTTGTATTGTAATTTCTTTCTCTTTGGGTGATATTGTTTCGGTTGTAGTTGTTAAAATCATTATTGTAATTGTTGTTTCTGTAGTTTCGGTTTTCGTATCTGTTGTTCTGTCTAGAAAAATTATTGTCTCGCTGTCCTTGATTAATGTTGTTAGACCTGTAGTTTTGTCTAAAAGAATTGTTTTGTCTAAAATCTGTGTTGAAATTCCTGTTTGTTCTATTGTGTATATGAAATATGTTTGTTTTATTTGAATTTAAGCTTTTTTCAGCTGTCATGCATGTGTCTATTGCTTCTTGAAATGTTTTTGGCGCATTAGCTAATAGAATATGTTGGTATTCTATATTTACGCCTTTCGTAAAAACATTTAAAGCCATGCTTTCGCTTACTTTATATATAGCTTCTTTTGCTTCCTGTGTTTGATTTGTAAGTGATTTTATTTCAAAGTTGCTAAGCTGGTCGCAAAGTTCACATATTTTTTCCCTGTACTCTGCTATGTTTAAATTGTTTTGTTTAGTTGTACCTAACTCCGTTAAAACTTGCTGAATGGTTTTTGGGTTCGGATACGCGTTTTCTAGCAATGTTTTTAGTTCGGCAAAAGTGTTTGGTTTATTTGCACGTCCTAAAATACTACGAACTTGTGCTGAAAGTTTAAAATTATATACATATTTTATGAATATTTCACGATCTTCATTTTTTGTTAAGTCGTGTAGAAGTTGTGTTTGAACGACAAAATCTTCTAAGTTATTAAAATTACCTTTAAATATTTGTAGATTTTTGCCTACAGTATTAATATCAAAACTAGCCATTTTTGGAGAGTTTTCTTCTTCCCAAACGTTTGTTAAATCTAAATCAATTTCTAATTCTTCAGAAAATTTTTTTGCATTTGATTTTATATTCAAATTACCAAGAATTTTAAAAATTTCCTCAAGAATTAATTCAATTTGTAATATAATAGCATTAAATTCTGTTGAATTTTTAAAAGTTTCTATAGCGTATTTAATGATTTCAAGTCTGTGTAATTTCTTTTTTATATATTGCTCGCTATATAATCTATTTTTACTTTTTTTTAGATTTAATTTCAATTTTTCTAATTCTTGTAAGTATTTCTTAATGGTTTCCATTTAAAATTTCCATTTTTAATGTTAAAATTTTTAGTGAAAAGAAAAGTAGTATCTATAAAAAAAAGTAGTATTAAAAGTAGTGAGTTGGTAACTCTGTTTTCTATGTTCTGAACACTTCCCTTTTTTTTGGTATGTGTCTGTAATCTATTACAATTACGAACAGAGCATAAAGGAAAATGTCAGTTTGCATGAAAAAAGTATAAACAAATCGAACAAGAAGATTTGTTAAAAAAAAATATGCTTGAATATTAGTGCGGAAAATATAAAAAAAGTGATAAAAAGTGAAAGTGAAAAGTGAAAAGTGAAAAGTTAAAAGTGATAAAATAAAGTTTAAAATAATGTTCATATGTTTTCATTTAATGTGTTTCAAATTTCAAATAATGTTCATATATCGAATATTTCATTTTTAAACAGTAAATATTAAATAATAATAAAAAAATATAATTCATGTTATTGTGAAAAATAATGGTTATTTATTCTTATTAGTGCGACTCGCGATTTCCTCTTCAATGGCATCGACTCGTGCCCACAAGTGACCGGATAGCTCGAACGGTGGTGGTGGATCGGCATGTATCAGCCGCTTAATCGTGCCAAGCTCCGTTCTCAAACGCACCAGATGTCCAGAGCGATGGTGGCGTTTTGATTGTTTCTGTTGCTGTTGATGTTGCTGCTGTTGCGACGTAGTTGGCTGAGTATTTTTTGGTAAGTTTCTATTTATGCTAGCTTGGCGTTTGCGTTCGCGCACAATTTGTCCGGCACGTCGGTGTTTAGGTTTTTCCGTTTTGGGAATCGCGGTGAGCAGTGCTTCCTTTCTCCGTTCCTGCCGCCTTTTGTAGCTTTCTATAGTTACAGCTTGTGGTTGTTGTCTTGATGACTGCCGACTGCGGTACTCTTCTAGGGAAATCGTGCGCTTGTTTGTAATTTTGCACGGTATGTAGACGGGTGCCTTTGTGGTGGTTGGTCCACTTGGGATGTACTCCTCCGTCATTAGATTCTTTTATTTTCTCCTCCTCTATGTAATTTAGCCACGTCCTGTAGCTATTGATAAAATTTCGTGCGTGTTCTTCTAATATGTCCTGTTCCAGAATAAGTTTCGAGCTGGGCAGGATCGCCATGTAGTGTTTGTCCTAGTAGACGTCAAGTAGGCCCTGCCTAATTATGTTTGCCGGCGCTTAAAAACGCCACGGGCAAAAATATTACTTTTTAATTTGAAAGCCGGCACTTAAGAGTGCCAGGAACTTTTTAAATAAAAAGGCAGCTAATTAAACTCAGCTTTGAATCTCGTTAAAGACTGTTTATTTTGGGAAGCAGTTCCCTCTTTTATATCTTCCTTAAATCTATGGACATATTAGAATTATAATTAGTCTAAGTAGATGCATGTAATAATTTAATTAGAGTAAGTAGTGAAGCATTCTTTTAAGTACTTAACTAACATTAGTTTTAATTTGTATTAGTTGCTTTAAATTAGAATTGAGTGGTTTGTTGTAACGTTAATTTTTCAGTGTTGGTAAACGTTAAATTAAGTGTCGTTAATTAACTAGCGTAAGTAGTATAGGAATATTTTTGTAACATTAATTTCTAATTACAATTGTTGTTTTAGCTTTAATGAGTAGCTTTTAATAACGTTAATTTTTAGTGTTGATATACGTTGATAGTTTGAATTTTAGTTATATTTTATATATATTCACTACAATAGAACACGAAATTCAGGTTCAAACAAATCAGCCTCCGATAAATCGGAAACAGTACAGATTACCTCAAGCGCATAGAGAGGAAATTCAAAGACATTTAGAACAGTTATTAGAAGACGACATTATCAGGCCACGCAAATCACGGTGGAATTCGCCATTGCTATTAGTACCAAAGAAAGCAGGCAACGATGTTGAGAAAAAGTGGAGGTTAGTCATAGATTTCAGAAAGGTAAATGACGCAACAATTAAACAAGTTTTTCCAATACCTAGGAACGATGAAATATTAGATCAATTAGTGCACTGTAGATATTTTTCAACATTGGATTTGACCAGTGGATACCATCAGGTTCTCATGAGTAAAGAAGACAGAAATAAGAAAGCATTTAGTACAGAATTTGATCATTATGAATTCAATAGAATGCCATTTGAACTCACCGGAGCACCAGCGACTTTCCAGCAATTGATGAATAATATACTGGCAGGATTACAAGGAATAGATTGTTTCGTATATTTAGATGATGTGGTAGTTTATGGCAAAAATTTACAGCAGCATGGAGAAACATTAGCATAGGTATTCCAGAGTCTTAGGGAAAATTGCTTAAAGTTAAATACGGAAAAGTGTCAGTTACTTCGTAGGGTAATAGCATACCTGGGACACAAATGTTCTGAATTAGGGGCGTAACCAGATCCACAGAAATTGCAATGCGTGAAGTATATTCCAATACCAAGAAAAAGAAAAGAGGTGCAAGCATTTTTAGGCCTAGCCAATTATTACAGAAAGTTCATAAGAATATGTCACAAATGGCATCACCCATTAACAATTTGTTGAAGAAGGATAATAAGTTCCAATGGTCAGATAAGTGTCAGGAAGCATTTGGAAAAATAAAAGAAGCGGTGACTTCATCACCTATTTTGGCATATCCAAATTTTAGCAAGCCATTTTTACTGACCACAGACGCAAGTGGTGAAGCATTAGGGGCAGTCTTGTCACAGGGTGAAGTAGGAGAAGATCGACCAATTGCTTTTGCAAGCAGGTCATTAAACAGCGCAGAGAAAAGGTATTCGACAATAGAAAAGGAGTTTTTGGCAATTGTTTGGGCAACAAAAAATTTTAGAGCATATTTGTTGGGAAGGCCGTTCAAGATATATACAGATCACCAACCATTGAGAGGAAAAGTGAACCTAAAGGACCAAACATCGAAATTAGCAAGATTTAGACACAAAATGTCTGAGTATGATTTTGAAAAAATTTATAAACCAGGGAAAAAGAATTTAAATGCAGATGCTCTGAGTAGAATAGCACAGCAGAGCCAAGAAGTAATTGTTGTTCAAACCAAATCAAGGACAAAAGAAAAGGAAACAGTCGAGGAGACTGAAAAAAACGCAGGGTCAGTAGCGAAGGTAGATGACGAGATAGCAAAGCAAAACGATAAAAACATAGTGGTTCTTACAGACAGAAAGGATATAGAAAGAATATTAAAGGATTTTCATGATGGCCATTAGGAGGTCACCAAGGAGCACTAAAAACGTTCTTTAGAATAAGACAACAATACAAATGGAAGGGAATGCAGAAAGAAATTAAGGAATATGTAAGAGCATGCCATAAATGTCAAGTAAATAAAAGTTCTAGACTCACCAAAATGCCTATGGTATTGACAGACACACCAACAAGCCCATTTGACAAAGTTTATATGGATATAGTCGGCATATTGCCAGAGACTGTGTCTGGTAATAAATACATTTTAACGTTTCAAGATGATTTTTTGAAGTATATGGCATGTGTTGCGATACCAGATGCCGAGACAAGTACGATATCGAAAGCATTTTTTAACGAAATTATAACTCGCCAAAATACACCAAGGGTGTTAAATACAGACAACGGCTCAAATTTTATTTCACGCGTGTTTTCAGATGTATGTAAAATGTTAGGTATTAAAAAGTTATATATTACACCATATCATCCGCAAGCGAATGGTTCCCTGGAGAGGAGTCATAGGCCTTTAGCGAAATATTTGAGAAGTTTCGTAAAAGAAGACGGGTCGAATTGGGATCGGTGGTTATCGTCCGCGCTGCACTTTCAAAAGCAAAAGCCTTTCAAAACTTTATATGGGTTTGTTTCAGAAATGCCAACTAATTTAAAGCGAAAGTGTAGTCCGGTGTATAACGCCGAAGACACCTCAAAGGTAATTAAATACCAAATTTAGAGAGCACACGAACTGGCTAGACATAACCAGGAACGTGCAAAAGAACTAACTAAAAAATATTATGACAGTACTTTAAATGCTGTAGAGTTCAAAATTGGGGATGGAGTACTGATGAAGAATCAGGCCAGAAGGAATAAATTTTCACCTATATGGATAGGACTAGATGAGGTCGTATCAATCAGGAGCCCGGTAACAACCGAAGTGCTAATAAGGGGGAAACCGAAGAAGCTACATAACAATATGTTGAAATTGTTTCATTAGAGTTAGTTATGAAACCCACTGGTTGATTGGGAGAGTAAACAAATATTGAAAATAAGAGAAAGTAGTATGAGAGGAAGTTGTTTGAATAAGGGGATGTCTAATGGGGTTTAATTTATTGAACCATATGAAAAGTTACACGACATAACTTTGGAGTTGGGAGAAAATCAATATTTATTTTGGCATTTTTCTTTTATTTACAGAAAACAGAACGAAAATGAAGAATATACTTGAATGTGTTGTACAAGTGGTAATCCCACTAATGTTGTTGTCCCAGCACATTGAGGTACAAAATACCAATGAGAACAATGGATTTGTAAGCATACGGCTGGGAGAGGTGCCTATAATTAAGGAATATGTAAAGGTGTTACACGTTATTAACATAACTGAGTTCGAAATAAGCAGAGAGAACATTAAGGGGAATATTGAGGTAGTCAGGAAGCAGGTGAATAGCGGGGACGCAACATTCGAGACGTTATTGAAGAATTTTAATTTACTAAAAACTAAAATAAATGGACTAAGGCCTCATAACAGGGCCAGGAGAAGGTTGATAGATGCCTTGGGTAAAGGGCTTAAGATAATAGCGGGAATGGACAGTGACGACGAGAAAATTATTAGAAATCAGCTGGACCATTTAGCAAGAAGTAATATGGATTTGATAACAGAGTCCAATAAGCAGATAATAATAAATTCACAGATAGCAGATCAGGTAAAAAATATTACGACGCACATAAATAAGCAACAAGACGTTGTAAGTTCGATAATTACAAATAACGCGGATAAAGTTCAAACTGATCTAGACATTTTTAGGCATATTTATCAAATGAATTACGATATAGTATTGTTTAGGAGTTATATTAACGACATCGAGCAGGTTATCTTGACAAGTAAGTTGAATATATTGTCAAGAAACATTCCGACGAGTGAGCTCGCTATACGGCTAAAAAATATTCAAGAATTGTGTTTGAACCGATTCCTAATAGATTTTATAAGTCGATAGTATTGCAGAAGGGAGATTATATAGTAGACGAGGAGAAAAACGTATATTACGGCAATGTGAAGGATAGCTTCAAGGAGAATTTAAAGAGCGAGGAGGATGACTGCATCAACCACAAAGTGAAAGCAAACGATGCAAGCTGTGATGATGGATGATACGGAGGAGGGTATGAAGGAGATTGTACCAGGTCTAGTAGTGGTTAAGAATTTGAATGATATGCGACTGGTGCAGAATTGTAGTAGTATGAAGATTAAGTTATGCAGGAATAGTTTAGTAAGATTTCGTAATTGCAGAATAGATTTAGGGAATTTAACATTCAGTAATAAATTTGTAGAAGTTTCGGAACATAATATATTACCATTTACAACAATTATTGTGAAAGAGAAGAAGATAAGTAGAGAAGACAAATTGGAACGGTTAAGCATGGGTCCAACGGCGAGCTCTTGGGAATTTATTGAGAACGATTGGTCAAGTAACATAATCGAAACATCGTTGTCGAACATGCCTGGCATAGTGTTAAATATATTTGTAATAGTTACTGTTTTTTTTGGGTATAAGTTAAGACATTCAAAGGTTATAAGGTGCTGTTCGAAAACTGCGGCAGAGGCAGCCGTCTGTAGTGATCAGTATTTGGGGGGGGGGGGGGGCAGTAAACAAGTTAAGTGTTCTTTTCTTAAATTGTTCCCTGAGATCTAGGAATGTACAGATTAGAGTTAAGGGAATTAAGAATATATAATAAAGAAAAGCTATATGAAGAGACGGATAATAATAAAGGGTCCGCCATCTAACGTTTTTTTTTTCAACTAGTGCTCATTTTGTGAATGGTAACACTGAGGTCATGTCTGATTTGACAGATAATTAGTTTTATCCTTCTGCTGATATAAATACAACGCTGGGAAATATTGCGACATTACTTTGAAAGTCATGGTAATGTTGCAGAATGTGTGCGAAAATTGCGTATGGATTTTGGAAGAAGAGAAGCACCGTCAGCTCCGTATGTTCGTTATCTTGTGAAAAAAGTGAAAGAAACTGGCATCCTCATCGATAAACCAAAGCGTGAAAAGCCAAAAACAGTGCGTACACCCGAGAATATTGCTGCTGTGGCAGAAAGTGTGAGTGAAGCGCCATCAACATCAATTCACCGTCGTTCTCAACAATTGAACATTTCGGAGACATCATTGAGACGAATTTTGCATAAAGACCTTGGTATGACGCCATACAAAGTCCAATTGGTTCAGGAGTTGAAGCCAACTGACCACCTGCGTTTTTTTGAAAAAAAAAACGTGATTTGGCGGACCCTTTATATAAATCGAAGGTTAAGATAGGATATGAATAAGGATGAAAATTGTATAAAATACATATTATTAGTACTAAAATTATAAGAACAAAATAAACATTATATTAGAAAAGTGGTAGTAAAGTTGTAACGAAAAAGATACATATAAAACAGAATTTTAAAAGGTTACAGAGAAAAAAAAACTAAAGTAGAGAATATAAAAATATAGGTATGGCCAAAATACGGATGTTACAAATAAATAAAGTTTAAAAAAGTACTTACGGAAGCAGTCAAGAGAGAGATTTGAAACCAAAAGATGGTATAAATGGTTGTAAATGCCAGTAAATGGAAGATATAAGATATATATTTTTTTTTAGAGAATATATATTTGAAATGATAAAAAAAGAACTAGGAGAAAAGAATGGGTAAATAAAAAAAGGTTATGGTACTGAGCTGTAGTAAATGGGAATATAAACAAAATAATAATAAAGAAAAGATTTCTAAATGATACAGATGAGAGCCAAGAGATGGCAGGAGCAAAAACAAGAGTACTGCGAAAGATAGTAGCAGAATACGCTATGGTAAAAGGCATCTCCAAATGTCTTGGCATCTCCAAAGTAAGTGACGTTGTTATAGAAATCCCTTTCAAGGATTATATTCTAGTACAACGCATTCCACTTTTAGATCCCAGGATAGTGCGAATTTATTTAAAAAGGTTTTGTCATTTTTGATGACTTAAATAAATATGTTATTGAAAAATAAATAAGTAAATTGAAAATAAAGAAATTTTGAAAGCTTTCAATAAATATGCAGTAAAACACAATAAATACAATGATACAGAAAGTTAAGAAAATGAATAATAACAGGAAAATTTATTTTACAAGTTGAGGAAATAAAATTTTGAAAAAATTTTTAAAATTGATATATACAGACATAAAAAAAATTAAAAGATGTATAAAATGCGTTTAAACATAATTGAAGTTAACAATTAAATTGGAAAAAAAAAGTATAGCAGTGGGGGGACTGCCGACCGAAGCGAAAACCTATATATAAAATATTAGTATTCCCTGGAAGACGTTGTCCTGCCACGACCGCCTTACTGCAATATAAGAATTTTCATGCTAATATAGGGTTTCGGACTATCCTACATGTAGGATAGATTTGACAGGTCGGATGGACATGTAGGAATGTACGAAAGCTCATACTGCAGCTCATACTACATGTAGGATGAAAATCAAAAAGTTCTAAAAGTTCCGCCATGAACTTGTTCTTCTCTGTGCTTCCTTGTTTGTAGATTACCTTGGTAATTGTTGTTGGCGCACTTAGCTGGAAATATTTTGTAGACGTTGTGAATTCTAATTGTGTAGCTACAGTTGGCATATGAAATGAGAATAATTTTTGTCAAGAGCTTATAGCAATTTATTAAATTTTTTATATATTACTGAAACTATTTCTTTTAAGCAAAAGTAAAATCATCAAAATACATATAATATAAATAATCTATTTAAATTATTGAATTAATATAAAAAATTAAAGCTTATTTATATCTGCTTATATCATGACACTAACACAATATACTTGTTCAACATTTCTATATTGCGTTGTGTATTAAATATAGAATATTATAAAATTAAGAAATATCTATAGCATATAAATTGTATATAATTCATATAAGAAATTGATGCTAAACAGTTTAAAAAATAGAATTCATAGGAAAAGCAGACTTTAGTTATTCAATTACTACTGAAAATATTAATTGTTTTGCAGGTTTATTACGTAATTGTTATTATATAAATAATAACGACCGTAGCCTAGTGGGTATAGTGCGTGGCCCCTAAGCTAAAAAACCGCGGTAGCCCGGGTTCAATTCCAGCTCAGACAGAAAGTTTTTTCAATTGAATTAATTTTTCTGTTCGGTCGTCACCTCTCTGCAGACAATGGCAAACCTCAGAGAGTAAAAATTGCCATGTAAAGCTTCTTGAGAACATGAGCCGTTCGGAGTCGGCATAAAACACGTAGGTCCAGTTCTCAGTCATTTGTGATCAAAATATAATAGCACGCACAACACAATTGATCAATAGAAGCTAGGTCAAAGTCCTTGCAAGGGCTGAAATGGCCAGCTTATTTTTTTATTTTTTATTATATAAATATACATAAATACTCTTTAAATTTCCTCAATGAGTTAAATTGTTCATATATATGAACTATATATATGTATATATGTTCATATATGTATGTATATATATGTATATATATATATATATATATATATATATATATATATATATATATATGTATGCATGTATTTCCGATACGGTAACACTTTTACTAAAAACAAAAAGATTTACCAATACTATATATACTCTTTAATTCATATGTATAAACTGTTTTCTAAATTAGTTCGATGTCATATGCTGACTGTAGCTTCAAATAAACATCTACAAAAAGTTAAAACTTACTATACAACAATAACTACTTAGCAAATTTACAACAAAAACGCAAAGAGAATGACAAGATCCCAGCGGTTGCGCAGCTTTAGAAGGGATGAACCGAATTGGCGGCGTAAAATATACAGTACTTTGCATGCTATATTTTCTGTTTGCCTGATAGCAAGATCTCAAATGGAGGGAGGCATTTTCAGGAGTTTATAAATCTTCGTTTATAAATCTATAATAAAAAGAGACTTCAAAGCTAACTGCTGAAATAAAATGAAATTTCAATTTTTCATATTTGTATTTTGTTTGACTGTCGTGAACTCTCTTTTAATGCCTCCACTTTAGATCTTGCTAGCAGGCAAACAGAAAAAATAGCAAGCAAAGTGCTATTTATTTTTCGCCGCCGATTCGCTTCATTCCATCTAACGCTGCGCAATCGCTGTGATCATGTCATTCTCTCTGCGTTTTTGTTGTAGATTTACTTGGTAATTGTTGTTGTGCAGTTAGCTTTAATTTTTTTTGTAGATGTTATTTGGTAGCTACAGTCGGCATTGGACAATCGAAGTATTTTTATAACGCTTTATATATATGTACATAAAAACACTTACACAAAAAAACTGCAAAATAATTGTGTATTTACAGTTGTATTTGAATTACTACAGTCTGCTTATCATAAGCGTTCTATTTCTTACGGCCTAATGATGTAAATCGAAAACGCAAACAAACGACAAGTAAGACACGAGAAGCAACACCTTTTTGTATACAAAATTCTATTGCTTCTCGTGTTTTGCTTTTCGTTGGCTTGTGTTTTCAATTTACAACACTAGGCGGTTAAACTGTCTACGTACATTTATTATATTAAATTATATATAATTTATATACTATATCTATTTCTTATATATTCTTATTTAAATACACAACACAAACTATATATAGCGTGCATGTATATTGTGTTATTATATAAAAAGATATAAAAAAAAAATTCCAATTTTTAAATTAATTCAATAATGAAATAATTTAATAAAATTATATGAATTGTATGTTTATATTTTTGATATGGTAGTACATTTTGTTAAAAGAAATAGTTTCAGCCATTTATACAAAATTTCAAAAATTGATTTAAACTCTTATCTAAAATAAATCAGTTGTCATATGCCGACTGTAGCTAAAAAAGTCTAAAAAAATTCCAGCTAACTGTACAACAACAATTACATTTCAAATCTACATCAACAACGCAGTGAGAATGGAAAGGTTCACAGCGGTTGCGCAACGTTAGAGGGGATGAACGAATCGTCGTCAGAAAATAAACCGCATTTTGTATATACTCTCACTGTAGTGACCTGCAGTTAGCCATGACTTGAATCCTATCGAAAACCTGTGGGGCATTCTTTCGGCCCAAGTTTATAGAACCGGGTGCCAGTTCGAGTCGATGAAGCACCTGAAAACAGTTCTTTGAGATGAATGACAGAAAATCGATGGCTCCATCCTCAGATCGCTAATGTACTTCATGCTTTTCACGCTTAACCAAGTCATATATAAGAAAGAAAGACATATTCTTTTATAAAAACTATATATATTTCTATTTTTTTCCATAAAATCAATAAAAATCGGTTTTGCACATATAAATATTTTCCATGAACTGTTTCAATACATGAAAATTTTTTTAATAACAATAAGATTTTTTAATAAGCTCTATCTTGTTTTGCATATAAATCCTTATTACTATTTCAATTAAAAAATAATATAAAAACAAATGAAGTTATGTTTGCTTAGAATTGCATTTGAAGTGTTGCACATATAATTATTTAACTAAGGTATAATGAAAATAAATTTAAGGAAAATGAAAGAAGTTTAAGACTTAAAAGAATTAAGAAAATGTAATCGTTTAAAGTCATGCGTTGATTTAATAACAATTTAAATGTTCAAAAATAATACTAACAACATATAAGATGAGTAAAAGAATATATAATAAATTGGAGTTAAAAAAAAACAAAAAAAAACCAAAGAAAGCACGAATACATGGAAATTTTTTAATAATTAACGCTTAATAAAAAGAAAACAACATTTTTGGCAGTTTTAAACATGTTTTTATAAGAAATATAGTAGTTTTAAGAGGACAAAAGGTAAATACTAAGAAATAAGAAAGTGAAGAATATTTATAAATGATATAAAAAATTTAATTACATCAAATCCCAAGGTCTTTGTATACATCGCGGAGATAATACAGTAAGGAGACATCAGCATCCATTGAAAAGATGAAAAACAGTTTTAATAACGTTTGAAGTGGAGCTTGAATATATCACGAAAATAAGATGTGTTTGAAAGCAGAACGAAGTAGCTGATATGAAATTCTAAAGTGTAAGGTGATTAGAATCCTTCTTAAGGAGCAGTAGAACAACAAATCAAGTTAGTTGTGCTGATTGAAGAGTGTCTAAATTCTGATCAAAAAATGATGTCGATGACCTACAGTCAACAGAATACAAAACAGAAAGAGTATTTTGCAATGATTTGTACCTGTATTATCATTACATTTCTTTAAATATATGTTGGCAATTTTTTTTTGTGGAGCATATTATGCAGGAAGATAATAATATCCTTTCGAAAAACAATTGGCTGCATCGACCAACAAAGTTAATTATAAAGAAGTTTTCAACACAGCGAGGAGGTTCAACAGTAGCTTGGGGGAATTAAGTGACTTAACTAATAATTCAGGTATCAATGAAGCAATAAAACAATTTTTAGAACCTGAGAGGCAACAACGTCAAAGGGTCTAATCCTACATATGAGGAAAAGCAAAGTATACGCTGTTTACACAACTGGGTACCATCAAATTATAAAAACCATGGAGTCACCATCAGTAGCAGCAGCACCAAGAGCAGAATAAAGATAAAAAGTACATGGATGAACAGAGGCATAACGGATCAGCGATGACCAGATGTCACCGGATGTATACAAGCCATAGGGGAATGTTAAAATTTAATTTGTTTCAAATGAAGAAATTGTACATTTTCTAAATATAAAATTATTTAAGATGTTAGAAGAACAAAAGAACAAAAACATACACATGCAAAAGAATTAAATAATAAAAAAAATGGGACACGTTATTCATTAAGCGTACAAACATATTCGATGCACAAGGAGCAACGTACTCAAAAATTTAAACCTCCTCAAGGTAGAAATTTTCTTTTTCAAAGGGGGGAGGAATGTTGTGATCCATATCATGTCATGTGGTATGAATCACAACTCTCAACTCGTTATAGTTTGGTTACCGGCAACATGCCATTTAACTATTCACGGCCAGGTTCAATGAACGCCGGAGTAAACAAAAATAATATGAACACTGATCTACCTCAACAACAGGTGCCGCACCTCAGCTCAGCGCCCAGCTCAGCGTTCATATAATTTCGGAACAGCGTTACTTGAAACTTTAGGTCAGTGTTAAAATAAACACAAATAAACAAAAGCAACAATTCAATAAAGTAAAAATCGTTTAAAGCATTCAACGCGGAAATGCAAGCGTTGCATTTTTTTTTGTGCTTTGAACTGTAAAGTACAGTTAATTAATATTTTATTGTTGTTTTTAACTTGCATATATTTTTGATATGCAAATTAATTTAACTTGAAGAATATGTTTGCACAACGTGACCCAATTTGTACATGCGGAACAAGCTGATATGCTCGTTTTGCAAAGTAAAGCATGTTACAAATAAAATAGAGACCACCTAAGTTATGGTGCCAGGTGCAAAGAAATGCAATCTGGCACAATTATGGTCAATGCCAAATTAGAAATTAAGATGTTTTTTAAAGATTATTTTAAGTTTTTTATCAAAAAAAAAAAAGAAGAAGAAAAAAGAAAACAGAGATCAGATATTATAAGAGATCTGATCTCTGGAAAATAAATGAGAGTCAGGCCGGTTTAGTAAGTTGATAAAGTTAATTTGTGTTTTTAAATTGGAAGACGTAGACACTCAGATCACAAGGATAATTCCTCAGTAAGTATTTCCTCGCAGCAGGACGAAGCTGTATCTGGCAACGTGTGCTTTCCTTCAGGAAAAAACACGTCGGGCAGTGTGTGCTTTCCTGCGGGATAAAACACAACTGGCAAATTTATAGCCTTGAGCCTGCCCGTAGGGACTGTTAGGATCTACGTGTATCCTCACAGGAGGATACAACACCCTCTAGTTAATAGTTCAACACACGTACCGCACGCTCCTGACATTTCTTCATGTTTTCTCTTCCGTAATTGCTCTTGGTCAATCGTATCAATCGACCCTTTTTTTTCGAGCTAACAAAACCACGTCGACACCAGCCATGCAGCTTGGACGACCTCTTTGCCTCTGCATAGTTACAGAAGGCTTGTATTCTTTATTTCCCATTTGTTGTAGCACATATTGTGATGCGATATTGAACAAATTGTCCAGATTATCCACAATTTGTTTGGCTTCTTTTTGAAAGTACGATCTCTGTAAAGGAGCAGTTTTCCGAATGCTATTCCAGCTATCGTATAACTTTATCTAAATGACGTGTCGGTATGCGTTCTTGTTGTCAAAAAATCATCGCTGCATCCAAAGCCAATTTTGCACTTTCTCTTTCACAAAGCGCATATTATAAAAAAAAACTTGCAGAGCTTGTCTATTCAGTTGTTTTGCTTCAGAAATTACATATGAAGTATTGCCAATCAAATCTATTATACGGAAGGATTTAATAGCGTGGCGAGTTATTACCGTTGATGAAGTCAAGTTCGATATTGTAATTACCATAAATATAATTTATTTCACAATGCAACGTGTATTAAATATACTTGCAAGAATCACTACCAAAATAACTTTAAAAATAAATCAAACATTTACACGAAGCTTGTGCATTTACACGAAACGCACTATTTGATTGCAAAATAAGAGTCATTAATTTTTTTCATTTGAAATACACATAAATTGTTGTAACTTTATAATTTCTCAACCGATTAGTTGTACTGCACCTTGTTGGAAAGAAAATTGAATGTACAGCGTGAATCAAAATAACTGTCCTACTTGTTTTATGCCATATATCAAAAGCACTGTGTAAACTTTATTAAACAAAAAATTTTCTTTTTTATTTTAAGCATTCTTTATATTTTTTCATCATTAAATTCGAAACTTTCGCCATTAATTTTTTTTGAAATTTAAAACAATTTGTGAAAGACAAGCATGCGGCACGCATCTGGTTTTCAGGTATATAATCTGATAATTTCATTGATCATCACTTAAGTTTATCTACCGTCATGTGTTTATGTTCGTTAATTTGCTCAGCGTTATAACCTAAATAGAAAATTTCAGGGGGCTTAGGTCAGAAGATGAGGGAGGGCATTCCTTCAACAGAAATAAAACATGGTAAATTTGCTTTGCACAACCCTTGAACGCTTTTTGCCTTTTGTGCTGGAACAGAATCTTGCTGAAAACAAAAGTGACCCTCTCTGTAAATTGGCTTCGCAGAAGATAGTTCTTTAAAACATGTTCTAAGTAATATTCCGAATTATTTTAATGCCTTTTTCTATAAGAAGAAGGGGCAATTTACCTTTTTCGGAGAAAGCGCCCCAAACCATGATTGATTTTGAAATCTTTCAATGGTTTTTTTTCTTTAGAAATTTCTGCCATGCAAGCTGCGTACACTCTATCATTTCGCGAGTTGTGGCTTGCTTGCAAAAACAAGAATTTTTGTCGGAAAATATGATACTGCAACCTGCGTGCTGGCGAAGAATGTGTGCACTTATTTCCTTTCGCCATATTATTATTATTATTGGCAAATCTTTTGAAACGGTTCATGCAATAAGTGTACAATTAGTGCTAGAGTCGTAAAAAAACAACATATGTTTTCCAGTTTTGCTTCTTTTTGTGTAATTGGTATTAATATAGGTGCGACAGTTACTTTGATTCACGCTGCAAAAACCAAATAAAATAATAAAAAGATTAATAAAATACTTAAAGTTTGCTTGATTTTAATTAAATTAGAAATATAATTTTTTTGACCTTCCACAGGCGTTTGGTTTTTATAGGTTTTTGGCCTCTATTCCACGGCCATCAAAAGTGATCCAATCGAAACCAAAATGCAAGTCAATAATTATAAGGTCTAATGAAAACTTTTTATGCCCGGGGAGGAAAAATCAAAAGAACTTTAAAAATTCCTATACAAGCAGGGCAGATAAGGTAGATATGACAGTTCTTTTGGCCATCAAGATTTGTCAAAAATCATGCAGCTAAAAAGAACAAATAGAATTTAAATATAGAACAAAAATTATTTAAATTGTTTTATAGCTCAGTTTTTATATAAACAGCTTATTATTGTAAAAAATAGATAAAAGATTAAGATTCAGTGTTATGCACTTAACATTGGTAAGTTTAACAATATGGTTACTGAAGGGCGAAAGAAAGTAAAACTGATTTATTTTTGTATGTTTGCCGCACAGAACTATCTGCAATAGCAGCGCATTGGACGATGACATTGGCAAGACAAAAAAAAATAAGCCACATATCAACCCACGTATGAACTTGATTGTAGTGCTGCATGTACGATGATAACTGCTGTTGCTGATTAGCTACATATGCGCAAAGGCTTAGTTTATACAACTGTGCCTGATGCTGGGTGCCAGAGATCTGCATGAATGGATTAATGCAATGGTATCAAGTTCCTTTAATTTTTCAACTCCTTGCAAGTTGCGACAGGCAAACCACACATTTGCGTGAATCATAGGCAGCAAAAATCAAGTCGCCAAATGGAGAATAGATGAAATGGGGAAGCTTGATATGTGGACAAGTTGACGTGTAAAAACTTGAAATGTGGGAAAATGCATTTATTTTGCCTACTAATTGTTTGTTTTCAAGTCGGTTTACGCAGTTCGTAGAATCAACTTCATGTCGTCATTGCAAACTTAGTTTCACGAGTTTAGAAACCAGTTGTACTTGAAAGCATTGGCAGGCATTGGATTGAAGTTTATGGTGGATGTAGTTTTATGTTGTTTTGTTTTTTTATTGAGTTTTGTTTTTGTTGTATTTTTGACATTTATATTGGTTTTTGTTATAAGACTTTACGGCTGCGCGTGTTAAACGATTTCGTTTTGAGATGTGGTGTGAAGTTGTTTTTATATTGGTGGTGCGCAAAGTAAAGTTTATTTTAACCGTTAAGCTTAAAGCTAAGCTTATATTTTATACATATATACTAAGGTAGCCCCCCATATGCACGGACAACTTTTTAACTCGAATTGTTGACACCATAGGCTCAAAAATTCAAATACAATATTCGATTTTAAATAAAACTAAAATCTATTAAGTTTCGTGACGATTGATGAACTTTTAGAAGTCGCTCAAGATAGTTGGATAACTGTTTTACAAGAATTTTTCTTATTTGTTAATCAAAAAAATAATAAAATCAACGCTTGGACTATATTTATTTAAAAAACCTGGTATGCATATAATTTTTTACTTTTGTAAAGTGAGCTATCAAACATAAAAATTGGATAAATAGTAAAAAAGTTGTGAAAATATACTTTTCAAAATAAATAAGTTTGCTTTTTTTAATAAAATAATTATTAACTTTTCACTATAACGTCGGGGTCACCAAAAATATTTGGCAAGGAATAAATAGTCAAAATTTTTGGTGACCCCGACGTGATAGTGAAAAGTTAATATCCAAATATAAATATTCGTGATTATATTATGAAAGATTTAAGTGCACTATTAGCCCAACAAAACGAGTTGGGTAAAAGTATCGAAAAATTTATAATCAATGCTGGGAAAGAGCCAATTTCTAGGAGGACGGTTGAGTATTATGAGAAAAGACTTCAGACATTAAAGGAGTTGTTAGCAGAGTTCAATACTTTATATCAGGTAAATGAAGGACGTGATCACTTAATCGGAACTTTTGTTAAGAACCTCGAATGATTGAGAGCAGCAACTGCCCAGCAACAAATATTTACAGACAATTTGAAACCACCTGAATTCGAAGAACCTGGTGTGAGCAAGAAACCACCTAGTGACAGCACAGGTATGTTGGAAGTTTCAATTAATACATTGCTAAACCAGACGGAGCATAATGCTAAGTTACAACGCATGACAAAAAGAAGGAACTCCACTCTGAAATTGCTTAAGCACTTGGTGGAACAAACGAATGCAAGAAGTTCAAAACCACACTCTAAACAATACTGCAACATTAAAATCAACGAAATCAACAGATACTGGTCGAACATTGCGGAACAGCAATTGACTATTTGTGAGTTGAGCGAGCATTCTGAGCCAGCAGAATTCGATGACTACTACAAGTTAGAGGAGGTAGTTCATGAAGCAATTCTGAAGCTGTCAGAAGATTTCGCACGAATATCAGGAGACATGCAGCAGGCACAAGCCAAACTGCCAAAAGTGACATTACCAGTGTTCGATGGAGATTATCTTAAGTGGCAACAATTTCATGGTATTTACACGCAGTTAATCCACAACACTGGGATGTCAAACATTGACGAAATGTTCTATCTAAATGGCAAGACCAGATCTTTAGTACAACATTTTTTTAAAACTATGTCTCAGCATGGAACATTTGAACTCATCGATACAACAATAAGCGTATTTTAATTACGTCATTGGCCGCATTCAGCGCAGACAACAGTTGGCAACTGTTGTGTGAAAATTCGCTGAATGGTAAAAATTTGGTAGCGCTAACTAAAACTGATAAAGTAGCGAACGCCTTTTAATCGAACGAACAAATTCTATGCTACATGAACACAACTGTTTGCTTAACTGTCAGATGCTCTTACTGACGCTGTTAAATTAATAAACGCAGAAAGAACGCAGCAAATTTAAGTGAGAAACCTTTGCAATTGAATTAAAATTAAATTGAATCTAACTTCTGACGTGTAGAGTAGCAACACCTTCAGAGAAAAACATCGTGAACTAAGGTAGCGCTACCATTACAGTTCACAACAGTTGTCTGCGCTGAATGCGGCCAGCGCTGAACAAATTACTGTCACAACCAAAATCTCAATCTGAGTCGGCCACAGCAATCAGATTACTGCATGATATGACTGTTGAATGAACTTTGGATTTAAAAGCGTTCGACATCAACATAGATTCATGGGATGCAATTCTATTACATTTACTGGTGGTCAAATTGGATAGGACAACACATGGACTATACGAGCAATCACTTAAGCAGCCAAGTGAACCACAAACCGTAAAGGATTTCTTGAATTTACTGGAGATGAGGTCTCAATCGCTGGACGCTGTAGCCTACGAGGGACAGCTGCAAGCAGAGAAAACAATAAGTATAAAATCTCAAAAACTCAGTAATTAAAAATTTTCTTTTACTTCTTCTTACAAATTTTTCGTCAACTCAATTGCAAAATAATTGCAAGATATGCCAACAACAGCATCCAGTATATCATTGCCCAGCGTTTCTTCAAATGGCACCACACATTCGGTATAGGAAGCTGAAGCAGACAAAATTATGTATCAACTGTCTGAAAGCCGGTTATTTCTCTTCGGACTGCCCATTACGTGGTTGCAAGAATTGCAACAAAAGGCACAACTCATTGGTTCATGGAGCCTTTGACAATGTTAATCGACGATCACAATCAGCTAGCAATTCCTAACCATCAGGCAATGCTCAAGCATCAGGCAACTCGCAAGCATCAACCATTCTACAATCTTCTAAGACATCAAGGAACAGATATTCATCAAACGACGGCCGGTCAATCGAATGCCGTGCTTTACTGGACTCAGGCTCGCAGGTGAATATTATAACTAAAAATTTATGCAAGAAGCTTGGTTTAGGATGTTCTGAGAGCAACGTCAATGTGACTGGTATTGGTGGATCAAAACAATCGATTCATAAACTTGCATTAGTTAACGTTAAATTTAGAACTTCATCGTACTCCAGGAAAGTAGAAGTATTTGTTGTCGACAATATAATTGATGACCAACCAAATTACAATGTGAATCCGCAAAGTTTTGACATACCAGAAAATATTCAGTTGGCTGATCTCAAGTTTTGTGAAAGACAAAGAGTTTACATAATAATTGGGGCTGAGTTTTACAGCGAATTAATGATGAAATTACAACAACGGACACAACATATACAATGTCTGCAATGGAGAGAGAATGTGAAAAATTCTTCAACGATACGACATATCGAAACAACTCTGGTGCGTTTGTGGTGCGGTTACCATTTAAAATGGATGTTTCGCATCTTAATCTCAGGAAACAGCAAAAAGAAGATTTCTGACTCTTGAACGGAAGTTATCGAAAAATAAACAGTGACATCAGGAATATGTTATGTTCATGACCGAGTACGGAAAACTTGGCCACATGGCATTGGTAGACATACAGAATATCAAAGAATCAAATTATTTTATTCCTCACCATTGTATGTTAAAGCCAAGCAGCACCACCACAAAACTTAGGGTGGTATTTAATACCTCATGCAAGACATCCACAATCGTGTCACTCAATCAACTTTTGCACAAAGATTCAACAAGAACTCTTCGACATTTTAATTAGATTTCGCCAATATAAATATGTTTTTACGAGCGACATAGAAAAAATGTATAGGCAAAATAAAATGGATGATCAGGATTGTGATTTTTTAACTTATATTTTGGCGACCTGACCCTCAACAAAAACTGAATATATACCGCTTGAAGACCGTCACTGAAGGAACAACTTCAGCGCCATATATGGCTATGAAATGTCTCCAATCGGTTGGAACAGGAATGGAATTAAAATACCCATTGGCTACTCAAATGATAAAAAGATATTTTTTACGTTAACGACCTGATGTCTGGAAGCGACGACTTAACGCAAGCTACAATAATGCAATCTCAAATTAGAAGACGATGACTCACTTGACATAATCAAGTATTCAGAAGAAGGGATAAAACACTTGGTATAACATGGGAACCAAGTTCTGAAGTAATAATTATAAAGACATCTTGGGATGAGCCGAAAAGAATAACAAAACGCACAATATTGTCAGACGTAACCCATATCTTTGATCCAATATGTTTAGTTAGCCCAGTAGTCATCATCGCAAAAATTTTTGTTCAAGAGTTATGGAAGCAAAAATTTGATTGGGATGCAGCATTACCAATGCATTTACACACCAAATGGGTTAGTTTTAGACACAGTTTGAAGAATCTTGATAAGGTCAGCCTTCCAAGACATGTCGGCACTTCAAACAAATGTGTAAATTCTCAACTTCATGTGTTCTCGGACGCGTCGGAACGTACATTTGGCGCAGCAATATACATAAGATCAACTGATGAGCACAACAATATAGAAGTTAAATTATTATGCTCTAAATCAAGAGTGGCTCAATCTAAGATATTGACAATCCCGAAGCTGGAACTTCAAGCAGCTAAACTAGCATCAGAATTATGCTATCGGGTAAGAACCATAATAGAATTCAATGACAGCGATATATATTTGTGGACTGATGCAATGATCGTCTTGCACTGGATAAATTCAGCATCATCCTCTTTCAAGACATTTGTTGCAAATAGAATCTCTTACATTAAGCGACATTCTGTTTTGTCGCATTGGAGACATGTCAGCTTATGTGAGAATCCAGCCAACTACATATCAAGAGGAATACTTCCAGAATGTTTAAAAAACACCGAATCGTGGTTTCATGGTCCAAAATTTCTAAAGCATCATTCATCGCATTGGCCCGAAAAATTTGAATTGAAAGAAGAAATTATTCAAGAGAAAAATGGTGTCAAATCAGTGTTGCCACAGTAAGAGCTGTTGACAATTTTGTGTTCATCAATTAATCACAAAAATTCATTTTTGTTTCTGGTTCGGACTACGGCATATATCATACGTTTTAAGGCAATAATGTTAGACGGAGTTTCAAGAAAAAATTTCCTGTTGATGTCAGAGATCCATGAGGCGTTCACCATGAATTTAAAATCTCTGCAAGAACTGTGTTTCCAAGATGAAATAAAAAGTCTTGCAAGAAATGGTGAACTGGACAAGAAGAATCGGTTATCTCCTCTTACACCCTTTCTTGACAAAAAAGGTTTATTAAGAGTCGGGGGTCGAATTGAAGCGGCTAAAGTGTCGTTTGACGCAAGGCATCCAATGGTACTTCCCTCAGATTATCTTTTCACTCAATTAATAATGGAAGACCTTCACATACAGCTACATCATGTAGGACCGCAGACACTACTTACGATAACCAGACAACGATTTTGGCCTTTAAATGCTAAGCGCATTGCAAAAAAGATCGCTCATAAATGTATGCAATGTTTCAAGGCAAGGCCAGTACCTATGGCTCAATTGATGGGAAATTTACCAACTACAATAGTTCAACCCAGACTTCCGTTTATTAACACTGGCATAGATTTTGCTGGGCCAATATGGACACATTTCAAATTAAGAGGGAAAATACCACAGAAATCATACATTGGAGGCTGTTCAGACTTGCCTCAAATGAGGCGACTCACTTGCCTCATTTTGACGTCTACAGGCAAAGGGAAAAGCGGGAAGGTGACATGTTACCTGAGGCAAGAATTTTAAAAATTTTATGTTGATTTTATGTTATGTTGAAATTTTTACTCTTTTTAGTTTGTTCTGGAGCGAATTAATTTTGTTAATTCATTGTTGTTCACAAATTAATATTTTTTAAATTGTAAAAACTTGAGCATTTAATAATTCAAAAGAAAACAAATGAAAAAAAAACAATAAACGCCAAAATGATGCAGCCTCAAAGTGAGGCAATAGTTTGTGTGTGAACACCTGATAGCTAACTTATGTCAAAATGAGGCAAGTAAGTCGCCTCATTTGAGGCAAGTCTGAACAGCATGTTGCAGTCTTTTGTTGCTTTGCAACAAAGGCTATTCACTTAGAAATCGTGGCAGATTTGTCAGCGGATAGATTCATTCGTGCCTTAAGAAGGTTCTGGAGTAGAAGAGGACGATGCAAGACAATATTTTCGGATAATGCCACAAATTTTGTAGGCTGATTATGCAATCAGTTACAAAAACTGTATGCGATGTTTAATGACCAAAAATCATCGAGAAAAATTCATTTCGAATGCATTCAGAAAGGTATAGAGTTTCAATTCATTCCCCCACGAGCGCCTCACTTGGAGGGCTGTGGGAGAGTGCAGTAAAGTCAACAAAAATTTTGTTATTCAAAATATCAAACTACGTGTCTCAAAAAAAATGCTATCTCCGCTGCAGTCTGGCTTTCGCGTTGGACATAGTTGTTCAACTGCTATGATAAAGGTTTTGGACGATATAAGGTACTCGTACGATAATGGATTAGTAACATTGTTGTGCCTACTTGATTTTTCCAAAGCGTTTGATATGGTTAACCACTCCTTGCTTTGTTTTAAGCTGAAATATTTTTATGGCTTCTGTGACAGTGCTGTGTCCCTGCTGTATAACTATTTCTCAAAAAGAGTACAGAGAGTAAAGGTCGGCGTAAACTTTTCGAAGTATTCGTCTGTTTGTAGTGGGGTACCTCAAGGGTCGGTTCTTGGGCCTCTTTTATTTTCCATTTTTATAAATTTTCCATTTTTTTATATCTTCAGCGTATGCAACTATTCATCTTTGCATGCTTATGCTGATGATATTCAGCTACATCTTTCTCGTAGATCTGGGCTCATGGAAGATTTGGTATGCAGGTTAAATGAGGATCTTGAAAGTATAGAGAAGTGGGCTACTAGTAATGGGCTTCAGCTTAATGCGTCTAAGTCATATGTGTTACCCATCAGTAAAGATAGTGTTTTTTCGAAGATATTCCGGATCTGATTTTAAATGGCAAAAAGCTCAGTCTCGTAAGCAAAATTAAAAATCTTGGTTTTCATATCAATTCTACTCTTACCTGTTCTGATCACATTAACAGCGTAGTACAAAAAATTTACTTCATCTTACGTAACCTCAGAGTTTCAGTGGAATTTACACCTGTTGAAATGAGACGTCAACTTGTCCTTCAGCTTTTACTGCCTGTAATAATCTACGCAGAATGCGTTTATAGTAAATTAGACTCGCGATCTCAATTAAAATTATGTTTAGCATTTAATCAAGCTACTAGATATGTCTTTGGGCTACGCAGATTTGACCACATTTCGCAATTCAAAAAATGTATTCTTGGATGTGATATAATTAATTATCTTAATGCCCGAAATTGCATCTTCCTGCATAAGATAATGACTGATAAATTGCCTCCATATTTGTTTCAAAAAATTCAATTTGGTCGCTCTAGAAGTTACATGCTTACTCCACCGAGCTTTAACTATCTAAATTCTACACGAATGTTTTTTATTAATGCCACTCGATTGTGGAATTCTCTACCAAGCCACGTAAGAGCTATAAAGGAAGCAACAAAATTTAGACGTGCTGTACTTCAATACTTTTCTACTTACTGAACACTTCTCAGCCAGTTTTCTTCAACTCTACTTCTTGAAATCTATTCTCCCCGCTATCTCTTCAAACTCACTCTATCGCTACTTATTATTAGGTTAAGTTCTTTAATATGTTTAATAATTATATATAAGTTTAAAAATTTTATTGTAATAAATATATTATAATCTTTGTATTACCGCAGTGTACTGTGCATTAAAAGAACTAAGTTCTTATAGCACTATGTATAAATAAATAAATAAGATAAAAAAAATGAAAGCAGCATCTCTCACATATGAAGAGTTGTGCACTTTGACAGCTGAAATCGAAGCAATTTTGAACTCAAGGCCACTAATGCCAGTTTCATCAGATGGCAATGATTTGGAGGCATTAACTCCCGCCCATTTTCTCATTGGGGAGCAACTGACAACAATTCCAGATCCTGAGATTGAAACAAAAAACATCAATCATAAAACAAGGTGGAAGCTAGTTTCTTACATCAAAAACGAATTCTGGTGTCGATGCCAAACTGAATACATATCAAGCCTGCAACAAATGGCGAACTAAAAGTCAAAACGCTGTACCTGGCTTATGGTTTTATTAAAGGAAATTGATATTATATGTATATCTGAAACGTGGCTGTGCAGTGATATTTGTGAAGCAACCTGTGATAAAAATAATTATAAGTTATTTCGGAATGATCGATATAGAAAAAAGGGTAGAGGAATTGCACCTTATTGTAGAACAAATCTTAACGTGGAAGTTGTAGGTAAATCTAATGGACCTGGAATTGAATTTCTTAATTTATGTATCTCGGACAACAATACTAAAATACTTTTGTCATGTGTATATAACCCAAGTAAATGTCATCCTGTTGACCCTTTATTTTCTGTGTTGTCTAACTGTATCCTGGATTATGATTTTATGTTACTGTGTGGTGACTTTAATATCAATATCTTATCTAATGACGTTTCTAAACAATTAATCTATGATAATATATTGACTCTTGGGCTATCTGTAGTAAACGAAACTCAATACAAGATTTTCCAACTACACTACTCCTAGTCTTCTTGACTATTTCATTACATCGGATGTTTCAACGATTTTGTTATTTGATCAAATATTTTTTATCTCTGACCATGATTTAATTTTCTTTTCTTTAAGTTTGGATCTATCTCGTAATGCTGTTTCAAATTCTTATTCGTTCCGTGATTTTAAGAAAATTAACTATCCGTCCCTTATTCATGATATGTCTCTCATCTCTTTCAATGATTGTTGGAATCAAAGTACTGTCAATGACTATCAAAACGGCTCACTAGAGCTACTTGGATCCTACTTGTATGTAGAATCACCATCTAAACCAACTGTCAATGACAAACTATGTTCCATTTTAAAGCCTATAAAATATGTTTTTGATAAACATGTCCCTTTACGTACAATTAGTGTAAAACATGTCTCTTGTCCGTGGCTTTCTCAGCATGTTCCTAATGCCAATAAAAAAAAGAAATAAATACCACAAATTATGAAAGAAAAGACCCTCATCAAATAACTGGGAAATTTATAGTCTTGCGCGAAATGAAGCTGTTCTAATAACAAGACAGGCTAAAATTCGCTACTTTTCTGCTAAACTTGACATCTCTCTTCCAACTAAAATGTTGTGGAATAATATAAAAAAACTTGATGTGTGCAGTACTTCCTCACATTATACGCCCGCTAACACACGTTATAAATCATTGTTTTGTAACGTCATCTTTTCCAGATTTGTGAAAAATTGGAGTTGTGCTGCCGATAGCGAAAAAGCATAACCCAGCTGGACCAAATGATTTTAGAACAATAAGTATACTATCGCCATTGTCAAAGGTATGCGAAAAGCTTTTTTCTCAACAAATTAATGTATATTTACTTGAAAAAATCTGTTATCCCCATTTCAATCTGGTTTTCGTGCTGGGCATGGGTGTTCTTCTGCTGTGGTAAAGGTGATAGATGATATAAGACCCGAATATGATGTAGGCAATATGACTTTGCTTTGTCTACTCGACTTCTCCAAAGCTTTTGATAAAATCAATCATGCATTTTTGTGTCAAAACCTCAAGTGTCTCTTTGGTTTCTGTGAAAGTGCTGTCAATCTTTTGTCCAGTTATTTGTGTAATAGGTTCCAAAAAGTGAAAGTTGGCTAAAGGTTTTTTTAGTGTAATAGGGTATTAAGTGGTGTTCCACAAGGTTCCTCCACTTGGTCCTCTACTTTTCTCGTTATTTATAAATAATATTTTTTCTGTCAGCAATCATGCTTCTATTCATGCATATGCTGACGATGTTTAACTTTATTTCTCTCGACGGATTGGGCTGCTTGATGACCTCAGTTGCAAAATGAATGAAGATCTCAATAACATCTCTGAGTGGGCCATATGCAATTGCCTTAAATTAAATGCTGCCAAATCGTATGTTCTACTTACATGTAAAAATAAAACTGGTGTTGTTGATGTCCCTGACTTATTCATTGGGTCAAATAAGCTTAACGCAGTGTCTAAAGTTGTAAATCTGGGTTTTTATATTCTTCTTTGTATTGTAGAGATCATATAAATAGTGTAGTTCAAAAAGTTTATTATGTCCTACGTAATTTAAGAATGTCTGCTTATGCGACTCCTGTCAATATAAGACGGAAGTTGGTGATTCAGTTGGTCTTACCTATGATAACTTATGCAGAGTTGGTATATAGTAGGCGCGACTCATACTCCCAGTTGAAGTTGCAGGTTGCTTATAATTATGCTACACGATATGTATATGGCTTGCGTAAGTTTGACCATCTGGGTAAGTTTGGGTGCAACTTATTTTCGTATCTTGATGCTTGAAACTGTATTTATTTGCATAAGCTCATCAATGAGTAAAAACCCTCCTACTTGTATGATAAGCTCCAATTTAGTTTTTCTAGAAGAATTAATGTGCTCATAGTCCCCAGACATACTTCATTAAACGCTTCTCGTTTATTTTTCATCAACGCCATCAGACTGTGGAATGCTTTCAGTCCAGGAAGATCAGGCAACAATGCAAGACAATAACCAAAGCAATAAAGACTTGTGTGAGAAAAATGAACTAGCTGCTCACAGTGCCAAAACAGATGAACCTAACAAGGTCAAGAAAATTTCGTTAAATGCGATGTCAGCAGTACTTCTTGTATTGCTAATTTTCCTAACGTATGTCACTTCAACTACAGAACCGTTAATAAAAATAACAAATTTCGAATCTTATCCAGGAATATACTTCGAAAGTCTAGGCCTGACAAATTTAATTAACAATGAATGGCATCTGGTTGTATATGATATGCAACCTTATTGCGAAGAGTTGCAAGGATTTGAAAATGGATTAAAAAACTAAATCAAGTTTGTAGCCGGTTAACAAATTCAACATATTGCGAAAGCATACTTTCACTGTTTAAACTAAACTTAAATGACATAAGAGTGTCTTGAGTATAATAAATTTCTTCTTAATTCAAATAGCAGCAGCAGCAGGGCCAAAAGAGGGGCATTTGACATTATTGGCACAGTTGCCAATAGATTATTCGGTGTGTAAGATGCCGAGTATGCTGATAAGATGGCCAACACGATCAAAACAGTCGATAAAAATGAACGATCATTATACAGCCTTCTCAACAATCACTCCATTCTACTGGAAGGTACAACTAACATAATTAAAAAAAACGCAAGATCAAGTAAATAAGCAATTTGAAATCTTTGACAAAAGTATCGATGATATATTTAGCAAAATCGATAAGCTCGAGAACTTTTTCGATCAGCAACAATTGCAGTATATGTTCTCGTCGTTAGCAGTGCGAAAATTGTTAGTGATGAATAATTACCAGCGAATTCAAGCCAGCCTAATCGACGTTTTAACGGACTCAGGTAAAATATATCCACTTCTACTTACGCCTAGTCAACTAAGAACGGCTCTAAAAACCATAAGAGAGAACTTGTCATCAGCCCTCAAGTTACCATTTTCCGGGTCGTCGCAAATAGAATTAAGTAACATATATAATTTGCTTCATGTGCAAGGTCGACTGTCAAAGAAGCATATCATCTTCAGAGTCATCAAACAATCAGTTCGAAATGTTTCGTATGATTCTAATACCAGTACAAGTAGGGCAAGAATAACGAACCATAAAGCCTTCTTCAGCATTCTTGGTTGTAAGTTTGCATAAAGACTTATTTTATCCAATGAGTGAATCAGAATCAAGTGCTTGCATCAAAACTATAGCATATTTGTAACTATGTAAACAATCACAACCAATCTACAATAGACACTCAAAATTAAGTTAATGCGAAATGGCACTGCTAAATCTTCAACTAATTCATCCAACGTGTAATATTCAAAAAACAAGACAAGCTCAAGAATGGATTCAACTTTTCAATCCAAATAATTGGATATTTTCGCTTAGTAAGCCAACCATCATCAAAATTGTATGTCAAGATGATGCTACAGCACCAACATCGCACGGCATGGGAACACTCAAAATACTCAAGAACTGTGTGATAAAACAGGGTACTTTGACCTTAACTTCACACAACGTGCATCCAACACAGTTGCGATCGTCATTCACACCAACCATGGATGTCAACAAGTTTATAGACGATACCAATGTCACCGAATCCCACCACCACATCAAACATGAAACGCAGAAGTTGCCAACGAACGAAATAGAACGACTTCAGCAGCAAATTCAAGATATAAAAACAATAGAGGCTGATCCTAAACCACTAACATCCCATGACGTCCATCAATACGTACTTGGCTACCTTACACTTACATTCGGCGTAATTATAGCAGGATGTATAATCTGGACTAAGGTAAAACCCAAGTTCCAGCTGACGCAGAAAAAGGCTTCTGTACCAATGCCCAGTACGCATACCCCAGTGGCCGAACCAGACTTCACCTTCTGCATCCAGGAGCAATCAACAATTTGAGCCACAATGGCCCAACGCGGGGAGTATGTTTAATATACGTCATACACTACATTAAGATTATTTTAAATTTGTGTTGACGAAGCTGTAAAAGAAAAATTTGAATTACTGAGTTTTTGAGATTTTATACTTATTGTTTTCTTTGCTTGCAGCTGTCCCTTGTAGGCTACAGTGTCCAGCGATTGAAACCTCATCTCCAGAAAATGCAAGAAATCCTTTACGGTTTGTGGTTCACTTGGGTGTTTAAGTGATTGCTCGTATAGTCCATGTGTTGTCCTATCCAATTTGACCACCAGTAAATGTAATAGAATTGCATCCCATGAATCTACGTTGATGTCGAACGCTTTTAAATCCAAAGTTCATTCAACAGTCATATCATGCAGTAATCTGATTGCTGTGGCCGACTCAGATTGAGATTTTGGTTGTGACAGTAATTTGTTCAGCGCTGGCCGCATTCAGCGCAGACAACTGTTGTGAACTGTAATGGTAGCGCTACCTTAGTTCACGATGTTTTTCTCTGAAGGTGTTGCTACTCTACACGTCAGAAGTTAGATTCAATTTAATTTTAATTCAATTGCAAAGGTTTCTCACTTAAATTTGCTGCGTTCTTTCTGCGTTTATTAATTTAACAGCGTCAGTAAGAGCATCTGACAGTTAAGCAAACAGTTGTGTTCATGTAGCATAGAATTTGTTCGTTCGATTAAAAGGCGTTCGCTACTTTATCAGTTTTAGTTAGCGCTACCAAATTTTTACCATTCAGCGAATTTTCACACAACAGTTGCCAACTGTTATCTGCGCTGAATGCGGCCAATGACGTAATTAAAATACGCTTATTGTTGTATCGATGAGTTCAAATGTTCCATGCTGAGACATAGTTTTTAAAAAATGTTGTACTAAAGATCTTCGTCAATGTTTGACATCCCAGTGTTGTGGATCAACTGCGTGTAAATATCATGAAATTGTTGCCACTTAAGATAATCTCCATCGAACACTGGTAATGTCACTTTTAGCAATTTGGCTTGTGCCTGCTGCATGTCTCCTGATATTCGTGCGAAATCTTCTGACAGCTTCAGAATTGCTTCATGAACTACCTCCTCTAACTTGTAGTAGTCATCGAATTCTGCTGGTTCAGAATGCTCGCTCAACTCACAAATAGTCAATTGCTGTTCCGCAATGTTCGACCAGTATCTGTTGATTTCGTTGATTTTAATGTTGCAGTATTGTTTAGAGTGTGGTTTTGCACTTCTTGCATTGGCTTGTTCCACCAAGTGCTCAAGTAATTTCAGAGTGGAGTTTCTTCTTTTCGTCATACATTGTAACTTAACATTATGCTCCGTCTGGTTTAGCAATGTATTAATTGAAACTTCGAGCATACCTGTGCTGTCACAAGAAGGTTTCTTGCTCACACAAGTGTCACAGCATCAGCCCTGAAAATAAATTTTATTTAATTTTGTTACGATGTGGCAACCCATGTAAAGTTTAAGTTTGTAGTAGTCTTAACGATTTTAAAAAGCGGAAACAAGCGTCGGTTTTAAAAACTTCATTAAACTTCAATAAAAATCAGTTTAAGTATAAATTGTAAGCGTTTTATTAAAGCCATCGTTGACAAATTCAGAAGTGAGATCTGAACACACGCGTGAAATAAGAATTAAACGTGAAAATCAATAGAAAACCGTTTCTACGAAATTAAGACTCTTCGCATATTTCTTCGTACACGCGTATTCGTAGTTGAGACTCCTGGCGAATTCCTTCGTTTGTTCAAATTCGCAGCAGAGGCTTTTCGGGCATGCGCTTTGTCCTCGTTCGTTCATGGCAATATTCAATTATTCCAGTGCATTTATAATTGCAGCTTAAGCAAATCGTGTGCGCCTGAGTGAAACAGAAGCATCATCGAGATATTTGACATATGCGATACTCGTTTGGACATACGCGTTGTCCTTAGTTCTACGTTCTCTACTAGGCATTAAAAACCGCTAGCAGTCAATCGTGTGTGCTGAAATGAGACCGCAGCATCACCGATGAAATTGACACCATCAGCCGTCGATCGTGCGTGTTAGAAAGAGATCGCAAGTCTCATCAACATTTTTACATTTAACTACTTGCTTTGCGTTCTTTGTTATTGTTCGTCGTTCTAAACAAACAAGTGCTTCGAAGTTTTGTAAATTATTTAAAACTAAAAAAAAAATTATAATAAAAATGTCTTTGAGCAGTTTAAAACTTAAAGCATTGCGCAGCAAGTGTAGACAAGCTGGTCTACCAACGAGTGGTACAAAAGAAGTATTAATAGAGCGTCTTGAAGAAAAATTGGGTAGTGATAGTGAATATGACAGTGCTCATGAAAACGAACTTTTATTGCAAAAGATAAGCATGTAAGAAAGAACAGTGAATGAATTAGAAAAACGAAACAATGCATGTTCTCCTGTTGATTCGTTCTTTCAACCAAACGTCATTTCCTCACCGAACAGAAAGCAAGTTGTTTCAACGCAATCGCAAGTGCATTTGCAGCAACCATTCTTGTCAGCGTCACAATATGTAACGTCATCTTTGCCAACAAATACTTTTCCTTCGGTGAATGTCGTATCGCAAGCACCTGTCGCGCATATTCCTGTGTCGCAAAATTTCGTTCCGTATAGTGCACCAATCGTCGCAAATTATGTTCCTTTCGTTGCTCAACCGCCGGGTTTGCCTATGTGTTATCAGAGTGCAATTCTATCACAACAATTTTTACCACCAAATAGTTTCGCGCAAAATCCGTTCCAAATATCACAAAATTTTTCAAATGTGCACACAAACGCACGTGAAATTATTTCTCTTGTGCCAGATTTTAACCCTACAGCAGCAACCTCGCTCAGTGCAAAGCAGTTTATAAAACGTATTGAACAGCTTAAAAACGCATATAAATGGCCCAATAATAACTTTTTAATCGCCGTGCAACAAAAGTTTTTCGGTCCGGCAAAATATTGTGTATATATTTTATAATTATATATTAAATAATTCACAGAATATTTTTTTTACGTAGCAACAATTTAAAAATAAGTTTTTAGAAGACTTTCCATGTGACGAAAATGAAGCATATATTCATAATTTAATGGCAACAACAAACATAATATAAATGAGACTCCGGAAGAGTGCTTTTATAAAATGTTAGCAATTGGCAACAAATTTGCAATGCCAGAAGATGCTCATAGCTCATAGCTCATCATATCATAACCGGTATAAACGACGCGGACTTGAAAAAAATTATTCCGAAAAATTATAGTGAGTATAACAAACTGCTACGCGATATAAAAAATTATTGCAGTTATAATTCGGTTAAAACAGTTTTCTCAGATCAATATAAAACGAAAAGTGCATCGGCTGTGCTTAATAATATGGCACCTCCTACAAAAAAGTTTTCCGAAAAATCAAACTATCGTGACAATGGAAGTGTAAAGTGTTTTAACTGCCACAAATTTGGACACTTTTCAGTTAAGCGGCCCGAACCACAACGACGAAAGCGTTGTAAAAATTGCAATCGTACCTCACATTACATCGATAATTGTCCACAAAGCGCAGTAAGTACAAGTAAGGCTAAGCCTAATGTAAATAAAATTGAAAATTCTACGGACAAAAATGGTCAAAACGATATTGTTAAAAAAATAAAAGTCAACGGAAATGACGTCATTTCATTTATCGATTCCAGAAGCCAATGTAGCTTAATACGAAAATACTACGCTAACAATATTGGGGTTGTCGATCATTGCTCGAAAATTTTATCTGGTTTTTCGGATGGTAAATATCACTGCGAAAAATCGTCGCTAATTTTGAAATTCACGATAACGCTTTTAATTCCGATATGTTTGTTGTTGATGACGATTTTATTCCTGAAAATATTTTACTTGGTAGAGACATTTTATGCAGAAATGGTAATAGACTTATAATTGAGGGTGATGACTGCTGGATAGAAAACGTTGGCGATTTAAATTTTCCTACGGATTTAAACTTTACAGAAACAAACGAGGTGAAGCGAATTTTAAGTAACAACCGCAGTTGCTTCGCCAATAGTTTGTCAGAATTAGGCAAATGTTCTGTAGCTAAGATGTTAATTAAACTAAATTCTGACCGGCCAGTTAACTTTAAACCGTATCGCATCGCTTTTGCAAAACGTACCGTCGTAGCCGAAATTATATCAGATTTACTTAAACACGATATTATTCGTCCGTCTAATTCACCCTTTGCATCGCCAGTTGTTTTGGTACAAAAGAAAAACGGAAAACATCGTCTTTGCGTCGATTATCGACTTTTAAATAGAATTACCGAAAAAACTCCTTTTCCGATGCCGGTTTTAGAAGAGCAGTTTGCGCAACTATCCGGTAACGTTTATTTTTCAACTCTTGGCCTGCGTATGGGGTACCATCAGATTGTAATCGAAGAATCATCAAAATAATTCACAGCATTCGTTACTACTGAAGGGCATTACGAGTATAACAGAATGCCATTCGGACTCGTTAATGCACCTGCATTCTTCCAAAACGTTATGAATCAAATTGTCAGCGAAATGGTGAAGTTTTAGCTTACCTTGATGACGTTATCATTCCGAGCAAAACCGTTGCCGAAAGTCTACATAGACTCAAAAAATTTCTTAAACTTCTACAAAGTTACGGCCTAACTCTTCGTTTGAGCAAATGTAATTTTCTTTTGACAGAAATTGAACATTTGGGTCATGTTGTTAATAAAAACGGTATAAAACCAGGAACATTAAAAATTAGCGCTATTAGAAATTTTAAACCACCAACCAATACAACCGAAGTAAGACGTTTCCTTGGCCTTACCGGGTTCTTTTGAAAATTCGTGCCAAACTATTCTTGTATATCAAAACCGATTACAAAACTTTTACATAAAACGGAAGAAAATAACTTTGTCTGGGCTTCAGAACAACAGAACGCTTTCGAAAAACTTATTGGCGCTCTTTGTAATTCTCCAGTTCTAGCCCTATACGATGTCAACGCTTTTCATGAAGTTCATACAGATGCTAGTAGCATTGGTCTCGCTGGAGTGCTTTTGCAGTCGTATGATCAAAGTAAATGGCAACCAGTATTTTATTTTAGCCGCCACTGTACTGAAGCCGAACAAAAATACCACAGCTACGAGCTCGAAGTTCTTGCTGTTGTGGAATCGTTAAAGCGGTTCCGGATATATTTACTGGGTAAACGTTTTCGTCTTGTGACTGATTGCTCAGCTAAAGCGACAGTTAAAGAAAAAAAAAGAGTTAAAGTCAAAAATTTCCGGATGGTGGATGAAGCTCTTGGAGTTCGATTTCGAAACAGTCCATCGTGCAGGAAGCCGTCTTGCACACGTAGATGCGTTAAGCAGAGCACATGACCAACTACCTATCGAAGTAGAGCCTGCTGGATTTGTTTTTAAAATCGCGAACAACATAGACTACTGGGTATTAGCCATTCAACTCCAAGAAGAAAAATTGAAACGTATTATTGCAGTTGTCACTGGTAAAATAAAATATTTTGACGAACACCAATTAAAACAAGAGTATAAAATTCAAAGTTATCGTTAATATAAAAATATTAAAGATTCACTTAAATACGTAATACCAAAAGCGGTCAGGTGGAGAATGGTTCAACGTTTTCATGATAATATGGGACATTTTTCGCACGAGAAAACCATGCAACGCATTTAAAATTTATTTTGGTTCCCAAAAATGAGAACGTGTGTTAAGGAGTATATCTCAGCCTGCACCCAATGTTGCTTTAATAAGTCACAACGAAGCAAGCAAGAAGGGCGCTTACATTTTGAAGACCCAGAACCAATTCCTTTTCGCCTTCTTCATATTGACCATCTAGGACCATTTATTCGGTGAAAAAGAAGCAATACGCATATTATCGCAGTTCCGACGCATTAAGCAAGTTCCTCCTCGTTAAAGCTGTCAAAAACACCAAAACCGTCCCCGTAATAAACACATTAAATGAAATCACAAGCTGTTTTGGACAACCAACACGCATCGTGTCTGATCGAGGAACCGCTTTCACGTCCAAAAGTTTTGAGACATATTGCAGAGAATATAACGTTCACCACGTTAAAACAGCAGTGCGTACACTCAGAGCAAATGGTCAGGTCGAGAGGGCAAACGAACTCATTCTTAATTATCTTCGCACAACAACAGAAAACTCGAAAGATTGGGATTTGAAATTGAATGATTTGCAGTGCATCATCAACTCTCAAATCAATGCGACTACACGTTTCTGCCCCAATGATCTCGTTTTCAACTATCATGTAGTGTGCTCACACATATGCACACTGCCGACCCTTGCGTTTTATTATTTCTTTGTAGACAAGCGGCATGCGAATCGGCGTGCGCTGCACTCAATGCATGCGAATGTTGTGGACACTCCTCATTGGAATTGAGTGCGTTTTCATTACTCACTCAATTTTTATGACTGTGCCTAAAATTTCATTCGTCAACCCAGAAATATGAAATTTGAATCCCTCTGGGAATCATAATTCAAGTGTAAGAATGAAACGCAAGGTTAAGAATAAGTATTTTAATTAGTAAATATAGAATAGCTATAGATTAATAATTTAGTATAACACTTTGTAAAAAGGTTTAAAAGAGCCGAGCTGGCCACCAATAAAGCAGATTTTTAAGCTAGCAACTCAAGTAGGCAGATCTCTGCCTTGTTTTGATTACTTTAACTTCTCTTGCCTTGGACTCTGTCCAAGCAGGCAACAAATTAGTCGTCAGTGAAGGTAAACTCTGCCACTAACTTAAATTCAAAACAAGAATCTCAAAACATAAATCCATTACATGGCGATCCTGCCACTCCAACTTGGAGTCCTGTAAAATACATTTTTTTGGTGCATCGAAATTTTATTGATGGACGATAAACGAGTACCGAAAACGCCAACTCCAACGAACCAAAAAAAAGCTGACAGCATGCCCAAAAGTGGACATACCGAAAATACAAAAAAAGCGCGGTGGATTAAAAGTTAAACTTCGCAAACGCCTGGCGCACCTTTTGGCTATCACAGCACAACTACAATAACCAACTACAACAGCACAACTACAGACAAAATTTAGCAAATTTACAACAACGGAACTTAAAAATACATACATACAAAGAAAAACTACTCGATATGATAGGACTGAACAGACTAGGAATCGAAAGTTTAGGAAATCAAGCCACAGAACTTAAGAAAAATGTCATAATAAAATGCAATAACAAAATTGCACTCGACGCATTTAAGAAAGGTCAAAATGAAAACTTGAAACCAACCATTTTCGCTGCGCCACCAAAAGATTTATTGGAAGCCGCAGAATTAGCACTCGAACTAGAAAATGAGTCAATGACTTCGCCAAATGCACCTTCACCTTCATTTTACTACCTTCAACTCAAACAATAGGTACAATGAACCAACAAGATACAACAACAATTTTAATAGACACCAAAATCAAAACAATTACAATAACAGAAATATGAACCACAACAACAACTTCAATAGAAACAACAATAATTATGCTAACCAAGACCGAAACAGCAACCGAAATAGAAACCAAAACAACAGATACACAAACAACCATACAAACCGAAAGATACACATAGTAAACAGTGAGGGAAACGGGCAGGACTCGGAAGACACAGTTTTTTCGGACAGCCAAAATTAAAGATTTTTAAAATTTCGGATACAAATACTAACTTTATAAAAATAAAATACAAGAATAACATTATGACATTTCTGATTGATACAGGCGCTGATATTTCTTTATGCAAAATCAGTAAAAAAGTAGATGACGATTTTTATAACCCAGACGAAAAAAATGCAAGTTAACTGGCATTACAACCGAAGAAATTTTTTCACTAGGTTACATTAATCTAAACCTTAATTTTGGAGAGAAATACTGTAAACATGAGTTTCAATTAGTAAAAATCGAATTTCCAATTGAAACCGATGGTATATTAGGTAGAGACTTTTTGAACAAATTCCTTTGCAAAATTGACTACGAAACATTCATTCACGAAATATTTCAATTGCCGAGTCACACATTATTTTGCCTATGCACTCAAATCACATAACACATTAACAATAAAAGTGCCACCAAGAACAGAAATTATTCAACCAATTCGGCTGCAACTAACGGAAGATAAAGTAATCTTAAATAAAGAAATACAAGAAGGTATTTTCCTCAGTAATTCAATAGCGCCAAAACACGGCATGACGCACATTAAAATTTTAAATACAACAAATGAAGAAGTAATATTGAATGGCATTCAGTTGGAAACTGATTCTTTAAATAAATACGATATTTTAAATTACAGCAACAAAAAACCTAGACACTCACAAAATCGATTCAGTAAAATTTTGAAAATACTTAACATCTAATGACACAAAAATTAAAGACGAATTAAAAAATATTTTTAAAAAATATCAAGATGTATTTCACTTAGATAACGAACCTTTAACAATTAATAATTTTAATAAACAAAACATAGCAACGACAGACAACATACCAGTTTACATTAAAAACTACAGACTACCACACGCACAAACAGACGTGATAAATGAACAAGTTCAGAAGATGCTAAGGGACAACATTATCGAACCATCGCTCAGTCCATACAATGCTCCACTCCTTTTGGTACCAAAAAAAGAACACGGAGGACAAAAAGAAATGGAGACTTGTGGTAGACTTTAGAAAGTTAAATGACAAAATTGTCAATGACAAGTTCCCTTTAACGAGACTAGAAGATGTTCTAGACAAGTTAGGTAGAGCAAAATGGTTCTCAACTCTTGATATGACCAGTCCATTCCATCAAATTGAACTAGAAAACAAATCACGACCTTTGACAGCCTTCTCTACATCGAACGGACACTTTCAATTCAAACGACTACCGTTCGGACTAAAAATCTCTAAAAATCAAACAGTTTCCAACGCATGCTCACTATTGCACTTGCAGATTTAGAATCAAATGCTTTTCTTTACGTGGATGACATCATTATCTATGGATGTAGTATAAATCACCACAACCAAAATTTAATAAAAGTACTAGAAAGACTTCAAAGACACAATTTAAAATTGAATGCGGCCAAATGTTGTTTTTTGCGTCCCGAAAAGGTATACTTGGGACACCTGATTACTTGTGATGGTATCAAAACTGACCCAGCCGAAAATGACACTATCAAGCATTACCCTATCCCGAAAAATGCGGACAAAGTTAGAAGATTTGTTGCATTTTGCAACTATTATATTATAATGCATTATTAAAGAAGTCTTGTAAATTTGTTTGGTCTGCAGAATGTCAAATTGCTTTCGATACACTGAAAGAAAAATTAATAACTCCACTTTTAGGTAGGTAAATAGGCGAAATAGGTAAAGATTTACCAATATCTTATGCCAGCAAATCTTTGCAAAAGCATGACTTGAACAAACCAGTTATTGGGAAGGAATTATTAGCTATTCATTGGGGAATAAACTTTTTCAAGCCATACCTTTACGGCAAAAAATTTACAGTTATAACTGACCACAGACCACTAATCTCGCTATTCACTCACAAAAACCCTTCCTCAAAAATGACGCGGATTTGACAAGAGCTTTGTGACTATGACATAATATACAAAAAAGGTAGCATGAACATCCAACTGGACTCTGAAACTTTAAAAGAAATGATACCACAAGAAAACGATGAAAAATTAAAAAGAACGTTAATTATAACAAGAGGCATTACAAATAAAGAAGCCATTAAAAATACTGAGGCAAATGATGATAGCAATGAAGAAATCTTTGTAGATGGTAACAACACCCAGAAGTCTGATCAACTTCCGATATGGGACTGTACATCAATTAGTGACGTCAAGAATATGAAGAATTTAAAATTTTATACGGCCAAAAATAATGAAAATAATATAGTGCACGTAGGATATAGCGATAATCAAGCGAAACCAGTTTCGTTTTCGAAGAAGCCAAAACCTAAGCAAAATAATTTTAAACAGCATGCGGGATACAGCGATAATTCAACGAACCTAGAGTCAATTATGAGGAAACTGATATCCAAAATGAGAAATGAGAATATTAAAGAACTAGCGCTAGCCAACAATGACAAAATATTCCAATTATTTACAAATAAAGAATTTAAAGAAGCACATGCAAAAATGCAACAAAACATTCAGACAAGAACAAGTCCTCAACTAAAAATACTCATTTATGAACAACCGAATAGGATACAAGATGACCTTACAAAATTCAAACATATTAACGAATATCACAACAACGGCCACTTAGGTATAAGAAAAACACTTGTAAAACTCAAGCAAAAATATGTTTGGAAAAACATGAGCAAGATGGTAAAGAAATTTGTGTCACGTTGTGACATATGTGCAAAGAGTGAACAAACACTGCACACAATAGAACCACTTACGCTAACATACACTCCTAGCAATAGTTTTCAGACATTATCAATTGACACTGTAGGACCATTAAGAATTTCAAACGAGTACCGATACATATTGACAGCACAATGCGAACTAACAAAATTTGTAATTGCACACCCAATGTCAACAAAAGATTCAGACACTGTTGCAAGAACATAAGTTGAGCAAGTAATTCTGAAATACGGCCATTTTCAATTGTTAAAATCAGATAATGGGACTGAATTTAAAAACGAGTTAATGCATAATATATGCACACTTTTAAAAACTAAACAAACCTTTTCCACACCCTACCATCACCAAACCGTAGGGTCTCTTGAAAGAAACCACAGAGTGCTGAACGAGTATTTATTGACATCAACTACTGACCACAAATGGGAAAAGTGGATCCCATATTTCACTTTCACATACAATACGAACCCACACATAGACACAAGATATACACCATATGAATAATCTTCGGAAAACTAGCATGCTTACCAGATGACGTTTATAAATCACAAACAAAGTTTTATGATTTTGACAGCTATCTGAGCGAGATGCGTGCCAGATTAAATTTTGCTCTAAATAAAGCCAAATCAATGCTTATACGAGCAAAAGAAAAGCGTACAAATAAGAATTTAGGTTATGCGAATACACTTAAAGCAGATGTAGGAGATTTAGTTTTACTCAAAGTAGAGAATAAGATGAAAAAATCAATTACCTTATAAGGGCCCGCTTAGAATAGTAGAAAGAATAGGAGCTAATACCATAATAGATTATAATGGAGTACACAAAAGGTGCATAATAATCAACTAAAATTATACAAAAACAATCTTAGTAGTTAAGAATACTTTTATTTAAAATAATCACGCTTTAAATATATATACATATACATAAACAATACTTACCATATAGACGTAAGATTTTTATAAACTATATACAAATTTAAGAAAAATAATTGTAAACCCTAATTTTTCTCTTAAGGGTGAGGGTGTAGAGTGCTCACACATATGCACACTGCCGACCCTTGCGTTTTATTATTTCTTTGTAGACAAGCGGCAATGCATTCAGTGACAAATATGCTAGACTGCACTATCGGCGTGCGCTGCACTCAATGCATGCGAATGTTGTGAACACTCCTCATTGGAATTGAGTGCGTTTTCATTACTCACTCAATTTTTATGACTGTGCCTAAAACTTCATTCATCAACCCAGAAATATGAAATTTAAATCTCTCTGGGAATTATAATTCCAGTGTAAGAATGAAACGCAAGGTTAAGAATAAGTATTTTAATTAGTAAATATAGAATAGCTATAGATTAATAATTTAGTATAACACTTTGTAAAAAGGTTTAAAAGGGCCGAGCTGGCCACCAATAAAGCAGATTTTTAAACTAGCAACTCAAGTAGGTAGATCTCTGCCTTGTTTTGATTACTTTTACTTCTTCTCTTGCCTTGGACTCTGTCCAAGCAGGCAACAAATTAGTCGTCAGTGAAGGTAAACTCTGCCACTGACTTAAATTCAAAACAAGAATCTCAAAACATAAATCCATTACAATCAACTCCACAACATCGTACAAAATCATCTTGTTGCCGCTGTACACGACGATGTTACAGACAGCTCGTCAATACTATCGGTACATCAAAAGAAAGAGCAAGCCATCGAAAATATTCATCACGAACGGGAAAAGTGGAAATCTAGATTCGACAAAAAGCATGCATTGCCTACGAAATATCAAGCAAATGACTTGGTCGTCATTCAAAATGAACCCGCCGCAACAGGAGAATCCCGTAAGCTCGAGCCCAAATTCCGAGGGCCATATATTATTTCCCGTGAGCTTGGAAACGACCGCTATCTGGTCGAAGATATTCCTGGCATGCAGATAACATCCCGAAAATTCTGTTCCGTATTTTCTTCGGACAAAATAAAGCCATTTTGCAAAAATTATCCTGAGCTAGAAGAATAATATGAGGATCTAAGCAGCAATGAAGATCAGCTATCTGAAATCGAGGACGATTTAAGGTCAGAATTGGCCGAACTGTCACAGCATCAGCCCTGAAAATAAATTTTATTTAATTTTGTTACGATGTGGCAACCCATGTAAAGTTTAAGTTTGTAGTAGTCTTAACGATTTTAAAAAGCGGGAACAAGCGTCGGTTTTAAAAACTTCATTAAACTTCAATAAAAATCAGTTTTAGTATAAATTGTAAGCGTTTTATTAAAATCATCATTTACACAAAGTTCTTTGAATTCAGATGGTTTCAAATTGTCTGTAAATATTTTTTGCTGGGCAGTTGCTGCTCTCAATCTTTCGAGGTTCTTAACAAAGCTTCTGATTAAGTGATCACTTCCTTCATTTACCTGCATAAAATACCTTGATGTAAAATATTTTTGCGACACATTGCCTGCCGCCAGTAACACAATTTGATCGTGGTTGTCTATGAACTCTGCTAACAACTCCTTTAATGTCTGAACTCTTTTCTCATAATACTGAGCCGTCCTCCTAGCAATCGACTCTTTCCCAGCATGAATTATAATTTTTTGATATATTTAACCAACTCGTTTTGTTGGGCTAATAGTGCACTTAAATGTTCCATAACATAATAACGAATATTTATATTTGGATATTAACTTTTCACAATCACGTCGGGGTCACCAGAAATTATGTCTATTTATTTCTTACCAAAAATTTTTGGTAATGAATCCTTTGATTATACTCTCAACTATTTTAAACCACACCATAAAACAAAACTGCAGTTGAGTGTTTTGCTCGATTAACTCTTTAATGAAGATAACGAATAATGTCATACAAAATATATATATAGGCTAAAAACTAAACAACAAAAATAAAAAAATACACAATAAAATAAAAAGGAACAAGAACTATATATGTTTGGCAAGTTCAATGAATGGCCATGAAAAACTGCGCTCTAACAACAGTTCATGGTCATTAGCTTAGAGTGCATTCTGCAGACATTTGATCGCCCAATGTGTGAGAAACTGCTGACAAATATTTTGCTTATTGTTTAAGTGTCTGCATAGTGCACAGTGGAACAAATTTCAAATAATCTTAATATAGTGTATGACGTATATTAAACAGGCAGCAAAAATCAAGTCGCCAAATGGAGAATAGATGAAATAAAGAAGCTTGTGAAAAGAAGATGAAATGAAGAAGTGGACAAGTTGACGTGTAAAAACTTGAAATGTGGGCAAAATGCATTTATTTTGCCTACTAATTGTTTGTTTTCAAGTCGGTTTACGCAGTTCGTAGAATCAAATTCATGTCGTCATTGCAAACTTAGTTTCACGAGTTTAGAAACCAGTTGTACTTGAAAGCATTGGCAGGCATTGGATTGAAGTTTATGGTGGATGTAGTTTTATGTTGTTTTGTTTTTGTTGTATTTTTGACATTTATATTGGTTGTTGCTATCAGACTTTACGGCTGCGCGTACAGTGCTATATGTTAGCGTTGTGTTAAACGATTCATTTTGAGATGTGGTGTGAAGTTGTGTTTTTATTGGTGGTGCGCACAGTGAAGTTTCTTTTAACCGTTAAGCTTAAAGCTAAGCTTATATTTTAAACATATATACTAAGGTTACCCCCATATGCATGGAACATTTTTTAGCTCGAATTGTTTGACGCCATAGGCTCAAAAATTCGAATAAGATATTCGATTTTAAATAACACTAAAATCTATAAAGTTTCGTGACGACTGATAAACTTTTAGAAGTCGCTCAAGATAGTTGGATAACTGTTTTACAAGAATTTTTCTTGTTTGTTAATCAAAGAAATAATAAAATCAACGCTTGGACTATATTTATTTAAAAAATCTGGTATGCACATAATTTTTTACTGTTGTAAAGTGAGCTATCAAACATAAAAATTGGATAAAAAGTACAAAAGTTGTGAAAATATACTTTTCAAAAAATAAATGTTTGCCTTTTTTAATAAAAAATCGAAACGTGTAAAAATTGCGATTTAATGTTGTTAAAATATTTCTGAAGCACCATTTAATACAAATAAAAAATATGGTATTATTACGTTGAATAACTTGGTCGTTATGAAATTTTTATTTCACACTAAATTTAAATGGTTGCCAATCAGAAAAAGCAAAAAATTGCAAAACTCACATGTATTTAGGATAAAATATACAAAAATATGCTCAATAAATATTTGCATATTATACAGGGTCCGCCATCTAACGTTTTTTTTTTCAACTAGTGCTTATTTCGTGAATGGTAACACTTAGCTCATGTCTGATTTGACAGATAATTAGTATTATCCTTCCGCTGAACGAATATGGTTGTGTATACGCTTGAACAACACTGAGAAGTGGGCCTGCGATCGACTTACAGAAGATGCCGATTTTGCCAAAAAAAAATCATCTTTTCAGATGAAGCTCATTTTGAACTTGGCGGGTATGTAAACAAGCAAAATTGTCGCATTTGGGGCACAGAAAACCCGCACGCATACATTGAAAAGCCGCTGCACCCAAAACGAGTCACTGTTTGGTGCGGATTATGGTCCAGAGGCATAATTGGGCCATTTTTTTCGAAAATGAGCAAGGAGTGGCCGTTACAGTCAATGGCGATCGTTATCGGGCCATGTTGAACGAGTTTTTGCTCACAAAAATTGAAGAGGAGGATATTGGCAACATTTGGTTTCAACAGGACGGCGCTACGTGCCACACAGCCGAAACTACACTCGATGATTTGCGCCCTGTTTTTGTAGATCGCATTATCAGCCGCAGAGCTGATGTCGTTTGGCCATCTCGGAGCTGCGACTTGACACCGTTGGACTATTATTTGTGGGGTGCCCTCAAAGATAAGTGTTACGCCGACAAGCCAGAGACAATTGACGCTTTAAAGGACAATATTCGTGAAGCCATTGGTGAAATACAGCTGCACACAATCGATAATGTGCTTAAAAATTGGACCGATCGTGTAGACTACTGCATGGCCAGCCGAGGCAGCCATTTGAATGAAATTATTTTCCATTAATAACCGGAAGGATTGTACTTTCAAATAAAAAAAGAAATTTAAGAAAATATAGTTAGTAGTTTTTTTTATACAATTTTTAAAAAAAAAAGTTACTTGGCGGACCCTGCATATATATATATATATATATATATATATATATTAGGCCGGGCCAATTTGTATGGAGCCGAAAAATTCGATTAAAGCCACCCCCTGGGATGATTCTATGGACAATTCTAAGCAACTTTGGTGAAGGAACCATAGGTCTATCTCGATTTTCGAGTCTCCCACTTTTCAAAAAAGGATTTTTCCCCTATAACATCATTGATTCAAAATTCGATTTTTTATTCATCGTTATATTACCTTTTTTATGTGTATATGGGGGGTTTTTGGGGTCGAGAAATTAATTTCTGATAGAATGCTAGAGGGCGTTTCATGCCTATTTTAACCAAAATTATTTCTGCTGCTTTGCGGACTTTTTATCTCTGACATTTATTGTTCTTAATTTTAAGTAAGTCAATTGTTTATATCCGCACTGAACAAACTCGTCGCCCACCGCAAACTGCATTGATGTGTATTGACTGACGGTCGGCGATGGGTTTGTGTTGTTGATGTTCAGTGCGGCCTTTTGACACTTGCTGTCATATGTTTAGTGATTTTTCTCCCGTTTTGGCTTTTCTCTCGCATTCCTTTAACCGCGTTGGTTCGTTTTTTTGCGTATGGAATTTAGTTGGTTTTAAATAAATAAAATTAAAGTAAATTAAGTACAGAAATTGTGTTTGTATTTATAATTGTTTAAACGCGTCAGTTTTTTCGCATACTCCAGAGTGCATTACCCGGCATACCAACAGCACCACCAGACGGCACATCACCAGACAGCCGCAGCAATTAACGACACAAGGCTCCGCCACCAGCAGCAACATCATCCCCACCGACTACCAACGCACCCAGGAGAAACCAGGCAACACCACTAACACCCACATAGTGTGTAAAAACTAATACGTTCTAACAAGAAACGTAACTAATATAAATAAAATTCTCATCATTTTTACCATTGCGTTTTTACCAATTTGCAGGTGGAAAAAATATATTCGAACCAAATGTTTTAAAATATACTAATTTCAGTTATTTTTTAAGTCTTATGTATGCAATCGATCTTAATGCATTGCCGTCTACATCGCAAACCGCAACAACATCAACAAGTAACGAAACTCATTTGAAGCATTTGCCTTCGCACGATGTTGCTGTTTTTGGTGCATCTTGTGATTTGAGTGGACTCAATCTGCCAACGAAACAGGATATTTTAAGATGTTTTTTTTTCTTGGCCGAACGTGCTAAACTCGAAAACAAAATGTTTTCGTATAAAACATTCGTACCACACGTAACAGACAAATTGATTGAAATTTGGAGTCAACTTAATGTTGAAATTATAACAAAAAAAAGTGTTGGTAGAAAATTGGGTACAGTGATTGACAAGTATCAAATCGAAACTAAACATCCAAAAATCGCCACATTCAGAACGTTCGTGCAATCTACAAAAGAGTTATTTTACATCGGCAAATGTCAATGTGACTTGAAGGCAGCATTATGCTCATGTGGATTGATTCCAGATCATTTGAAAGAGTTTATGTGAGATCAAAATAATGTCAGAAGATTGACGATACCGGAATTCGTGCCAGAAGTTGAAGAGCCAGCACCAACGTCAACAATAATACCAACAAGCGTTGAAGAGACCCATTTAGCATATGAACCAAGTACTGATGCAGATGAGCCAAGTTCAAATCCACAAGATGTTCCGCCACTGATATGAGGACCGTATACTCCCAGATACGATGCTTCGAACTTCGCTGCGATGTGTGATCGATTTGGTGTGTCAGATAGAATAGCAGCAGCACTCGCAACATCCCTTATGTAAGACATTGACGTAAAAGATGCACATGGCAATCCGATCATCATGGATAAAAATAAAGTGCGTCGAGAAAAAGCCAAATGCAGAGAAGAATTGCTTCGTAAGCAGTATGATGCATCCAATTTGATAGCATTTTCATTCGACGGCCGAAAAAATGATGCTTTAACAATGGAAAAAATCGATGAGAAGTTGCATCCAAGGATGGTGAAAGAACCACATCTAGTTGTTTTGAAGGAACCAAATTCTCGATTGATAGGCTACACAAAAGTCGAAAATGAAGATGCTGAACACAAATTGATGACATTGAATGGATTCTTCGTCGAAAAAGAAATTGCTCTCGATGCATTAATCGGCATATGCTGTGATGGTGAGCCAACAAATACTGGCGTAAGAAATGGGATTTGGCGTCGATTTGAATTGCATTTAAATAGACCGCTGCATTGGTTTGTATGCCTTCTGCACTTCAACGAGCTGCCATTTCGTCATTTGTTTAACACTTTGGACAAATCATCGACCACTGGACCACGAACAACAACCGGAACGTTGGGCAAACAAATTGAAACGTGTGAAAATCTTCAGGTATGTATCATTTTTCACATCGATTTTTTCCATTATTAAATGGTAAAATTGCATTTAATTCATCTAATTTCTTTTTTTTCAGCTTATAGATGAATTCGAGATAATCGTGCTAGAGAACATGCCACCTGATTTAGATCCATTTGAATTATCCACCGATTCAAAGTACCTATACAAAATGGCCAATGCAATTTCGAATGGTGTTGTTCCTGCGGATTTGCCTCACATTAAACCAAGACCAATAGCACATTCACGTTGGCTCACCAAGGCGAATAGATTGTTGCGGTTGTATGTGTCAACTGAAAATCCATCAAGGAATTTGAAAATTCTGGCAACATACATAATGAAAGTGTATGTGCCGATGCACTTCAACATCAAGTACTATAATTCGGTGGTCTTCGGTAGTGTATTATTTCACAAATTCATTCGTTGGACACAATATTTGGATACAAATCTACGCCAAGTTGTGAATAATGTCATTAAAGACAATTCATATTACGCACATTCCGAAAATATTCTGTTAGCGATGTTATTTGATGATAAAAAAGAGACACGAAACATCGCAATCAAGTAAATTTTACACTGCCGAAGAAATCTGTACGACCCGGCACATCTTAGAGTTTATCAAAAACCTTTGATAAACTTCAATTGTACAGATTATACGAATATGATTGATTTAAATAAAGATGATGTCTTATTCGAACCACCGTTTACGCATACCATTCCGTATGATCATTTGGAACAATATATAGAATACGATGATCCACCATTGCCTGATCCAAGAATTCCGGTACACATACAAGCAACGGAAAGACATGTTCAGTTGCTGGCTAGCGTTTCTAAACGTGTTTTACAAAAAAATCGACACAGTGTTATGGCAGTTACATCAGAAAGCCGTGCAAAATACCCCAGACTGGAAAGCAAGAAAGACTTTCTTCCACTAAATTAATTTTTTTGTTTTTTTTGCACATGTTCTTAGTTTTTAGGTTGAATTTCTGTTGACAAAAAATAAAATAAAGATCAATATTACCGAAAAAAATTTAAATTTTTCTCAGAAAATAGACGAAAAATAGTTAAAATATGCATGAAACGCCCTCTGGCGGTGGTCATAGGTAAAAATAAAGATCAGAAATGAATTTCTCGACCCCAAAAACCCCCCATATACACATAAAAAAGATAATATAACGATGAATAAAAAATCGAATTTTGAATCAATGATGTTATAGGGGAAAAATCATTTTTTGAAAAGTGGGAGACTCGAAAATCGAGATAGACCTATGGTTTCTTCACCAAAGTTGCTTAGAATTGTCTATAGAATCATCCCAGGGGGTGGCTTTAATCGACAAAAAAACTTGGCCCGCCCTAATATATATATATAAGGCATTTTTCGTATAATATAAAAAACCATGAATTTATTTCAAAATATGCTCTAAAGATTGAATGCCATTTTAAAGACAATTTCACAATTCGTAAGGATACTTAACCAATTACATTTTAAATTGCTCAGTAAACACACGGATTTGCCTGATATTCCCTAAACTAAAATCGCTACTGTCAAAGTCAAGTACAGAACTTGCTTTCATACATATGTGACAAAATCTTTACCACCTTAACCAAAAAACTCGGGGTGAAGCTAAAGAAAAAGTGAATAATTCCCACTCATGCCCGTTGGTTTTGCCCTCGCGTGGCAAAATATAAAAGACCGCTCTGAAGATAAGCGGATTTTAGTAAATAGTCAATTAAAGACTTTATTCAATCTTCCTGTAGTTTTATCCGAATCATCCATACACATGCATGATATTGATAGGTAACTGGGATGCAATTCTCATGTACTTGTGTTCTACGTGCTTACCATAAAACACGCTTTTCTTAAGGGAGAAAATTATAGTTGTATAAAATCAGAAATTCCCAAATGGAACGACATAAAAATTTTTTTGACTAGTCGCTTTTCGACTCTTGAAACCGTCTTAGACATCAAGAGGTGGAATTTCTAAAAGTCACAAAAGCAGCAGTTCTTCGAAGAGGGCTAACTCCAACCATGTCATGTGAACTTGAGAGAATCAACCTGCAATCTTTGTCCTTCACAACAGAATAGACCTAACATGTTTCCAAAATTTCTAAATATAAGCTTCAATTGCCTAGGGAACTCCCATGAAATGAAGGATTGTAAAAGCAACTATAACAAAGCAACGTGTACGAAACGTTATCACGCACTTTAACGTCGAAATTTCCAGCAAAAACCGAGCATTAACATAAGCTTCGCCCCAAACGCTGTCACAAACTCTAAACCCTCAAACTCACTCTCATGGAACACAGTGAAACACTGTGAAGTGTTTCTTTAACTTTTCTTTAGCTGTGAAGTGTTCACAGTGTTTCAGATCACTGCTGAAACTCCAAATGATAATGTTCAGGCATGTTTCACATTAAGCTAGAAAAGTTTTCTTTTCGTTACTGCCATGGTGACTATATGTCACGATGGCACGGTATATACAGCAAGAGCAGAGAAACTTCTGAAGCTCTCCACTGACAAAGTCAATGCTCAAATTTCGGGATTAAATAAAAAAGTTTTTGCTGGGTTCAAAAGATCTGCTAGCTAGTGATGAGCTCATCTAGCAATTCACAAACTCTAATCGAAATAAACGCTATTGTAATCCCCCAAATTTCTGAAAATCTTACAATTATTCCCTTGATAGCTCCGTGATTAAAAATCTGCCAGACACCCCTTTGGTAGACGTGAACTTCTACAAATGTAATCATGTTGATATTTTAATCAGAGGCGATATTTACCTAAACTAATTGTAGATGGCATTCGTAGAAATGTTCTTGGATCGCTGATTATCCAAAAGACGATTTTGGGGTGGATTTTTATTGGCCCAATGCCACGAGAAAATCAACCAAGTAACGTGACGTTACAAATATTATATACTTTCTATACACTAAATAAACTATAATATTAAATAATTTCGATGTATATATATATTCATATTATATCACTTAAATATTCCTACTTATTATTATAAATATAAAGACGTTACAAATATTATATTTTTATACACTACGTAAACTATAATATTAAATATTATCGATATATATATTCATATTGTATTACTTAAATATTTATACTTATTATTATTAAAGCAGCAATAACACACAACCGCACTACGACACCAGACCATAGAAACAAACAATAAAACGAATTGACAACACACAACCGCACTACTGCATAAGCCACTAATTAAAACGCACACCACCTATCTATGCATATAGTATAATTCCCAACTGGTTTTCTGTCCATATCGAATAAAAGGGCGACACAAAACCAACCAAAGCAGCATTACTTCAGGTAAGCTCGAAGTAGTAACTCTATGGCGAGCCAGCTTGCTGGCTCTTCCCTAAGAGTCTCTGCTTGAGATGTCTCACTTGCGGTGAGAACCAATACTTGGTTCATCCAACGCAGTCGGCATACCTTTATTAAATTGTTTATTGATTATATATATTTCCATGGTGCGAACTTCATACAGGTTTTTCCAACATGATTGTCTCTAAAAATATTAAATGTGAGCATTACTTCAGGGGCCCTGGCAGGATTCACCGATTCACCTATTTACCGATCTACCGATTACTGAATACCGATCTTCGCTTTAGGGGCCCTGGCAGGATTCACCGATTTACCGATCTACCGATTACCGAATTACAGATTACCAATTCACCGATTTACCGATCTACCGATTACCGAATACCGATCTTCCGATTATCGAATTACCGATTCACCGATTCACCGATTTACCGATCTACCGATTACCGAATACCGATTACCGAATTATCGATTGCAAATCCACCGATTAACCGAATACCGATTTTGCGTCAGCTGGACCCACAACCTCCGACCATTCGACCGCCTACATTCACTTTTACCCAAACTACTGACGTCACGCTGCATTAAGTATTTTTAAGGAGAATATATCAATAAAATACAAAATTATAATATTAAACCAACACCGACTGCGTTCTTATTTGATGAAAGTTTGTGGATCTTTCACTCGATCCTGGCAAGGCTGAGCTGACCTCAGCCAGAAGATAAAACCACTGTTACAAATGGCGCCCGAGCAGGGACCAAACTCCAACGCCGACTGTGAAAAAAATCACCAGCCATCCACGACGAAGGAGTAGGTCAAACGCAAAATAATATTAATATGCAGCAGCCGCCTGACGCAACAGCCTACTCTGGCTTTTCACAGTCAAGCAAGGAAACTCAGTATTTAACACCTGAATCAGTCGGCTGGGTATACCTATTAAAAAAGGAAAGACTCGTCAGTGAATGTCAGAAAATCGGATTGGAAACGGATGGTTGTATCGTCCAACAGTTGCGGCGGCAACTCATCGATTTTATCAAGAGCAAAAGTAGCCGGAAGTCGACAGAAAACCTACTAAGGGATTTAGAAGAGGAAGTCACGAGAGACGAGAAAGCCACCATCACAGCAAATGAAGAAGTGTTGCTTGACGTTCTCCGCCCCGTTCGACCCACTCCAGCGAACCGTTGGTCGAGCGCTGAAATAATGTACACGGTGCAACGATGGGAGCTATACTTCGAGGGAGGAGACAACCTTCTAGAGTTTCTTGAACGCATTGAAGAGCTGGCAGAGAGTTACGATTTGGCTCTTAACTCACTGTTGCCATCACTTCCTGCAATCCTACGTGGCAAAGCTTTGCAGTGGTTAAGAGTAAAAAGGAATGCTATATCTTCATGGGATACGTTTAACAGCGAAATAAAGCAGTTCTTCATGCCGAAAAGATACCTCGCCAACCTTCAAGAAAATATTTACCATCGCAAGCAAGGGCAGCGAGAAAAGGCAAGAGATTATATATTAGCCATCCAAACTCTCATCCGTCAGCACCCCCAACTGAAACTTCTCGATCATACTGACCGCATCAACGACGGCCTGCGAGTATAGTACAAATTATATGTCAGGCGTAGTGATTTTTTTTCGCTAGACGACCTCATGGAAATGACCGATGAACACGAATTGTTAAAAAAGGATGAAGCAAAAACCAGCCGTCAACACCTAACCTTCTATCTAGGCGAAGACATGTCCTACAATAGAAGCACCCACTGTTGGCGATGTAAACAATATGGTCACCAACTCCATCATTGCAAGAGCACACAGAAAATACTCTTTTGCTCTTATTGTGGCAAAGAGGGCGTCTTCTCAAATTCTTGCAAATGTACCATTTCTGACGCCACTGCATCAGCAGAAAGTATCAAAAATCGATTCTACGTTGAAGTTAACATATGCAGTTTGAGAACCCTAGCTCTCATAGACACTGGGACAACCCTGACATATATCAATAAAACGATACAGGAACATTTGTTAGCAAAAGGCGTACACCCACAACAAGACATGCATAGTGTTCAGTTGGCTGACAATACCAGAGTAACGTGTAGTGCGGTTTTCCCTATCGAAATTGAGTACAACAAACAAAAATCCCAGGTACTCGCGTCTTGTCTACCCACCTTGGCCGAACCAATAATTTTGGGGATGGATTTCTTAAATTACCGAAAGATAACCATCACGTTGGATGGAGTTAGCCTGCTTGCTCATCACACACCGTTGACTCAACTATATTCCACATCAAAACGCTAACGAGTAGAGAATTCCTTACTTACGAACAAGCAGCTACCTTAAAACCAACTCTTGAAGAAAATTTCACCGCTTCCGGAAAACCACACAAGAACCCTACCGAGAGAACCAACCGGGTAGTAAAAACAATGATCGCTCAACGCACCGAAAACAACCACCGCTTTTGCAGTAAATACCGCAACACATGAATCAACCAAATTCTCAGCAGCGGAAATAGATTTTGGGAGAAGCCTGCCCATCCCAAATCACCAGCTGGGCCAGACCCCAGAAGAATCCCCTCCCTTCCAGCATAATATGGATTCCTTATGGAAAGAGGTAAAAAAAACATGGGCGTCGCGTCTGACCAACAAAAAAAAAATACTACAATCTGCGGCGGCGAGTCTGGAGACCAACCATCAATTCATTAGTTCTGCGACGGGACCACCCACTCTCATCAGCCATAAACTATTTTGCACAAAAACTGGCTCCGAAGTTCTCAGGTCCTTACATCGTGCGTAATTGGATCTCACACAATATCGCGGAGATAGAAGACACCAAGAATCCCCGAAAGACCCGAGTACGAGCACACCTGCAGCATCTAAAAGAATATCACCGGAAACCAGAAAAAAACCAACGATTAACCGGGAAAGTTGTATTTTTTTATTTTTTTGGTTCATCTTATTATTTCAGTATTTTTGCTTTATTTTATTTTGGTTTATTTGCTCGATTAATTAATCTCATTATCATTTTTTCCAAACTCCCTTTTATCCCCTATCCCATGTTCTCACCTCATACTCTCAACTGCATGGGCCATTGTTAATCAGTCTTCTTCTCTGTTTCGTTTTTAGACCCTCAATATGGAACGCAAATTAACGCGACCAGTCGCGCCAGGCAAAATCGCTGCAGTACTGCGCCGAACAAGTAAACCTGTGGTCTAAGTGAAAATTCTCAACGAGACGCAGGCAGAATTGTCGTGCTTATACTACAAGAAAAAAATAATTTTCATCAGCAGGCAACTGACACAGATCCAGATTCCACACACACCCTGAAATATCACCACCTACCTATAACTATTATTGTATTCACCGTTATTTAACAATATTTTCTTTCTCCCTTTTTCCCTTCCTTCCTTTTTTTTAACATCTTAAATATTTTAAATCTTAAATATCTTTATTTATTTATTATACATAAAGAAATCCTCCTAAGTGAGGGGAGACTGTAACGTGACGTTACAAATATTATATACTTTTTATACACTAAATAAACTATAATATTAAATAATTTCGATGTATATATATTGTGACGAGGCAAAACAGGCACCAGTTTTGCCGCACATGTTACTACCACAAACAAACACGCAAACGCACATTAGAAGAGTCAACAATACGACAACAAAACAATAACACCAAACAGCAACAATAATACGAAGACAGCCAGAACATCAAAACGCAACAACAACAACATGAATATAATTAACAACAACAATCGCTACTTATATACATTACATATATATATATATCTATATTTCTTATTGAACTGAATAATTATAATATATAAGATCAATTAATTTTATTGTTAAGTTCTTGAAGCAACAAATAAATTTCTTATTTACTTTATTTATTTCAAATATAAATTACTTTAAATTGCATTAAATTGCATAAAATAAGACAAATACTATATAATTCTAATTTCGAACAACGCACCCTGTGCCAACATAAATGTTTAAGAGTTATTTGTATATAAGGCATGAGCAACGGTCAATGCGACAAAATTAAGCAACAATAAGAACAGCACACACAAAGCGTACGCAACAATTAGCAATATTTGATTAAGCGCCAACGGGACCACGAGTACTTCGATGGGTGACCAGCAACACTACTGAGCGGTGTCAACATGTTACCAAAAACATGAGTACGAATAGCTAACAGCGAAACAGTCAAGCTACCAACAATTAGCAACATTTGATTAAGCGCCAACGGAACCGCGAGTACTTCGATGGGTGACCAGCGTTATCAACATGTCGACGAGAGCATGAGTAGCAGAGCATGGCAACACCAATGAGCGGTGTCAACATGTTAACGAAGACATGAGTATAACTAGCTAACAGCAATGCTAGATAACTAGAAGCGCAGCGTCAGCTCACAAGGGACAACTGGGTTATAGCTTTGAAGGCGCAGCGTCAGCTCGCAAGGGACAACTGGTTTTAGCTTTGGAGGCGCAGCGTCAGCTCGCAAGAGACAACGGGTTTCAGTTAGTGAGGCATAGCGTCAGTTCTAAAGGGGCATCATCCTAGCTGGGAGCGCAGTATCAGAGCGTAAAGGGAAGAGTAGTACTAGTAAAGCACCGGCTGGACATAAGGACTGTTACCAAGACGCCAGAGTTTCTGCCCACTCAGCACACCAACGCCCATTAAAATCAATCACCATCGCATTGCTCACTATATCGCCTTACTATTATTATTACTTAGTTTCTACGTAAAATATTGTAAGAAATCAAATTTAAAACGTGAAATAAAAGCTTTATTTGGAAGAACCTGAAACAAATAAATCTATTTTTTTGTGACGAATCCTGGACACGACTGAGAATACCTCAGCTATAGAGCCGGAAGACCGGCAGCTTCGTTACATGGCGCCCGAACAGGGACCCTTATAAATATAGTAAAGTGAGCAATTGTGCAGTGATTTAAAAGTGGTTGGCTGGCATACGCAGAAAAGATAACAGCAACAAAGATTGTGATAAGCAAACAAAAAAAAAAAAGGATTTTCTGCAACGTTGGAGAAGTATATTAGGAAAATAATCTAAATTGTCAAGAAAAAAACCAGAAGAGACGATAACAGAAGAATTTGCAGAATTTACAAGAATCGAAGAAAGTCATCATGGGTAAGACCACGTGGGTGTACACGCTTCGACGAGAAGATCTCTTGAGCTATGCTGAGGAATTTAAATTTGATGCAGAAGGCTCGGTAGAAGAACTGCGGAAACGGTTCGCAGCCCAGATCAATGAAAATAGTTACGAACCGGAGCAGGAGAAACGGCTGACCGAACTGGAGGTCAAACACCGACGAGGGTGTTCACCAGTGCCAGTACCATCTAAAGAGACAAACAAAAAGCCAGCTATAACGATAACAAAACCTTTCCAAGAAGCGCAAGGCACACAAAGAGAGACGAAAGAGGAAGAAGCAAGGGCAGCCGGGATTTCAAACTACCAGACGCGGCCACAACCATATGCTGACGCCCAGAGAGGTGGGTTACGCCCGTCATTTTACAGCGACACCATAGATCGAGTGAAGAAGTGGTCAGTGAGTTTCAACGGGACGGAAGACGCTCTAGCCTTCATTGAGCGAGTCGAGGAGCTTGTGGAGGTATATGATCTGAATATAGAATTGTTGCCACGGTGCCTGCCTGAGGTGCTATACGAACAAGCACTCCACTGGTACCGCAACAATAACGCACACTGGACCAACTGGCAGAGCTTCAAGACGGACTTTCTGGGATTCTTCTTGCCAGCTAGATTTTTAGAGCGGCTGGAAGACGAAATACGCCACCAGCAGCAATTTGCAGGCGAGCAGTTTAAGGATTTCGTCATAGCCATCCAGAACCTGATGCGCCATGGTAGTCTCAGCAAGGAGCAACAATTAGAGCGGATCTATAAAAATAGCAGCCACGAGCTTCAATTTTATGTGAAGAGAAGAGAGTTCTCAAGCTTGGCGGAGCTTATCAATTTGGCAGACGACTTTGAAGACTTAGAGCGGTCGAACAAAAACCACCACCTTGCAGAGGTTCAGATGAGAGAGGCAGGTAGCAAGCAGTCATCACAGGTTGCATACATCGATCCACACACAGCTTGCCGACGCTGCGGAGAGGTCGGTCATTTAGCACGCCACTGCCAGAACAAAGGTGTGAATTTCTGCTGGCAATGTGGAAAAATGAATATTCGGACTTACGACTGCTGTCGTCGAAGACAGGGAAACGATGGAAGGCCCCCTCTACGTCGAGGAGAGTGGAGGCCCAATTTTGTGGAGTCTCGACAGCATTAGGTGGTCTTCGAGCAAAAGAAGGCCGCATAGTGGCCACAGTAGCACTCGATGACGTCTGGATGGAGGCTACTTTGGATACAGGGGCGACAAGGAGTTTCATCAGCCAATATTATGCAGACAAGCTGCGGACTACGTTAAACATCATACCTACCAAAACGCAGATAAATTTAGCTGACAAGAAGTTACAGAGGTGTTAGAAGCTGAGGTATCCCTGGGTGAGAACTATGTTTGGTTGGCGATACTCATCCTTCCTGAAGTGTTGGACGATTTGATCCTTGGGATGGATTTTCTGTACGGCATCGGGACATCAATACGATGTGGGGATTTTTCCCTAGATCTGCCAAGAGTACCAAGGGCACAGGAGCACAGAAAAGTTTTGAATTGCGTCGCAGTAGCACCTGCGTCATCAACTGCCGTCGCAGTAGCACCTGCGTCATCAAATGCCGTCGCAGCAGCACCTGCATCGTCAACTGCCGTCGCAGCAACACCTGCGTCATCAACTGCCGTCGCAGCAGCACCTGCATCACCAACTGCCGTCGCAGCAACTGCGGTACCAACTGTGAGACTAAGGTCAGCTACACCTGCACTGAAAATTTTGCAACAAAGTAATATCGCACAACACACGAAAATTAAACCAAACATTGAAAATGTTGAAGTTAAAACCTTTTTGGAGAAAGAGCTAAAAAATTTTGAGGCAATCCAGGGTGTTTCGAATATCGCCATGCACCGCATCGTGATGCGCGACGAAAGTCCAATCAAGCTGAGATATTTTCCCAAAAATCCAGCCATGCAACGTATAATCGACACCGAAATAGATGAGTTGCTCGAGAAAAGGTGTATAGAGCCTTCGCAAAGCCCTCACAGCGCATCCATAGTGCTAGTAAAGAAAAAAACTGGACAATGGCGGTTATGCGTGGACTACCGCCAGTTGAATTCGAGGTCTGTACCAGACGCTTACCCCCTCCCGAGAATCAATCACATTTTGGATAGGCTCTAAAATGCAAAGTTCATAAGCAGCATCGATTTGGAGAACGGGTATTGGCAGATACCCATGGAGGAAAACAGCAAGCAATACACGGAATTTACCGTTCCGGGTCGAGGACTTTATCAATGGCGCGTGATGCCATTTGGACTCCATTCCGCACCTGTCACCTTCCAGCGGGCCTTAGACACAGTCATTGGAACAGACATGGAACCACACGCATTCGCTTATCTTGACGATATAGTCGTCACCGGGAAGTATTCCGTCGACTGAAAGAAACCAACCTGCGCATCAACCCAGAGAAGTGCGAGTTTTTTAAGAAGAAAATAAAATATCTCGGTCACGTGGTTAGTGAAGAAGGCATTCACACGGACCCAGATAAGATTGCAGCCATAAAAGAATTGAGGCCCCCTGAAAACGTTCGCGAGTTACGAAGATGTCTCGGCATCGCCTCGTAGTACCGACGATTTGTACCAGAGTTCTCCAAAGTCGTTCATCCGCTTACCGCATTACTACGAAAAAAGAAGCATTTCAAGTGGGGAGCTGAGCAGCAAGCCGCGTTTGATGATCTAAAGAAAAGGCTCACAGAGGCACCTGTCCTCGGATGCCCAGACTTTCATCAAAAATTTACTCTTCAGACCGACGCCTGCGATTATGGCTTAGGAGCTGTCCTCACGCAGAATATAGATGGTACAGAGAGAGTTATCGCATACGCAAGTCGCCACTTAAACAAAGCCGAAGTGAACTACTCAGCGACAGAAAAGGAGTGCCTAGCAATTGTGTGGGCGTTACGCAAAATGAGACCTTATCTGGAAGGTTATGCATTTACTGTTGTAACCGATCATCTCTCACTCAAATGGATGAACTCTATCGAGAGCCCGTCAGGTCGAATAGCGCGATGGACACTTGAATTGCAGCAATACACATATGATGTAAAGTATCGGAAGGGTACACAGAATGTTGTCGCCGACGCTCTTTCTAGACAACCCCTCGAGGCTACTTGCAGCTGCGCCGTAGATCAAAGTGATCAGAAGAAATGTGCATGGTACGAACGACGCATAAACGAAGTCAAGATTAGTCCAGACAAACACCCAGAGCATATTATTGAAAACGGAAAGTTGTACCGCCATTTTCCCCGAACGGTTGGCGACGAAGATAGTGCGCCATGGAAATTGTGCGTACCCAGTTATCTCAGAAACCGCGTTATGATGGAAAACCACGATGCTCCTACCGCTGGCCACTTAGGAATACGCAAAACTATAGCCAGAGTAGCAAACAAGTATTACTGGCCAGGTATGTTTCGTAGCATAAGTCAGTACGTCAGAGGATGCAAAACTTGCCAAAGTTATAAAGTGAGCCAACAACAACCAGCAGGAAAGATGCTGACCCATCTTGCAGAGGAACCCTGGGCTACCGTTTGCGCCGATTTTGTGGGCCCACTGCTGAGATCAAAACACGGGAATACGATGTTAATCGTGTTTGTCGACAAATTCTCAAAATGGACAGAAATGATGCCACTTCGGAAGGCAACAAGCGACCAACTGATAAAAGCGTTTAGAGAACGAATTTTGGCAAGATTTGGAGTGCCCAAAGTACTAATTACAGACAATGGAGTTCAATTTACAAGTCGTAGTTTTCAACGTTTCTTACAAGATCTCGGAGTACAACAAAGGTACACAGCACCATACACACCACAGGAGAACCCTACAGAGCTTACAAATAGGACCATAAAGACAATGATAGCTCAATTTACAGAAGACCAACAGAACACGTGGGACGAGCTACTCCCCGAATTAACTCTCGTATATAACACTGGCGAATCGGAATCCACCTGTTATAGTCCTGCGTTCATAGTTCAAGGACGAGAGCCACGTCTCCCCAGAACACTTTTCGATGAATTTACCACGGGAACCGGCCAAGAAAAGATCTCCCCTACCGAACATGCAGCACGGCTACAAGGAGTGTTTAAGATTGCTAGAAGAAACATGGAGCAAGCCGCACAATCGCAAGCTAGACATTACAACTTAAGGCGCAGAACATGGAAACCAGAACTGGGCCAATTGGTGTGGGTGAAACAACACCACCTGTCAAAAGCAGCGGACCAATTTGCAGCAAAATTGGCACCTCGATTTGACGGCCCATATAAAGTAGAAGCATTTGTGTCCCCGGTCATCGTCCAGATAAGAAAGCCTGGTCAGAAGCGTACCCGCACTGCCCACCTTGCCGAACTTAAACCATACCACACCGTTTGACGCATAGTACCAGATCTGAATCTCCCACAGCGGAGTAGTAACAACAAGCGTCGAACCTCCGGCGAAGTAAGGGGGGAATGTGAAGAGACAAAACAGGCACCAGTTTTGCCGCACATGTTACTACCACAAACAAACACGCAAACGCACATAAGAAGAGTCAACAATACGACAACAAAACAATAAAACCAAACAGCAACAATAATACGAAGACAGCCAGAACATCAAAACGCAACAACAACAACATGAATGAACAACAACAATCGCTACTTATATATATTACATATATATATGTGGAAATTATATATTTCCACGAGAAATATTATAAAGTTCGTACATTTGATTGAATAATTTATTAGATAATGAAAAATTTTGAAATATTTTTATACATTTAAAATATGAAAACTTAATTCTAAAAAATACAAAAAGAACTTAAAAACTAAGTGGTTTTAAAACAAAGTGTTTTACATACAATTGAAACAATATTAAAATGTAATAATAAGATAACACTACATTATTCCCCCTCCAAAGAATTCGGTATTAGTCTTACCGTGTTTGCTAATAAATTAAAATGAACTGTCTTAGCTGATTTATTTGCATTAAAAAGTGTTTTTGAAACATTAATGTTAACAAAAGCTGGCTTAATTCGATCAATATTAACCGTTATAATATTTTTGTTTTTAAGAATTTTAAAAAATTTTGGAGACTTTTCTAATACTTTGAATGGCCCGTCGTATGGCTCTTGAAGTGGTTTTTTAATAGTGTCATTGCGAACAAATACAAACTCACAAGTTTTGAGTGATTCTGGCACAAATTGTTTAAAATTCTGATTATGATGTGAAATATGTGCTTGATTATTAGCAACAATATCTTTAAGTTTGAACAAAGTTTCTGATGGACTGAATTTTTGCTCACTAGGAATGACTAACTGACTTGGCAATCTGAGTGTTTGACCATAAACCATTTCAGCAGGGGATGCTTTAACATCTTCTTTAAACGTGGATCTTAGCCCTAATAGAACTAGTGGTAATTCTGAGTACCAATTGTTTTGGTTATTGCTCGCTATAAGAGAAGCTTTGAGTTGACGATGGAAACGTTCTATCATCCCATTAGCTTGTGGGTGATAAGCTGAAGTTTTGATGTGTTTGCAACCAAATTTGGTAATAAAATTTTTGAATGTAGTTGATGTAAACTGAGGTCCTCGATCAGAAGTAATTTCCAGAGGAACCCCAAATCGTGATATAAACTCTCTTTGGAACGTGTCAACAATAATATTAGCCCTTGTATCTTTAAGAGGATAAACCTCAGGCCAACGTGTGTTCCTGTCAATTATGGTAAACAAATATCGGTAACCATTTGAAATCGGTAATGGGCCAACCAAGTCAATATGAATATGTTCAAAACGACCGCTCGGAATGTTTATCTTGTGAGGTAGTGTTTTAGTGTGTCTATGTACCTTAGATTTTTGACATCTAATACATTCTTGAGTCCATTTGTTTATTTGTGTGTTCATGTTAGGCCAAAAATATCGTTGTGTGATTAGTCGTCTAGTACCTCTAGTTCCTGGATGTGAAATGTTATGTATTTGATCAAAAACTCTTTTCCGTAGTGTTTGGGGAATGTATGGTCTTGTATTATTTGTAGAATTTTCACACCAAATTTTTATGTTTAAAAACGGAATATCAACTTGTTCAAACTTGTAAGTTGTTTTGTCTGTTATGCTCTTGAGTTCTGTGTCAATGATTTGTTCCTGATGTAATTGTTTGAGATCAAGGTCGGGTGTTCTAACTTCTGTTACCTCGCATCTTGAAAGTGCATCTGCTACTGAGTTGTCTGTACCCTTAATGTGTAATATTGTGTTAGTGAATTGTGCTATGTATTCAAGGTGTCGTGTTTGTCTAGGACTACGTTCGGTTTTAGAAGATAATGCATTAACTAAAGGTTTGTGATCTGTGAAAACTGTAAAAATGTTACCTTCCAGGAAGTGTCGAAAATGTTTAATAGTTAAGTAAATCGCAAGTAATTCTCTGTCAAATGTACTATATTTCGTTTCAGCAGGTGAAAGTTTCTTAGAGAAGAAAGCTATAGGCTCAAGTTTATTGTTATGTTCTTGTTGTAAAACGCCACCTATTGCGGTAATGGATGCATCTACAGCAATCGACAGTTGTGCCTTACTATTAACATGGTTAATAAGTGTTTGCGTGGCAAAACTGTCTTTGATTGTTGTAAATGCATGTAAAGTAGTGTCTGTCCACTGTAAATGTTTGCTTTTAGTTTTCGAAGCTGTTGTTACCATGTCATAAATGGATTCAAGCATGTGTGCGAGTTTAGGAATGCACCTGTGGTAGTAATTTGTCATACCTATAAATTTTTGCATGTGTTTGACTGTTACCGGTTGTGGATAATCTTGAATGCATTTAACACGTTCTTGTGACGGACGTATTCCGTGTTTAGATATGTTGTAGCTAAGAAAGTCAATGTTATCAACTCCGAATACACATTTGTTAGGTTTTATGTTTAAACCGTAATCATTGAGTCTTCTAAAAACTTGCGTTAAATGTTCGAAATGTTGTGTTTCTGTCTCACTAGCAATCAAGATGTCATCTAAGTATACGAAAATAAAATCTAGTCCATGTAGCACTTCATTAATGAACCTCTGGAATGTCTGGGCTGAGTTCCTCAAGCCAAATGGCATACGGAGGAACTCGAACATCCCAAAAGGTGTAGTGATTGCTGTCTTGTGTATGTCGTTAGGTGCCATTGGTATTTGATGATATGCTCTGACTAAATCGAGTTTTGAGTAAATGCATGTATTGTGTAAATTTAAAGAAAAATCATGTATGTGTGGTAATGGATATCGGTCAGGTACTGTAATTGTGTTAAGTCTTCTGTAGTCGCCACATGGTCTCCAATCATTGGGCTCGCGTTTAGGTACTAGGTGTAATGGAGAGGATGTTTGAGAATTTGACGGTCTACAAATACCAGAAGTAACTAAGAACTGAAATTCTTGTTTAGCTACTTTTAACTTTGGCAAGTCTAGACGTCGTGGTCTTGTGTAAGGTAATTGTCCTTCAGTGACAATGTGATGTACAGTGTGATGTTTAATTGGTGCTGTGTAATCGGGTTCTGTTATTAAAGAAGGAAATTTTTTGAGTAATTGTGTATACTTGTTATCTATAGTAAATAATTTAGGTAAAGATGTTTCAGAAAATGCTGAAATTGTATTGACAGATAAATTAGTTAAAGGGTCAACGAGACGTTTGTGTTTAAGGTCAATAAGAAGGCCATATTTTGTCAAGAAATCTGCACCTATAATAGGTTTGGAGATGTCAGCTATAATAAATGAAAATGGTAATTCACGTCGTAAATTTAAATTAAGTGTCAATAATTTTTTTCCAAATGTAGAGATTGCTGTGCCATTAGCAGCTTGTAATACCAAATCTGATTTTTTGTTTGAAATTTTGAATTTTGAGGAAGGTAGAACTGATACCTCTGCTCCACTGTCAATAAGAAAATTTAATTTACTAGAGGGGTCAAATACAAAAAGACGACGTGTATGTATGACGGGTCTATTATCAGTCGTCGCGACAACAGAGTCTTTTAGTTTGTTGAATTGTGTTGTGTTATGTTGTGTGGTGAAAAGTTGTCGTTTTGAACAAATGCACATGGTTGTTCACATTTACGTGCGTTTTTACCGAATCTGAAATGGTACTTACATACCCAATTGGAAGGTCGTTGACCTGAAGAGGACCTATAAGACGATCGACGTCTTGAAGTTCCTCTGGAACTAAATCTTCTGGAAATTGGACGACTGAAACGTTGATTCTTAAGTTCATCAACATCAAGCGAGAGTTTTTGAAAACATTCAAAAATTTTAGATGTTTGTTCTGCAAAATGTTTAGTAATATTTGCTATCTCATTAGAATTAGAGATGTGTTTCGATACATTAAAGTTATTCTTGATTGCAGATACCTCAGATTCTGCTAATACCTCCCACAAGTTATCAGCGAGTAATAACAATTCATCTAATTCCTTATGACCAGATCCTGTCAAAGCAATGTTCAGACTTTTAGGTAGTTTACGTAACCAAAGCTTATAAACTAAGTCTTTGTTGACTGTTGAACCAGCTAAAAGAAGCAAGGATCTGTAAAATTGAGATGGTTTTTGGTCACCCATCTCAGTGTCAGATAGCATCTTATCGAACCGTTTGTTCTCACTTAAAGTATGTCTATTTATCAGAACTTTCTTCAAACCTTCATACAAGTTGGTTGAAGGTGGTTGTTGTATGAAATCTAATACCGTAACTATGACTTCTTGTGGAAGTGCAGTCACAAGATATTCATACTTTGTTTGGTCAGTGGTAATCCCTTTAGATCGAAATTGGAATTCTGCATGAATAAACCATGCATCAGGACTATCAGTCCAGAACTGTGGGAGTTTGACTGACGTTGCATGAACTTCAATGTTAGATGATGAATCATCGAAAGGGTTCAATAAAGGAGGCTCAAAATTAATTAAATGATTATCTCCGTCTCCTGAGGTGGATAACCGAGTAGGAGTACGTTGCATTGTATTGTTTTAAAGAATACTAGCTTTATTACAAATAAATTTCTTAAAATAATATTAATAAAATTGAAGTGTGCCTAGCGTGCAGTGTAGTGCCTACGGTTGTGAAACGATAAGCGCCGGCTTATCGTTTTACATCCGCTAAAAAGCTAATTGTGTAGTGTATATAAATAAATACCAATCCTTAGTCGCTGATTTACTGACGTCGCTGCTTGTTTCTGGCGTCACTGCTTGCTTTGGCGTCGCTGCTTGCGTCGGTGGCGCTGCTTACTTCAGCGTCGCTGTCTGCGTCGGCGTCGTTGCCTGTCTTGGCGTTGCTGCCTGCGTCGGCGTTGTTGCCTGCGTCGGCGTCGCTGCCTGCGTCGGCGTTGCTGCCTGCGTCGGCGTTGCTGCCTGCGTCGGCGTTGCTGCCTGCGTCGGCGTTGCTGCCTGCGTCGGCGTTGCTGCCTGCGTCGGCGTTGCTGCCTGCGTCGGCGTTGCTGCTTGCGTCGGCGTCGCTGCTTGTGTTGGCGTCGCTGCTTGCGTTGGTAATGTTGTTGCTTTTATTAATGCTGTTGTTGTAGATGTTGTTGTTGATGCTGCCGACGTTGTTGTTGTTGTTGCTCTTTTCGTTGCGGTTGTGGTTGTTGTTGTTGTTACGGCTGCTGTTATTGTTATTTAGTTGTTTACGCTGCTGCTTTTGTTGTACGCAGTGACCGTGTCTGCTGCGTTTTGGTTGTTGTTGGAGCGTTTGTGGCTGTATTAGTGCGATAGCTGCTTGACGGTACACTAGTATTGGTGCTTAGGTGAGCGTGTGACGACGAGTAGGTGAGAACGTATGAGCTGCTGCTGCTGCTGTGACGACTTGTGCTGGGCTCTTCGGATGAGACTGTTTTTTGAGCGTGTTCGCTGTGCTACGCAGTCATTAAAGAGGTCGTTAGCTGGTTTTGTTGTTTCTGGTTGAGAAGTTGTAGCAGAGATGATGGTTCTGCAGTAATTCTTTTTGTTATTGATAACAATATGTTTTCCAATATGATTGAAAACAGGAACGCAGGATCGAGCAGGATCGCCAATTGTGGAAATTATATTTTTTTTTTACGAGAAATATAATAAAGTTCGTATGTTTGAATAATTATTTATTAGATACTGAAAAATTTTGAAATATTTTTATACATTTAAAATATGAAAACTTAATTCTAAAAAATACAAAAAGAACTTAAAAACTAAGTGGTTTTAAAACAAAGTGTTTTACATACAATTGAAACAATATTAAAATGTAATAATAAGATAACACTACATATATATATCTATATTTCTTATTGAACTGAATAATTATAATATATGAGATGAATTAATTTTATTGTTAAGTTCTTGAAGCAACAAATAAATTTCTTACTTACTTTATTTATTTCAAATATAAATTACTTTAAATTACATTAAATTGCATAAAATAAGACAAATACTATATAATTCTAATTTTGAACATCGCACCCTGTGCCAACATAAATGTTTAAGAGTTATTTGTATATAAGGCATGAGCAACGGTCAATGCGACAAAATTAAGCAACAATAAGAACAGCATACACAAAGCGTACGCAACAATTAGCAACATTTGATTAAGCGCCAACGGGACCGCGAGTACTTTGATGGGTGACCAGCAACACTACTGAGCGGTGTCAACATGATACCAAAAACATGAGTACGAATAGCTAACAGCGAAACAGTCAAGCTACCAACAATTAGCAACATTTGATTAAGCGCCAACGGGACCACGAGTACTTCGATGGGTGACCAGCAACACGACAAGCATGTTTCCAAGAAAAACCACTGAGCGTTATCAACATGTCGACGAGAGCATGAGTAGCAGAGCATGGCAACACCAATGAGCGGTGTCAACATGTTAACGAAGACATGAGTATAACTAGCTAACAGCAATGCTGCTACGTTAGCGGAGGTATGCAATAAATTTGATGATGAGAAGACAGTCAGTTGCTGACAGACAGTTGCGCTGAGCGGTTGAGTTTACGGAAGAGTTGTTGACGAACCACCAAAGCGAGCGGAAGTGCAAAAGGGAGTAGCTGCCGAACCATATTAAGATAGAGGAACCATAAAGGAATACACACAGAAGTAAGATTGTGTTAAAGTAATTGGGTAATTTAGACGAGTGGCGAGGATAACAGGCGAGACAAAGACTGAGGACGAACCTTACTCCTAATCAAGGGACAACTGGGTTTAGCTTTGGAGGCGCAGCGTCAGCTCGCAAGGGACAACTGTGTTATAGCCTTGGAGGCGCAGCGTCAGCTCGCAAGGGACAACTGGGTTTTAGCTTTGGAGGCGCAGCGTCAGCTCGCAAGGGACAACTGGTTTTTAGCTTTGGAGGCGCAGCGTTAGCTCGCAAGGGACAACTAGTTTTTAGCTTTGGAGGCGCAGCGTCAGCTCGCAAGGGACAACTGGTTTTAGCTTTGGAGGCGCAGCGTCAGCTCGCAAGGGACAACTGGTTTTAGCTTTGGAGGCGCAGCGTCAGCTCTCAAGAGACAACGGGTTTCAGTTAGTGAGGCATAGCGTCAGTTCTAAAGGGGCATCATCCTAGCTGGGAGCGCAGTATCAGAGCGTAAAGGGAAGAGTAGTACTAGTAAAGCACCGGCTGGACATAAGGACTGTTACCAAGACGCCAGAATTTACGCCTACTCAGCACACCAACGCCCATTAAAATCAATCACCATCGCATTGCTCACTATATCGCCTTACTATTATTATTACTTAGTTTCTGCGTAAAATATTGTAAGAAATCAAATTTAAAACGTGAAATAAAAGCTTTATTTGGAAGAACCTGAAACAAATAAATCTATTTTTTGTGACGAATCCTGGACACGACTGAGAATACCTCAGCTATAGAGCCGGAAGTCCAGCAGCTTCGTTACAATATATTCATATTATATCACTTAAATATTCCTTTTTATTATTATAAATATAAAGACGTTACAAATATTATATTTTTATACCTTACGTAAACTATAATATCAAATATTATCGATATATATATATATTCATATTGTATTACTTAAATATTTATACTTATTATTATTAAAGCAGCAATAACACACAACCGCACTACGACACCAGACCATAGAAACAAACACAAGATACATACCTACTCAATAAAACTAATTGACAACACACAACCGCACTACTGCATAAGCCACTAATTAATACACACACCACCTATCTATGCATAGCCAGGCAGGCGAAAGACAAAACTGAACGTATAATTCCCAACTGGTTTTCTGTCCATATCGAATAAAAGGTCGACACAAAACCAACTAAAGCAGCATTACTTCAGGTAAGCTCGAAGTAGTAACTCTATGGCTCTTCCCTTAGAGTCTCTGCTTGAGATGTCGCACTTGCGGTGAGAACCAATACTTGGTTCATCCAACTTGGTTCAGTCGGAATACTTTTGTTTGTTGTTTTGTTTATTTTATCTCTGCCGCAGTAGCTCAATGGCGAGCCAGCTTGCTGGTTCTTCCCTTCGAGTACCTGTTTTAGACGTCGCACTTGCGGTGAGAACCAGTCTTTGGTTCGTCCAACACAGTCGGCATACCTTTATTAAATTGTTTATTGATTATATATATTTGCATGGTGCGAACTTCATAAAGGTTTTTCCACCATGATTGTCTCTAAAAATATTAAATGTGAGCATTACTTCAGGGGCCCTGGCAGGATTCACCGATTCACCTATTTACCGATCTACCGATTGCTGAATACCGATCTTCGCTTTGGGGGCCCTGGCAGGATTCACCGAATTACCGATTTACCGATTACCGAATTACTGATTACCAATTCACCGATTTACCGAATACCGATTTTGGCTCCGATCGGATACCGATCTTCCGATTACCGATCTACCGATTACCGAATTATCGATTGCTAATCCACCGAATAACCGAATACCGATTTTGGCGTCAGCTGGACCCACAGCCTCCGACCATTCGAACGCCTACATTCACTTTTACCCAAACTACTGACGTCACCTACTACTACTGCAACTACTGCATAAAGTATTTTAAAGGAGAATTATCAATAAAATACAAAATTATAATATTAAACCAACACCGACTGCGTTCTTATTTGATGAAAGTTGACCTCAGCCAGAAGATAAAACCACTGTTACAACCGACTTCGTCAACCATAGTTGCATATTTTAACGAAATATTGCTCGATCAGCAGATCTCACGTTTTTGGGAGTTGGAGGAAACCCAGAAAATCGTCTATAAGACAAAAGAAGACAAATTGTGAAGAAAATAACGTCAAAACAACACAACGTAATAAGGATGGTCGATATATAGTGTCACTACCATTAAATAGTAACCTTCAAAACAAAATCAGCATAGGTCAGTCTCGTCATTGTGTCAACAAGCAATTTGCTAGTAGTGAAGCTTCACTTGACCTAAAAGTAATATGTGATAATGTAATAAATGAATATTTAAGCATGAATCACATTAAAAAGGTATCGGTATCAAGATTTGAACAGTCTCCAAGTAACTATTACTTAAACCTGACAGCGTTCCAACGAAGATCAGAGTAGTTTTGAATGCCTCATGTCCAACATAGAATGGAACTAGTTTGTATGATATTCTTTATCCTGGTTCAGTGCTTCAAGCTGATTTAACACGTTTGATCATATAATGGAGGTTTTTTAAATATGTTTTCAATGGTTACATTGAAAAAGTGTATCGCCAGATTCTGGTAGACTCCAAACACACTGCGCTCCAACGGATTCTATTTAGAAATTCTTCCAATGATCAAATCCAGGATTTTGAGCTCAAAACTGTAACGTTTGATCTCAATTGTGCACCGTTTTCGGCAATTTCACTCTTTCAGCTTGCTGAGGATGTTGAAAAGGATTTTCCTTTAGCTTCAATGGTTCTACGAAACCATATGTACGTCGATGACACGCTTGCAGGAATCCACGATATTCAGACAGCAATTAAAATTCGAGACGAATTGATCTCTTATTACATAAGACCTTTCTAGAACTGAAAGATTCTAGTATTGCAAAAACTTAAGACATTCCATGGACTGCAAGTCAAGACTACTTTAACTTTGTGGCAAAGCCCCTGGAAAGGGAGCACACTTTTACCAAAAGAGACATTTTGTCTACATTTTTATTTTATCCCACTATTGTTATTAAAAAATTTTAATGCAGCATATCTGGTTACAAAAATCGATTGGAATGACTAATTGACTTGCCAAACTCTTCACAAATGGAAAAAGTTTTTGCAAAATTATGACCACATTAATGAGGTCAAAATTCCACGATGGATAAATTTTACTCCATGGAGTAAGGTCGAGTTTCATGCATTCTGTGATGCATCAGACGTGATGGTATATATACGAATTGAAAATTCACACGGTAGAGAATCCTCTCACTTGCTCACTTCTAAAACAAAAGTGGCTCCAGTAAAAACAGTCTCGATTTCAAGATTTGAATTGTGTGGAGCTGTTTTGCTGGCTGAAATTGTTTATACATTAATTCCTGGACTACACATAGAGCAATATTCATTGTATTTGTAGACAGAGTCTACTATTGTTTTAGCTTGCCTTCAAAAATCGTGTCTCCAAAATAATCGAGATAGTTGGTAATACCAATTGGTTTCAAGTGGTCTCTAGAAAGCCGTGGAGTAATGCCTCAAGTTCTTATTGAAAATGGTGGGGTGACCCTTCATGGCTTACAAAAGGTCGTTCTGATTGGCCAGAGTTCTGAAACTGAAATTGAAATGAGACTGGTTCAGTCGCATTTCTCCTTCTTTACAATCTGTGAAAACATTATAGATCGGTTTTCTTAATTTTCACGAGCATAACGAGTCAGGCGCGTACACAGAAAAAAAATTTGGGGGGTTTTAATTTTTTTTATTTAGACTTATTCCAATTTTTTTTAATATAAAATAATCTTTATATCATAAGGTCTAGTCTTCTTTTATTTTGTGCTTGTACACTTAAGATTTCTTCCGTGGTCACTTCAACATACCTTAAGAAGAGCTAACCCAATGAGCCTTTCTTCTTCAGTTTTACTTCCCATATTTTTTTGAGCCTTCGAAGCGACAAAAACGAGCGCACGCTTAAAGCGACTAAAACCGGCAACGTTGCACCAATCTTTAGGAATCGGCTTATTGATGGATATATCATTGCATCGCAAAAATTAAGGAATTCGATAAACGTTACGTCGATTTGTCTGATTCAAGCAGTGCCTACAAATATGGAGAACAAAATATTTAAAATCAATATATGCACTGAAAAAAGCATTACGTTTAATTTAAAACTTAGTGCCCTTAATATCAATGCCTGTTTTTTCATACAAAAAAAAAATTGTAAAAAAAAATGTTTCAAGCAATTTTTTACCACAATTCGTAATAAAAAACTTGCATTAACTCAAATCACTCACTCTACGTAAATTTTTTAAATTTTCAGAATGAGCTGTTAACGGCAAATATAGAATGGTTTAAACTAAAATCAGCGCATTTTAACTGTTTATATTTGCGTTGCCATATGGCAACCTCAGGGTGATTACCCGTTTCACATTGAAGTATTATCGACTGCACTGACCATCTTCAATTAGGATCAAATTTTGTTCATAGATTGGTTTATTGTTTAAAAACCAAATCCGGAGTTTGAGATTTTAAACATTTTTTTCGCGGTCCCACAGCCATGCGAATGCCAAAATAGGGTGTATTTTGAAACTACGTAGCTCAGTCAATTTAATTGCGTTTTTCGTAAATAGGGTAACATTAGAAAGGTTATTTTGTTTTCTTTAACGTTTTATGTAAATATTTTAAAGTATTTCCTTCTTTTATATGTATTTCCTTAGAAATGAATAAATTGCAAATTAAAAAAAAAATGAAAAAGAAGACTCAATAAAATGTACTATACTTTACTAAGGGAAATATATAAATCTTTAAAAAAATTGTAGTAAGTTGACTAATTCTTAATTTTAAAGTTTAATACCATGCCAACAACATCTTCTTCTCGCTAGGTGGAGTAAAAAATTCGAAAAGCCAATTTATCCGAAACAAAAAAAATCAAAGTGCATATTAATAAGGTTACTTGTCGCTACAACCTTAACTACTATTATAAAGTTTAGTTACAATTTTCCCCTGCTACGGGGTCGAAATTATTTATATGCACTTTTAATTTTGTAGCTACCTCTTTTTCTTTTTTTCCTAATCTGCAATGTCATCTAATGTCTAGATCGTTTTCGTGACCATAAACACACAAATGCTGCCATGTTGTGCTGAGAGTTACTCTCGGTGCTCGTTAAAATTAGTGCATTTCAACGGGGGTTTTAACCCACAAAACCCTCCCCTGGGTAAGCGCCTGCTACGAGTTCTCGGAAAATCGGGTTCTTCTAAATATAAGAACGCAGTTCTTGTATTAATTTTTTATTTAAATTATAAATAAAATAATAACACAATTCTTTTGTTCATTTTCATATGTAAAAAGTAGTTTTAATGTTTCAATTAGTAAGGTTAATGTTAATTGATGAGTGATAAATATTCCATTATTGTATTTCGAATGCAAGCTGCTCGTCTGCTTTCCGTGCTTTTTCTAACCATGCTTCATTGATATTATCGTTTCTGTCATTTATAATAGTGTTTTTTTCAATAACAAAATTGTAAAGAATTAAACAAGCAGCTTACGGCACAAAAACGTGGTGTGTACAGTACGTATAATGCGTATTTTGCGACCGTGGTCTAATTTTGTTTTTGATAAGCAGTGTTTCAATTAATGGATCAATTACCATTTATTTCTTTTATTCCTCAATTACCATTCATAGATCTAAAATTTCTGTAAAGTTTCTAATAATTTTGTGATGGCGATTTAGTTTTAATACAATTACGCAATTTACTCGGTTTTTATTTAGAGTGGGTTCATGGAAGCACTTAGCATAGACATATAGCAATAAGTTTTCAGTATATATACGGCGTTCATTTAATACCATTAATATTATGCAAGATACAACGCAAAGCAAGTAAAAAACTCCAATTTAGCTAACTTTGAATTGCTTTAAAAGGCCTCTCTTGGAAAGGTTTGGGTCAGCAATTCTTTTTTGTTTTTAAACTTTTTGAATTGCTCGCTTGCACAACAACAAAATAAAGTACTGACGTTTTGCTCCTGGAGGAAGCTGCCGATGTTCCGGCCGGTTAATTATTATATTGGAATATAATAATTAACATGCTCAAATATGTACAATTAATTTAATTTCATTGATACTTTGTTCAAATTAATATGTTTCCATTATTTTATTACAAATAAATTTTTTTTTGCTGAAAATAATAAAAGTATCCAAAAACATATCCGAAATACTCTTTGTAGTGTATTGATTAATTCGATTCTTTCGAGTATAGCTACATCTGCTTGTTTGACCAAAGTTCTCTTTTTACTTGTTTTCGTTTTACTCCGTAATCGATTTACTCTGTATTCGTTTTATTCTATATATTCATTTTACTCTATTACCGTTTTACTCTATAATCGATTTACTTTGGATTCGTTTACTCTTGCCACATTTTATTTCCAAAACATTGTAATTCGATATAAGAGACGAATAGAATAAGCATTTGAACAATAAACGAATGTCTTACAAATACATACATCCGTGCAGCTCTTTAGTATGAAGCTGTTTGACACACGATTTGACGAAGAACAAAAGGATTAAATCTTTTGTCTCAACGTACGATAAATTTGATAGGTAATGGTAGTGTTTTTCCGATTTCGTCATTATTATTTGTTCGTCGAAGTGATAACATCGCTCGCTACCACATCCGCGCTTCCACATCCGTGTCCATCGCGTACGTCTTTACTAATCAAAGGTTACAACAAAATTATGTTTGATACTAAATCATACCTTGCTATTTGAACCTTAGGGGAGCGGCTTACAATCTGCAGTACAACCGCATCGTACAATGAATATAATAGTTAGTGACCTTCATTAAATAAATATTATATGCGTTAAAGTCCTTTATTTCAAGCCTATTCCTTATTTCTAAACTTACAACTGCTGCTCATGAATTAATAAAGAAATCAGAACATTGAAAAATGCATGTACCAATGTTAACGTAACGCATGGGAGGGGTGGTAAGAGCTTTGCTCATTTTTCGAGGGGGTTAATAATTGCAAAACATCTGCTTACATAATACTTGAATGGACCCTAATAACCGGTGGCAGCATTTTTAGGGGGGGGGGGGAACACTTCGATATGGCATTCATCTAACAAAAACGTTGAAAAATCCAAAACTAATTTGTGTGTTCTAAAGTATTCACCAATTGCATCGTACGTCTGAAGAAATCCTTAAGTATCAAAACTTTTACATTGTCCTTAATGTTACTGAATGTTGGCGGATAGGAATTGATGTACTCTTTTTCAAAAAATGCTCAAACTTCTTTGCAAAGTCCGATTACAACGTCACCCACTGTAGTTCTTCCAGTACCAAATATATTAGCAATGATCCTATATTCATCAGATGAGCCGAGTGCATAAACAGCTACTGCAACCCGTTTATCCAAACTTATAGCTGGACATAAAACTGTATTTTCTAATTTAAGCTAAACAAAGCGGAAAACCACCAGTTAAATGTTTCAGATAACATTCGAAAGTCTTCCTTGAACTTTTTTCACCTTTACGTTGAAATTCATGTTGCCAGAATGAACTTATAATTAGTTTTTCAGTTGAAATATTTGGCTGTGCATACACGGTTGCCACCTAAAAATTACCACGAAAAAACTTTTTTCCCACAATAGCAAAAGTTAATAACCACGAAAATTCCCATGGCTTTAAATGGAGAAAAAAAAATCCCATCGCAATTAAAAAAAAACCACAAAAAATAACACGAACATTTAAAATAACCACGAAAGTCCCACGCAAATAAAAAAAAACACGAAGAATCCCATTTGTGAATTTTCTTTTTATTTATTTATTTTTATTTTTTATTTATTTAATTAATTAATATTTGTACAATAAGACTTAGCCTTTAATAGTACATCAATAGAGGTGAATCGCATTTATATACTAATTACTTATTAAATAATTTATATTTGTCTTATAACTATGTGAATTTAAAATATAAAAAGATATTCAGATTTAGAATTTAGGTTAAGTTTAATTAAATTGAACAATAAAATTTTAAAAAAAAAAATTAAGAATAAGATAACTTAATAAATACTTGATTGAAGAAAAAATTTTCTAAAGAAATAAGTTAAGTGGAAAAAGAAAAATTATAAACAAAATAAAATAAGAAGAAAATGTTTAAAAGATATGCCAATAAGGAAAATAGAGAAAGAATAAATTTAAAGATTGAATAATCCATCAATAGAACAAAAGTAATTATAAACTGCATGTTCAAAGCTGCTTCTAAAAGTTAATTGTTTCAAATAGTTGGGTAATGAATTCCAAAGTCAAATGGTGCTTATGAAGAAAAATACACTGCTATTGAGGTAGTTATGTCTAGGAACAATGATGTTGGTAGACCGAACTGATTGAAAAAACTGTAATTTCTCATAAAGATACACTGGGCATTGTATATTAATAAGTCTGTTCAAAAAGATAATATTACGCATATTCGAGTATTGAACCAAACCACACCCAAGAATTTCTTTACTTCTCAACGACATATGGTCAAAACGTTGGATTTTAAAAACATACCTTGCAGCATTGTTAAACGCCACAAGGAGCTTATGCTGCGATTGGGAATCAAGCTGACTATAGACAACATCTGAAAAAGTAATATGTGGCATTATTAGTTGTACTACAAGCCTACGACGAGTTTCAAGAGCGATAAAGTCTGAGGAAGCTCGTAAATAACGCAAAGTACCGTAGATTTTACTTATAATGTAAATAATATGGTCAATACAGGTTTATCTAGAGTTAATTATGAAACCAAGGTTTTTCACTTTAATCACAACGTTCAATTCATCAGTTCCTATTGACAAAAGTGGAATATCCACAAAGCATGAATCATTCCTTGCAATTGGTAGCACTTTAAATTTTACAGGATTGATAAAAAGTAAGTTGGTGACTGCCCACTTGTTAAGCAATGCCAGATAATAGTTTAATCTATAAGTTAAGTCTTCTAAAAGACCAGTAGGTCGAGAGAGGTATAGCTGAATGTCATCAGCATAAGCATGAACGGTTGCATATTTACAAACAGAGAAGACGTCATTTTAAAAAATAGAGAAAAGTAAGACCCAAAATAGACCCTTGAGGCACACCTTTTGTATTTAAAAAAACTACGATATATCCCATTTGTTTAGTTTAGTTTTGTTTACTTTATTTATTTATTTTCGTTTCCAACAAAAGATATAATAATCTTAATATAGTATTATTAATATTTTGGTTTAAGATCAGCCGAATATAGTATTAATTAATTAATTCACAAAAACTAACTTAAAACTAGTATATGTATAAAAAAATTAAAACGCTGAGAATAGCATAATTTTTAAATCATTATAATATTTAAAGTGGTTAGTTAGTTAAAGTATAATTGTTAGCATGTTTTAAAAAAAACCACGAAAAAGCTCTCTTCTAATAAAAATTACAAACCGAAATCTTAACGAATTCGTTGCAAAAATCATAAAGATGGACTGAGACGGTTTTAAAACTGAACAAAATATGAAAAATATACACTTTTATGTATATATATTTATACATATTTTAACTGAAAAATAAAAATAAGTCCTTCAAAACAAAAAAATCCTCCAAAACAAAAAATCTCACGTGAATAAAAAAAAAACACACTCAATTAAAAAAACCCCTGGGGATTACCATTTCCCACGGCAATTAAAAATAACAACAAATGGGATTTTTCCCACATAGGTGGCAACCGTGCAAGCGATGGAAGTGAGTCAAACGATTCATGTGACGAATAAGATTAAAAAAATCCACGGTTTTGCAACGAATTTCTCGAGCCAATCCGTACTATCCCGTCACAAAAGATGTACTGGACATCATTAACTTTTTCTAAATTCAGACACTACATTCATTTCTGACACTTATGTCATCAAAAATATGTATTAAATAAATAATTTGTTCCACCAATTTTTAAAAATGCAAGTCAATTAATCAATAAAATGGACAATCTTATTAATCACTTTAATAATAATGTGTTTAGGCTTATTTGTATTACTCTGTATCATTACTTATGACTAATATAGGGCTCAAAGAGAGAATATAGCACTGCAGAACATTTTTCAAACAGCACACATATCGATAAAAGCTCGAATATCACAATTGACTTGAACAAAATTTGTTGGTCTATCAAAGATCTACATGAATATCAAAATTTATCAAAATCAGAGCGATAAAAGGTGTTTTATGCGCCCAAAATAAAACTTTAAAAATTTAATAAAAAATTAAATAAAGACAGTGCAGTGTCGTTTAATCACTCACTGAAAAATACTTCAGAATCTATTTTAAAAAAGAAATCATCAACATTGAACCCTTAGCTTACGAGCTATAATGTCTTAACCCTCATCCGACCCTCGGAAGAAATTTCACCCATTTTGAAGTTTAAAACGCTATGCCTAGCTCATTTTTAATGCAAAATTAATGAAATGTATGGTATTTGTATCAAATGTCCCTCTCTTGTAGAATATGATATCAATATTATGGTTGATAGAACATAACGGTAAATATTTGAAAAGTAACTTAAGCGACCTTCGGATGAAATTTCACCCATTTTGGAATTTAAAACGCTATATCTGGCTCATTTTTATGCAAAATTAATGAAATGTATGGTGTTTGTATAAAAGGTCAATTTCTTTCAGAATATGACATCAATACTATGGTTGATAAAACATAACGGTAAATATTTAAAAAGTAACTTAATCGATCTTTGGGTGAAATTTCAATCATATGCGAAAAAAGGACCGAAAAGCATATTCCTTCCTTCAGCAAATATATATGAGGTGAGTATAAACTGCTTTCTACTTTTGCACTAACTGTAACTAATAAACTGTCATTAAACAAAATAAACCAATATAAAAGAAAATTAATAGTTTTTAGTTAATTAGGTGTACAAAATATTCATGGGTGAAATTTCACCCATTAGGGTTTTATTTCTGACTTTTTTTGAGGGTCGGATGAGGGTTAAAAATTTTAACCTCGATTTCCTCGAAACACAGCTTTTACTCACTTGCCCTTTTTGCACGCAATGTAGTTTAGTTTTTCAATCACACTTACCGTATTGATTTTTGGTTAAAATTTTTGTTTTATTTATTTTGAATCACTTTGAATCGAAAATAGAGCAATAATTGAATGCGAATGATTTATTCTATTAGACTGTGTTGTTTCTGTTTGAGGAGACAAAAAACATTTTTTAAGTTTGAAAACATGAACTGACATAACAAAAAAAAAATTTATAGCCCTATTACGGTTCACAACACAACAGTAATTGCTGTCTTCAATGTGTAAATTGCTATTACGATAGACAACAAAGCAACTGAACACATTCCACTGTTGTCTGTCAACAATGCTGTGTCTTCAATACACTTACTATGCAATACAGCAGTTGTGCTTTATTGTCTTATTATCTGCCAAATTTTGAAGACAGCTAATTTGGTGTTGTGTTGAAGAAACGAAATAGATTAAAAATGAAAATTTTATTTAAAACTGCGTTTTTCTTTATTAATTATGAAAATAGCGTAATAGGACTTTAAAGGATTCTGTGGACTTCGTGGTTGGAAGTTTTAAGGGTAACTTATTTCGAAGATGATGTCAAACTTTAAAATTTAAGATGGCGGCTAGAGTTGCCACTTAGATTTTTTTATTTTTGCGAATTCTTGTAATTTTGAAATTCTGGCAACGGATTTGATTTCGAATATAATGTCACAGTTTTAAAATTTAAGATGGAGGTTAGGGTTGACACCTAAATTTTTACCACAGTATTTCCACCTAATAAAATGTATTTTAAGAGTTTTAAACACCATTTATCAGTTTTAAGGGGTCGCTGATTTCGAATCTAAAGTCAGAATTTTAAAATTCAAGATGGTGGTAAAATTCTTTACTTTAATTTTTTGTATTTTTATGAACTCGGGGCTGGCAAAAAAAATGGTACACCAAAAATGGGTCGCTGAATTCGAATCCGTTGTCAGAATTTCAAAATTATAACATTTTGAAATAATAGGGTTGCCACCTAATAATATATCTTTTCAAGAGTTTTAAACGTAATTTATCAGCGTTAAGGGGTCGCTGATTTCAAATCTTAACTCAGAATTTTATAATTCAAGATGGTGGATAGGGTTGCCACATTAATTTTTTGTATTTTTATGAATTCGGGGCTGGCAAAAAAAATGGTACACCAAAAATGGGTCGCTGAATCCGAATCCGTTGTCAGAATTTCAAAATTATAAAATTTTGAAATAATAGGGTTGCCACCTAATAATATGTCTTTTCATATGTCCTTTATTTGAAACTTTGTGCCGTTCGCTTGTAAGCTAGCATACTTGCAAGTCGCAAGTTGTCGTGGGCTTATTTATATTCAATTACAAGCTATACTTGATTCAAAATTATCAAGCTCAAGCTAGCTTGAACTTGTATTGCAAGCAAGTACTTGAAATAGACTTCAAGTAGGCTTGTGCAGTTCTCGGCCAAAAAAGAGAGGAAAGCGGGATTTTTTTTCAACACCATTATAATATTAGTAAAAAAATGCTTCCTTGTACTTAAAAACATTTTAAAATCCAGCTATTTCATTATACTAGATTTAATTCTATTTTTTAATGCCAGTTGAAATTAACGGGTTTAAATATGGGCTCACAATATTTCCTTTTCATATCGCAAAAAAATTCTTATCAAGATATTACTATTTGCTATTTAAAAAATACTTTTTAAAGAGTGCGTTTTTCTCTTCTCAGAAGCAACTCTGGACCAGTCAAGTAACGAATTCTACATACGTTCCACAATCAAACGTGACAACAACGTATTGTTGTGAACCATAATAGCTCGAAACTGTTGTGTCTTCTTGACTGTTGTGTCTACTCGTAAGAAGACACAGCAGTTTATTGCTGTGAACCGTAATAAGCCTATTAGTTTTGTTGCTAAATTATCAGGTATTACAGCTTAGGTTATTTATTTTCAAATCGTAAGCGAAGACGTAATTTTTTGAGTTGATAGGCTACATTTAGGACTGTTGTAATGGGTTATTTTCTATGATATTATTTATTTACAAGTTGTAAGCGAAGGCGTAATGACAGTGTTTACAGGATAACTAGTAATTGAGCTAGTTATGGCAGTAATGACTTTTCATTCCCCCACTGGGTCGTTTTTAAATTCAGCCCCATTATCTAAATTTCACACTTGAAAGTGGCCGTATTTCCGAATTACTTGCTCAACTAATTTTCTTGGGTGTGCAATTACTAATTTTGTTAGTTCGCATTGTGCTGTCAATATGTAGGGTATTCGTTTAAAATTATTCATAATTCTAAAGTGTCAATTGATAATGTCTGAAAACTGCTGCTAGGGGTGTCTGTCCGTGGAAGTGGCTCTATTGTGTGCAGTGTTTGTTTCCTCTTTGCACATAGGTCACAGCGTGACACAAATTTCTTAACCATCTTGGTCATGTTTTTCCAAATATATCTTTGTTTGAGTTTTATAAGTGTTTTTCTGATACCTAAGTGGCCGTTGTTATGGTAGTCGTTAATTAGTTGGAATTTTGTGAGGTCATTTTGTATCCTTTTCGGTAGTTCGTAAAATAGTATTCTGAGTTAAGGATTTTTTTTCTTGATGTTTTGTATTATTTTTGTATACTCTTCTTTAAATTCTTTACTTGTAAATAATTGCAGTACTTCATCGTTGTTGGCTAGCGCTGGTTCTTTATTATTCTCATTTTTCATTTTAGAAATCAGTTTCTTCCTAATCAAATCTAGATTCGTTGAATTATCGCTGTATCCTTGGTCTTAAACAATTTTAAATTCTTCATATTCTTGACGTCACTAATAGATGTACATATCGGATGTTGATCAAACTTCTGGGTGTTGTCACCATCTACAAGGATTTCTTCATTGCTATTATCATTTGGCTCATTGTTTTTAATGGCTTCTTTATATGCCAAGCCTATTGTAATAATTAAAGTTATTTTTATTTTTTCATCGTTTTCTTGTGATATCATTTCTTTTAAAGTTTCAGAGTCTAGTTGGATTCTTGAGAGTGCGACTGCGTTAGTGTTCATGCTACCTTTTTTGTATATTCAAACCCAACTAGAACTGATGGTCCACATTTGGGTTGCAGCGACGTCGAAGCGTTTATTTTTGTGTCAAAATTGACATGATGTTACGTATTGGTTACGTTACAGAGACCACTATGATTCGAAAGTGGTGCAACACAATGCCGACATTGTGTTAGTGAAAATTACTTTGAAGTGACTTATCACATTTTAGTATACACATTTATATATAAATGCATTACAGAGTTGCCAATTGAAAAAATTAATTTTGTTTTGTTTACATTTTGCAGCCATAAATATAATTATTTTATAATTAAAATTTCTATAAGATATAGGAGTACAACATAATCTTAAGTGTTTTTTGATATTATTTGGAGCTAAATGTAGATGGGAAAGAAGATTTTCGGTAAAATAACAGCCAAAACTTCTTAAGAATTTAAGCGCAAGCTAAATTCAGAAAATATTGCAACAATTTCATACATTAATAAAAAAATGTTTAAAAATAATAATAATTTGCGTCCACCATTTTAAATAGAAAGAGCCTACGCTTGGGTCGCAATTAGCTAATTGTTACAAAATGTACATCTTGATGAATGATGAGTGATGCATTTTTAAAAGGTAACACTTGATAAATCGTTACAAAATTCTGAGACCTAGTGGTAAAGTAGTATCCTACGAATTTTTACAAACTTTTCCCACAAAATATTTTCCAAATCAGTATCGCTGCAACGTCGTCGTGTAAAAAATGTGTCTTAAGCAACCTGTGGTCGCAAAATTCTACTTGGGTAGTCATAGTCATAGTCACATAGATCTAGTCGAATCCTAGTCATTTTTGAGGAAGGGTTTTTGTGAGAAAATAACGAGATTAGTGGTCTTTGGTCAGTTACAACTGTAAATTTTCTGCCATAAAGGTATGACTTGAAAAAGTTTATTCCCCAATGAATAGCTAATAATTCCTTCTCAATGACTGGTTTATTCAAATCATGCTTTTGCAAAGATATACTGGCATAAGATATTGGTAAATCTTTAACTATTTCGCCTTGCGATAATACTGCGCCTAAAGCATAATTTGAAGCATTGTAGTAAAAGTGGAGTTATTAATTTGTCTTTTAGTGCATCGAAAGCTATTTGATGTTCTTCTGTCTATGTAAATTTTGTTGCTTTTTTAAGAGTGTATTTAGGCTTTTTGCAATGTCTGCGAAGTATGGAATGAATCTTCTATAATAGTTGCATAACGCGACGAATTCATTTGCATTTTTTTGAACTGGATAATTTTTTACAGTGTTGTATTTGGTTGGGTCAGTCCTAACTCCCTCACTTGTAATAAGGTGTCCTAAATATATTTCCTCTAGACACAAAAAACCACATATGGCCGCATTCAATTTAAGATTGTGTCCTTAAAGTCTTTCTAATACTTTTACTAAATTTTGGTTGTGGTGATTTATACTACATCCATATAGAATGATGCCATCCACGTTAAGAAAAGCATTTGATTCTACATCTGCGAGTTCAATAGTGAGCATGCGTAGGAAACTGTTTGAAGATATTTTTAGTCCGAAGGGTAGTCGTTTGAATGGAAAATTTCCGTTTGTTGTAGAAAAAGCTGTCAAAGGTTGTGATTTGTTTTCTAGTTCAATTTGATGGAATGAACTGGATATATCTAGGGTTGAGAACCATTTTGCTCTACCTAACTTGTCTAGAACATCTTCTAGTCTCGGAACATGTCATTGACGATTTTTTTTTTAACTTTCTAAAGTCGACCACAAGTCTGCATTTCTTTTGTCCGTGTTCTTTTTTTATACCAAAAGGAGTGGAGCATTGTATGGACTGAGTTCAATAATGTCCCTTAAAATTTTCTGAATTTGGGTATTTATCACGTCTGTTTGAGCGTGTGGTAGTCTGTAATTTTTGATGTATACTGGTATGTTGTCTGTCGTCGTTATGTTTTGTTTATAAAAATTATTGGTTGTTAAAGGTTCGTTATCTAGATGAAATACGTATTGATATTTTTGAAAATGTCTTTTGATTCGCCTTAAATTTTAATTTATATTTAGTGCTTCCAAAATTTTACTAAAACAATTTTGTGAGTGTATGTATAGGTTTTTTGCTGTCGTAATTAAAAATAACGTATTTATTTAAGGAATCAGTTTCTAATTGAATGCCATTTTAAATTATCTCTTTCTTTTTTTTTTTTTTTTTTTTGTTATACCTTGATATCATTTTTTAGTTTTAATATATATAAAATACTACATCTCTGTAAATTGTGCAATAAATTTAAGATTTTTATAACGTTTTTTTAACGACAAATAAAGAATAATAATAATAATATAATTATCTCTTCTTTTATTGTATTTAAAATTCTTGTATCTCTTTATTTAAAATTACTATATCTTCCGTTAGTTGCAGTCTAATTGGTCGAATAATTTCAGTTCTTGGTGGTACTTTTATTATGAATATGTTATGTGATTTCGAGTGCATAGGCAATATAATATTTGACTCGTCAATTAAAATCAAAATAGTGAATGTTTCGTAGTCGATTTTGCAAAGAAATTTGTGCAAAAAGTCTCTACCCAATATACCATCGGTGTCAATTGGGAAATCGAATTTTACTAACTAAAAGTCATATTTACAGTGTTTTTCTCCTAAATTAAGGTTTAGATTAATGCCACCTAGTGAAAAAATTTCTTGGGTTATAAAAATCATCATTTACTTTTTTGATAAGTTTGGATAAAGAAATATCAGCACCTGAATCAAGCAGAAAAGTCATACTGTTATTCTTGTATTTTATTCACAGTTGCCACTTGCCTATTTTTTGTTGTACCAAATTCTCCGAAAAAATGTACCAAATAGAAAAAAAATGTACCAATTTGTTTCTTAATATAATAATTTGATATCATTAATTATAAACCAAACATAACAAAAATATAAAGTTATGTTATTCGCTATTAACAAGACTATAAATACATTAAAATAGTTCTTTTGCTGGCCAAATATAATGAGATTTATTGCGTTCAACACACAATTTTTTAGAGAGCTTTATGTTAGTAACTGTTTTATATTCTAATTTATTTCTAAGCTTAGTTTTAATCAGACTAAAATAAAAAAGACTGGTTCAGCAGCTGCTGAGCTATGTGGAAGGCACATCAGACTATTTACGAAATTGATAAAATCATTAAAACAAATTTCCCCCAAATCCAATCTTCACGACCCTGACTTTTTCCCAAAATACCCAAATTTTTTCCCAACGTCATTACAATTTTAAAAACTAATATTTGAAACCTTAACAAGATTCCTGAGTCTCAATAACATCAGGGTAGCATTCTATGGCCCAAAATATGGGGGTTGGAATTAGTTTTAAAGGTTTTCTAAGAGATGGCGTAACTATCAATAGATCGCATCGGGCACACCTGTGACTATATTCATTTCAAAGCACATTGTTTAAGCTTCATTTTTCAGTATGTGTCATTCCACTGAAGTGTAAGCAACATATATTTTTTTCTCTGTGAACATGTCGACTTTCGTTCCAACAAAACGCAATTTGCGGGAAGGTTTACTTTTGTGCTTCCATTTGAAGAAAAAAGCGGTTGAAGCACAACGCACGCTTACTGAGGCTTACGGGGACTATGCTCCATCGATTTCTACTTGTGAGTACGGGTTCCGTCGGTTTAAAAGTGGTGATTTTGATACGGAAGACAAAGAGCGTCCGGGCCAGCCGAAAAAGTTTGAAGATGAGGAATTGGAGGCTTTGCTCGATGAATACCCGTGTCAAACCCTTCAAAAATTGTCAGAATCATTGGGAGTCGACTTATCAACGGTCGGCAAACGCTTGAAGGCCATGGGAATGATTCAAAAGCAAGGAAATTGGGTGCCGTACCAGTTGAAGCCGAGAGACGTTGAACGGCGATTTTGCATGTGCGAACAACTGCTTCAACGGCATAAAAGGAAAAGTTTTTTGCATCGTATTGTCACTGGCGATAAAAAGTGGATCCATTACGATAATCCTAAGCGAAAAAAATCGTGGGGACCACCCGGCCATGCATCAACATCGAGGGCCAAGCCGAATATTCATGGCGCCAAGCTTATGCTGTGTATTTGGTGGGATCAGAAGGGTGTCGTGTACTATGAGCTGCTAAAACCTAACGAAACCATCACTGGGGAACGATACCAACAACAATTGATGCAATTGAGCCGAGCATTAAAGGTTAAACGGCCGGAATATGCCAAAAGACACGACAAAGTGGTTTTTCAACATGACAACGCACGGCCACATGTTGCAAGGTCCGTCAAGGAAACGTTGGAGGCGCTGAATTGGGATGTGCTACCCCACCCGCCTTATAGCCCAGACATAGCCCCTTCCGACTACCACCTATTCAGATCGATGACGCATGGCTTGGCTGAGCAGCGCTTCACTTCTTACGAGGATACAAAAAAATGGGTCGATTCGTGGATTGCCTCAAAAGACGAATCGTTCTTCCGGCGCGGAATCCATATGCTGCCAGAAAGATGGGAAAATGTTGTAGCTAACGATGGACAATACTTTGAATAATATACATTGTACCGTTGTTTCTAAATAAATGCTCAAAAACCGAAAAAAAACCTTTAAAATTAATTCCAACCCCCAATATGTACACTGTAGTGCTCAGTTTGCGTGAAACCGGGTTTCTTAGGCAAGGGAGGCGAGGCAGGCGAAGTGAGGTGCGCGAAATTTCACTCACAGAAAAAGCTGTAGTGACCATGGACTGACACGCACACATAAGCTAAGTAATCATATTTCATTTAGGGGATGCCTACACCAATACAATCAAACACAGTTCATGTATACAAAACAAAACTGGTTTCACGCAGACTGACCAGTAGCTCGTTCTTGTAACTCGTAACGATCGCAGTTACCGATCCATGTTACCGATTTGACGTCACTCTGACGTAATTGTCACCTACACTGTTTGTGTAATAATCTGAATCGATTTCTGTTCTATTCGTTTCTTCCAAATCGATTAGTTGTCACATGTTCCGATTTCACTTCAATAGAATCTTTACAAAAAGTGTTTGTGTAAGAAAAGTGAATCGATAAAACTTCATGTTTTTCTCACTCACTCTGTGGCAAGTGAGAATTCTACCGATCTGTATAAATGACAGTAATGTTGTGTATATATTAAATAACAAGTACTCGAAATTAATATTCTAAAACGGGTACTTTCGCTTAAGTTAAATTTTTTTATTGTTTTTACTATTGTTTTTGTTTTAAAACGTTTTAACTTTCAATGTAATGCGATTTAAAAAGAATGCTCATTTACATAAAAGAAGAAAATTTAAGAAACAAAATATTTGTTAGAGCAATGCAAAAGAACCCGGTTGCAAATATTTGCTAAGCTTATATTACACATCACTTATTGTCAAATTATCTACATTCATAATAGTTGATTATTTCCGCAAACATTATAACACATATAAATAATAAAATATTCACTTTTTAATAAAAAGACCTTCACCTTTTTTTATAAAATTTTAGAGCACATAAAATAAAATAAATGCAAGTAGACAGCTGCTTACCATTTAATTCAATTTCGCAACGTTTCTTCTCGATTTGTGTTCTTTTTCATCACGGACCAAATTTTTACCGATTTCAACGTACACAAACATTAGTTGTCACGAAATCGGTAACTAGGGATCGATAACGCGTGACGTCACACAAATCGGTAACTTGCCGATTTTGTTACAGGAACGAGCTACATAGCCTGCCTGGCTATGCATAGATAGGTGGTGTGTGTATTAATTAGTGGCTTATATATATATATATATATATATTCATACTATATTACTTAAATATTTCTACTTATTATTATTATATAAATATTAAAGCAGCAACAACACACAACCGTACTACGACACCAGACCACATAAACCAACACATGCTACATACCTACTCATGACTCCATAAAAATAAAACTAATTGACAACACACAACCGCACTACTGCATAAGCCACTAATTAATACACACACCACCTATCTATGCATAGCCAGGCAGGCTAAAGACAACACACAACCGCACTACTGCATAAGACACTAATTAATATAAACATACACACACCACCTATCTACGCATAGCCAGACAGGCCAAAGATAAAAGAAACTAATAACCGACCGTATAATAATTCCCAACTTGTTTTCACGCCATATCAAATAAAAGGGCGACACAAAACCAACCAAAGCAGCATCACTTCAGGTAAGCTCGAAGTAGTGACTCTATGGCGAGCCAGTTTGCTGGTTCTTCCCTTAGAGTCTCTGCTTGAGATGTCGCACTTGCGTTAAGAACCAGTCCTTGGTTCGTCCAACGCAGTCGGTATACTCTATATTTTTGGTCGCAGTGACTCAATGGCGAGCTAGCTTGCTGGTTCTTCCCTTTGAGTCTCTGTTTGAGATGTCGCACCGGCGGTGAGAACCATCTTTGGTTCGTCCAACGCAGTCGGCATACTCTAAGGGGGGGTTTGCTTGGGTTTTGGCGCCGAGACTAGATGGCGAGCCAGCTTGCTGGTTCGTCTCTTTTAGTCTCTGCTCGAAACGTCGCACATGCGGTGAGAACCAGTCTCCGGTTCGTCCAACGCAGTCGGCATACTTTTTTTGTTGTTTTGTTTATTTTATCTCGCCGCAGTAGCTCAATGGCGAGCCAGCTTGCTGGTTCTTCCCTTTGAGTACCTGTTTTAGACGTCGCACTTGCGGTGAGAACCAGTCTTTGGTTCGTCCAACGCAGTCGGCATATATTAAATTTCTTATTGATTATATATTAACATGGCGCGAACCTCATAGAGGTTTTTCCACCATGTCCCTTCTGATTGTTTCTAAAAATATTAATGAGGAGCATTACTTCAGATTCTTTTAGGACACGAGCCCCTGGCAACAATAAACCACCGACTACCGCTCTACCGATTACCGAATTACCGATTGCTAATCTACCGATTACCGATTACTAATCCACCGATTTACCGAATACCGATTTTGCCGTCAGCTGGACCCACAACCTCCGACCATTCGACCGCCTACATTCACTTTTACCCAAGCTACTGACGTCACGCTGCATTAAGTGATTTTAAGAATATATCAATAAAATTAAAAATTATAATTTTAAAACCAACACCGACTGCGTTGTTATTTGATGAAAGTTTGTGAATCTTTCACTTGATCCTGGCACGGCTGAGCTGACCTCAGCCATAAGATAAAACCGCTGTTACAATAAGAAAAATTTTCTGATTGGAGATATTTTTCTGCTTTGGTGGAAATTCTCACAAAAAATCCTCAAGTCTCAAAAAATGTCTCAAAACATGTCTCAAAACATGTGATTTTTAATATATATGACAAGAAAAGCATGAAAACTTTAAACTTTCAGAACTTAATGCAATGCAAGTTTCACTAAACATAAGTCTGAACATTTCTCCAGTGCTACCAAATTTCGCTTTTTGTAACAAGTTGTTAAATTGTAAATCTTTTACAAAATGTACCAACTCGAAAAATAATGTACCAAGGTACCAAGTTAAAATAAATGTACCCATTTTGGTACAATTGTACCAAAGGTGCAACCGTGATTTTATTTTTATAAAGTTAGAATTTTTATCCGAATTTTTACAAATTTTTAATTTTGGCTGTCTTCCGAGCCCTGCTCGTTTCAATCACTATTTACCATGCGTATGTTTCGGTTTGCATGGTTTTTGTGTATCTGTTGCTGTTGTAGTTTATGTTTTTTTGGTTCCTATTTCGGTTGCTGTTTCTGCCTTGGTTAGCGTAATAATTGTTGTTTCTGTTTCTGTTGAAATTGTTTTTGTGGTTGAAGTTTCTATTAAAATGGTTGTTGTATCTCCTTGGTTCATTGTACCTATTATTTGAGTTGAAAGGAGTAAAATTACGTCGTGTGTTTAAATTGCGTCTTGAATTATAGCGGGTATTGTTATTATTTAAAGGCTGGTTGAATGACCGTTGAAAGTACATGATTGCATTTGGTGAAGCAATTGACTCATTTTCAAGTTCAAGTGCTAAATCTGTGGCTTCCAATAAGTCTTTTGGTCGCGCAGCGAAAATGGTTGGTATCATTTAGACCTTTTTTAAATGCGTCAAGTGCAATTTTGTTATTGCATTTTATTATAACTTTTTTTTCGACCTCTGTGTCTTGAGTTCCCAAACTTTCGATTTCTAATCTGTTAAGCCCTTCTATTAAATTACTGACGTAAATACCAGAGATAAATAGATGGGAAACTCCGTTGGAGAGGGATAGCACTATGTTCGATTTCTGTCAAATTTTAACCAATACTATCACAAAATGTATAATTGTTTTAGTAAAATCTCGAGGAAACTCACCCGATCGGTAATATTTTATATGTTAAGTCACCTAGCCCGTAATATTTTTTTGGCTATGTTGAACATGAAATTCTCAAGAAAAGCTGTTACTTTTTAACTGCTTTGGCGATTTCACCTCAGAAGACTTCGCAGACTGCTTAAGATAAGTTTCTGAACTTTTTTTTAAGCTTTTTGACTGAATAATAATTGAATAGTTTTTCTTAAAACTTAATTGAATTTTAAACTATTAAAAGTTCAATTCTAACAAATATTTTATTTGTTTATTCAGATGTTAAATTTTTGAAAGTAGTTATACACATACGTAATGTAGATATGAATGCAAAAAGGGCCGCAGAAGAAAATTTTTCATAAAAAATCGCGCAATTTTCATGTTTTGATATTAAGCTGCAATTTGATATTAAGCTGAAAGTTCAAATTATTTTTTCCATTTTTTTTCTTTCAAACTTTCAACTTTCAAACACTAAAAAAAGTAAACTGGCCATTTCAGCCCTTGGAAGGTCTTTGACCTAACTTTTATTGATCAATTGTGTTGTGCGTGTTACTAAATGTTTGATCACAAATGACCGAGAACTAAACCTACGTGTTTTATACCGACTCCGAACGGCTTATGTTCTCAAGAAGCTTTACATGGCAATTTTTACTCTCTAAGGTTTGCCATTGTCTGCAGAGAGGTGACGACCGAACAGAAAAATTAATTCAATTGAAAAAACTTTCTGTCTGAGCTGGAATTGAACCCGGGCTACTTTGGTCCTCTATAAATCCTAAATTAGATTCGAGCAGCCATTAATTTTTCAGATTTGGAATTAGAAGCCCTTAATACTTATGTTTCAGGAACAATAGTTAAAATAATTAATTTTGGGTAAAAGTATTCCAAATTTTTCACTGAATTTTAAATTATGCCTAAAATTATATGAAATCGTATTAAATAAAAAAAGAATTATATCCAGAAGTACTTAGACAGCGAAGCCGATGTTGAACTTGAGAGAAAATAAGTTTAGAATGGTAATTTTTCAAGTTACCACGAATTTAATGTAATGAGGTAGGATTAATTACGGATAAAATGATTTTCCCGTTTACGGAGTGTTAAAAATAGGTTTGAAATGGTAATTTTTCAAGTTTTTTATCTCCTAAACCATTCGAAACCGACATTTTTTACACTTTTAGACTAACAGCCCTATGCTGACAAATTAACAATTGTTAATCAGTATTTTTAATATTTCTATGTGTTTGTTGTAAATTTTAAATTTCAAAACAAAATTTAATACTTAAAAATCATAAATTTAAATAAAAATTTTCAACTGCTTTTCAGTTATTGCCAATTTCGTTAAAAAATTTTGTTTTTTGGGCTTCAAATTTTGTTTTGAAAACAACAAACATAGAAATATAAAAAATAAAATATAATAAAAAATTATGGAAGCTTGGTTCGCAAACTGTAATTATTCCTTTTTTATGTGAAAGTAAATCTAAAAAAAATGTTTACTTATTAGAAATGTGATCTTTTAAGTGAAGTATCAAAAATTAAAATTAGTTTAGTACTTTAAAAAATACAAAGGATAAGTCTTAATTTCCATACAAATTGCATATTCAAATGTTAAAATATTTTTACCTTTTTTATATTTAACCTTTTTATTGAGTATTAGTGGGTGCATTTACATAAAGCTGGATGACTAAAAAAAGCGAGTTTAATAACTTTAAAAAGTCATAGTAAAATTAATCGAGTAATAAACAAAATAATTAAAATTTATCTTGAAGCTTCTTATGATCAATTCTTATGACCGAGCTTCTTATGATCAATTTTATTGTGTGAGTGTGTGTTATTAAATGTAACAGGCTGGTCAATTTGTATCAGGCATGTAATGTCTGTTTAAAAAATGTTTAAAAAAGGGGGAATAGGGGTGCACTTTACCAATTTTGTGAATTTTTTCTTCACTAAAAAATTTTTGTGTATAACAGTGCACATTCTATAAAAAATTCTTAAAGAAATAAATTCACAAAATTCAAGGTATAATCTTAACGTTGGTGCGTATGTTTTTTTGACCATCACGGCTGAACCACTGATTTCCACATTATATTCACAACATGTGTTTGTGATTAAAACATGTTCGATTTTTATCGGTTTATAAATATACTTTTTTTTAAAAATCGACCACAGCGCAACCTAGGAGGATTAAAAAAAACACTAAAATTTCAGAGGACCACACGAACGCATGTTGTGAATATAAAGTGGATAGCTTCAGTGGTTCAGTCGTGATGGTCAAAAATACATTAGCACCAACGTTAAGAAAAAAAATCACAAAATTGAAGATGTAAAAGGGTAAAGTGCACCCCTATGGCCCCCTTTTTAAACTTTTCATGACCGATCCCAAAATTGTCCAGACAACATCCGTTTGCAAAAGGACCCAGCCTAGTGTACAATGATTCAAAAACTGGACCCTCAAGTTTTAGGCCGACTCTAAGACTAATATCTACGTTTTCAGAAGATTTATTTAAAGAAAACAAGGTTTACTAAGCTTTACTTTTTAAATAATAAAAAACTACTGAAATCTGTCTTAAAGTTTTAATATATGATTATACTATGATTTTATAATAATTATGTTTTTAAAATAGAACCTTAATTTAAATTATTACTAAATGTATTAAAATTTTAAATAAACAAACAAATCCAACAAATTTACAAGATTACTTTAAATTACCACACTATCCAATATTTAAAAAAACTCGATTTATAGAGGTCACGGATGGCTTTCGCTAGAGTCGACATATTTGGGGAATCATCATAACATAAACCAAGGATTATCTTGAGCAACTGTGCCGGACAATAGATTAGCAGTGGATCGTCCATGGAACAGCCAAATGTTTGATTCTACTTAACGCTATGCTCTCGCCGCAGCTGCTTGCGCTGCTTCTTACTGCCGTTAATATTTCCATTGTCATTTCCATTGTCATTACCATTCACTGGGAAGCCATTACGAATTGATACCGGTTGGCTTGCAGCAGCACAAACCTTCCACATTGTAGCTGGTCCCAGTGAAGAGCGAGGTAGAGGAACATGAGTTGAAGGCGGCTTCCATGCGTACTTCAACCTTTGGTGGAATAAGATTTCCAAAAAACTGTGCCACACTATTTAAAGTGCAGGGTGGAGATTGAAGAGTGCAAGCGTTGTTCGGAAATATCGAAGGATGCGGTACACAGGGTACGGGTGGAAAATGCTCTGCAGGTGGCAATCTGCAACAAAGAATAATATTAAAAACTTCACTAAATTCGAATGTTGAGTACGTAACCTTTGTTGGGCATTGTACGCAATGTTAATATCCGTCATCTGACTTGCTAAATTGGAGATGCTCACATTGGGCGAATGGTTGTTGAAGTTTGTGTTGAAGAATCATCTGCATTATAAAATGTTTTAATTTATAAAAAATTACAATAAGAACTCCTACCAGTTCCGCATATCCACGCGCTTCATCCGTCCTATTGTAGTATAATTCAATGCGTTCAAAGCAGTCACTGTTTTGCACAACTTTAACATCTTGCCTGTAGGTCCATCGGGGTGCTTTTGTTTGCTTAGCGCTTTGGCAATCTTGCAATCCAGTCCTAGTTGCTGTAGGTTTTTGTACAATTCCGGTGATTTTTTGTATAAAACGTTTCTAGCCTGGCTGTTGCGCTAGAGTGTTCAAATGCTTTTTAGCCAAATCAAACCGTACCAGAACCATCTGTCTTATCGCCAGTCGCATCTGCTGCTGCAGTCGCGATTTCCCCGACTGGCTGCGGCAGCGTTTTATTAATTTTTTAACTTCACTGACTAACAATTTAATTAAAGTGAAAAATATTTGGAATAAGCGTCGACATTTATTTAATGCGTACAAAGCTAATGACACGCATTTCTTTTTATTTATTTATTAATCAAATAGAATTGCCAAAACTTTGCAAAATGGCTGGTATTCGATGCAACAACACTTGACAGCTATGAGGTGAACTCACGTACACAATAAATGAGTTTCACCAAAGTACAGAAGAACGGAAAAAACATATGTTTTGACGTCACAAATTTAAAGTTTCCTATCTCTTTATCTCTGGTAAATACTAAGCGGTGATCGCAAATCTGAAATGAGAAATTGAATTTATAGCACAAAATTAATTTTAAAGCCGCTTAAAGTAAATGCCAAATAATTTACCGCTTCAACGTGAATGCTGTAATATCCTTTGCGATTCATATATAAATTTAAGGGAGTTTCGACGTTATTTGCAGGTGGAGAAATAATTGCCACATGAGTGCAACCAATGCACCCTAGTGTGCTTTTAATTCCAAAGCTATTATGGAGTCTGAAGTATCAATATGTTTTTACAAATGTGTATATGGAAAGTCATTTTTTAAATACCCTGTTTTTATTGCAGTTTGCTCTTCAAGGGTTATTGGAAACTGCACTTCATTTCCTTTGACCCGAATTATTAATTTTGCAATTTCGTTTAACGTTCGAGAAACTGATGATTGGCTCATTGGCTGGACATAATGGTTACCTACACATTTTTGGTAAGAACCGTGTCCAAAAAAATAGAGTGCAGTCAGAACTCGCACAGAAAGTTGCAAAGACGTGTTTTGGGTATCATGATGTGATAGCTCCTCAATAAGACTCCAGCATAAGGACTTTCCCAGTCTAAAATCTTTCAGAAACTGCTTTTCATGTTTTAAATACCGCCGTCGTTCAATTTTTTCCATTCGTTGTTCTTCTTCGTTATCAACACTTAAAAGTAGTAAAAATTCTTCCATTTTTCAGTTTTATTTGTTGAAATCCAATATTATATTTTAATTTATATTATTTTTATTATTTGCACAATAATTTTCTAGTTAAACACATAAATATCACTCGTTGTTGAGATACTTTCTGCCATTAACAAAATTGTAATGAAAAGAGTTTTTAAATTTTCACCAGAATACGAAAACTTAAGAAATTGTTAATATTAACTATTTTGTTAATGTGGTGAGCTTAGTTAAGCTGCCAGAATAATGCTGTTAGACTCATATCTTTTATTCAAAAAGATAAAACTTTTGACTATGAAAGAGGCACAATGAAAGAAAGGGGCAGAAAAAGTAATTTTATAAAAACTTGTATTGTGTGGTAAGCTACGAAGAGGCTGTGATGCAATGCCACCATAAGCAGAGCTAAAGAAAACTCAGAACTTACAATAACCTCCATTTGCATATTTATGCATCTTTATGTATAACAAAACGATAATTTTTTTGTATGGAAAAATGTATTGCTTACACCACATTCAGCCTTCGTTTCGGTATACAAAGTGTTGCAGTTAGAGTAGCCAACCAACTCCAGCGACAAAACCATAAATACTGAAATTTAAATTTTTGAGAACCGTTTGAGGGAAATTTAAAATCAGTTGTTTGCTGAAATATACTTTAAAACCTTTTTAGGTGGTTCAAATTAGAAAGGTTTTCCAGTATAAATGCGTATGTCATTCTTGTTGGCTTCGCTGTTATCATCACTACCATCATCTACAACTGCCGATGTCAAGGGTAGTGAAAGCAATAGGGATGGTAATTTTGAATGTATCACGTTTCACTGAGTGATAGTTTCCACTGTTGTTGTGTACAGGATTTAACTCATAACAAAGATTTTTACACGTAAACGCAACTTCAGTATACGATTTGTTAAATTTTTTAAAACATATTAAAGTGATTCAATGAAATAATTATTTAAATGCATTAGTTTTTATTAAAATTTCGATCCTCTGGCGTTTTGAACCCCGAAAACCCCACTTGGCTACGGCCCTGTGACGCAGTAATTATATTTTTATAATAAATGTTTAATTTCAATATGGTATTGACTATTTATTTTTGTTTGTTCTTTGAAATAATTTTATCTCTGTATAATAAGTTTAACATATTTTTTATCGTTATTATATTATATTATATTATGTTTTAATTTGCCAGTTGAGTATATATATTTATTAAATGTACTTAAATAGATCTGGAATCTTAATGTTCTTATACTAATTTTTTATTAAATAAATAAAAAAAAACTTTTTTAAGATTAAATTAAAATGACCTAAATCAAAAAATGAAGAATCGCCAGAAAAAATTTTAAATCAGCCAATTTTAATGAAGAAATTTTGGGTGTTTTTTTTTTTGCTATATTTATTGGGCGATTTTTCCTAACGCCGTTTACATATTATTGGATAAAGAGCCCTCTTACGGATTTTTTTTATTTTTTATTGCCTTTATTTAATTCCTGGGCGAAGAGATCCATCTTACCAAACATAATCAAAATCAGTTTGGCCATTAAATTCAAAATTTAGATTTTTACTACCAACACTCTGCGGCCTTGCTCACTATAAGTAAACAATTTCTTCTTTTTATTTTTGTTGTGACAGTGAGTAATGAAAATAACAGCCATAAATATTTTTGGAAAATTTAAAATATTTCTTGGTTTTATAGACAAATTGTCCAGCCAACAACGGCCTATGTAAGAAAATTCCGTAACATCTAAGACTCTCTCTCTCTCTCTCTCTCTCTTTTAAATGGAAATATAAAATTAAGAATGTTGATGACGTTTACAAAATTTTCAGAAAACAATTTAAATAATGCTTAACTTTTAGGGAGGAGTTTTTCCTAACATATTATATCCGAAAGAGTGTAAGACATAAGTAAATTCATTTTCAATGTATGTGTGTGGTTTGTATGTTTTGCCTTTTAAATATTAATTTGTTGTTTGATTTTTAATCTTTTAAGAAAATAAGTTAAGGGTCATAAGACAAAAGGAATATTAGAAAAATATAACAAAAAACAAATTAATTATTCGCTGTAGATTACATTTTGTTTTTGTAAAGTGCCATTGTACCCAAGTACCCATCTACTCTAGCTGACTTACAATTTTAGTAAAAATATTTTTATTACACAGTCCAACAGCGCTCTTAAGCGCTGGCAAAAGTTAAAAACGCGTAAAACTACCAAACTGCGTAAACCGTGCATAAAATTTAATATGCGCGTCAAACACTACACTATATAAGAATTTTCATGTCAATCGGAAATATCAATTTTATATAGCTGAATTGGCAAAATTGTAGTGCGTGAACGCCCATTTTAAGTTCAGTCTCCGAAAGCAACCATATAAACTAAAATAATAAATTTTAATCTTATACGACCTAGACCGTTCGAAATAAAGCATTTTTATTGATTTGAGGGAGGTAAAAAGGTGGTGTAGCAAAATTTTTTTCCCTTAATCATCTCGTACTCAAGAAAAATCGCTCAATTTAGCTTATACCTAGCGCACTTTGCTTCACTACACGCTTATCCTATGCAAATGGGGCGTAAACTTAGTTAGACCACGCCCATTTTTAGTAAAGTTGCCGCCAGTAACCATACGAACTAAAGTACCAAATTTGAGTCTAATACAACCCAAGCCGTCTGAGCTAGAGCATTTTTATTGATTTCAGGGCGGTAAAAGGGGGTGTGGCATTTTCTTTTATTAACAGAGATATTAACCATAATAACAGATATTTTAAGTTTGGTGGCCTTCGGTGTTACCATTTCTGCGATCTTGAGGGATGCTTCACTAACGATTTCATGTATATAGAAGGGCGGTAAAAGTAGGCGTGGCAACATTTTTATATATAGTGACCACCACTTGATCTCATAGCACATACATACCATGTTTCATTATAAAAACATGCACAACATAGAAATTATAATAATTATAACAATTATAATTATAACAAATTCATATTGAAATTTCAAAATTTCTTCATATAAAATTGGGTGATTTAAAATTTTTTCTAGCGATTCTTCATTTTTTGATTAAGGTCATTTTAATTTAAATTTTAAAAAAGCTTTTTTTTATTTATTTAATATAAAATTAGTATAAGTACATTAAGATTCCAGATCATTTTAATCAAATAAATATATCTGTGGTCACAAGGAATAATGACTAAACTCAAAGTATCGTAAAAAACGATATTTTATTTGCACGAACTACGACCCATTTTTTTGAAATATATGAACCGTTACAAACAAAATGTGTGCAGATATAAGTGATGATCAACAAAAAATGGATATCTGCATACTTCCAAAAATTGGCAGTAAAGTAAATTCTATATCGCTTTTTTACGATATTTTGAGTTTAGTCATTATTCCTTGTGACCACAGATATATACTCAACTGTCAAATTAAAACAATATAAAATAATAATGATAAGTTTAATATTGTTTTAATTTGACAGTTGAGTATATATCTGTGGTCACAAGGAATAATGACTAAACTCAAAATATCGTAAAAAAGCGATATAGAATTTACTTTACTGCCAATTTTTGGAAGTATGCAGATATCCATTTTTTGTTGATCATCACTTATATCTGCACACATTTTGTTTGTAACGGTTCATATATTTCAAAAAAATGGGTCGTAGTTCGTGCAAATAAAATATCGTTTTTTACGATACTTTGAGTTTAGTCATTATTCCTTGTGACCACAGATATATTTATTTGATTAAAATGATCTGGAATCTTAATGTACTTATACTAATTTTATATTAAATAAATAAAAAAAAGCTTTTTTAAAATTTAAATTAAAATGACCTTAATCAAAAAATGAAGAATCGCTAGAAAAAATTTTAAATCACCCAATTTTATATGAAGAAATTTTGAAATTTCAATATGAATTTGTTATAATTATAATTGTTATAATTATTATAATTTCTATGTTGTGCATGTTTTTATAATGAAACATGGTATGTATGTGCTATGAGATCAAGTGGTGGTCACTATATATAAAAATGTTGCCACGCCTACTTTTACCGCCCTTCTATATACATGAAATCGTTAGTGAAGCATCCCTCAAGATCGCAGAAATGGTAACACCGAAGGCCACCAAACTTAAAATATCTGTTATTATGGTTAATATCTCTGTTAATAAAAGAAAATGCCACACCCCCTTTTACCGCCCTGAAATCAATAAAAATGCTCTAGCTCAGACGGCTTGGGTTGTATTAGACTCAAATTTGGTACTTTAGTTCGTATGGTTACTGGCGGCAACTTTACTAAAAATGGGCGTGGTCTAACTAAGTTTACGCCCCATTTGCATAGGATAAGCGTGTAGTGAAGCAAAGTGCGCTAGGTATAAGCTAAATTGAGCGATTTTTCTTGAGTACGAGATGATTAAGGGAAAAAAATTTTGCTACACCACCTTTTTACCTCCCTCAAATCAATAAAAATGCTTTATTTCGAACGGTCTAGGTCGTATAAGATTAAAATTTATTATTTTAGTTTATATGGTTGCTTTCGGAGACTGAACTTAAAATGGGCGTTCACGCACTACAATTTTGCCAATTCAGCTATATAAAATTGATATTTCCGATTGACATGAAAATTCTTATATAGTGTAGTGTTTGACGCGCATATTAAATTTTATGCACGGTTTACGCGGTTTACGCAGTTTGGTAGTTTTACGCGTTTTTAACTTTTGCCAGCGCTTAAGAGCGCTGTTGGACTGTGTAATAAAAATATTTTTACTAAAATTGTAAGTCAGCTAGAGTAGATGGGTACTTGGGTACAATGGCACTTTACAAAAACAAAATGTAATCTACAGCGAATAATTAATTTGTTTTTTGTTATATTTTTCTAATATTCCTTTTGTCTTATGACCCTTAACTTATTTTCTTAAAAGATTAAAAATCAAACAACAAATTAATATTTAAAAGGCAAAACATACAAACCACACACATACATTGAAAATTAATTTACTTATGTCTTACACTCTTTCGGATATAATATGTTAGGAAAAACTCCTCCCTAAAAGTTAAGCATTATTTAAATTGTTTTCTAAAAATTTTGTAAACGTCATCAACATTCTTAATTTTATATTTCCATTTAAAAGAGAGAGAGAGAGAGAGAGAGAGTCTTAGATGTTACGGAATTTTCTTACATAGGCCGTTGTTGGCTGGACAATTTGTCTATAAAACCAAGAAATATTTTAAATTTTCCAAAAATATTTATGGCTGTTATTTTCATTACTCACTGTCACAACAAAAATAAAAAGAAGAAATTGTTTACTTATAGTGAGCAAGGCCGCAGAGTGTTGGTAGTAAAAATCTAAATTTTGAATTTAATGGCCAAACTGATTTTGATTATGTTTGGTAAGATGGATCTCTTCGCCCAGGAATTAAATAAAGGCAATAAAAAATAAAAAAAATCCGTAAGAGGGCTCTTTATCCAATAATATGTAAACGGCGTTAGGAAAAATCGCCCAATAAATATAGCAAAAAAAAAACACCCAAAATTTCTTCATTAAAATTGGCTGATTTAAAATTTTTTCTGGCGATTCTTCATTTTTTGATTTAGGTCATTTTAATTTAATCTTAAAAAAGTTTTTTTTTATTTATTTAATAAAAAATTAGTATAAGAACATTAAGATTCCAGATCTATTTAAGTACATTTAATAAATATATATACTCAACTGGCAAATTAAAACATAATATAATATAATATAATAACGATAAAAAATATGTTAAACTTATTATACAGAGATAAAATTATTTCAAAGAACAAACAAAAATAAATAGTCAATACCATATTGAAATTAAACATTTATTATAAAAATATAATTACTGCGTCACAGGGCCGTAGCCAAGTGGGGTTTTCGGGGTTCAAAACGCCAGAGGATCGAAATTTTAATAAAAACTAATGCATTTAAATAATTATTTCATTGAATCACTTTAATATGTTTTAAAAAATTTAACAAATCGTATACTGAAGTTGCGTTTACGTGTAAAAATCTTTTTTATGAGTTAAATCCTGTACACAACAACAGTGGAAACTATCACTCAGTGAAACGTGATACATTCCAAATTACCATCCCTATTGCTTTCACTACCCTTGACATCGGCAGTTGTAGATGATGGTAGTGATGATAACAGCGAAGCCAACAAGAATGACATACGCATTTATACTGGAAAACCTTTCTAATTTGAACCACCTAAAAAGGTTTTAAAGTATATTTCAGCAAACAACTGATTTTAAATTTCCCTCAAACGGTTCTCAAAAATTTAAATTTCAGTATTTATGGTTTTGTCGCTGGAGTTGGTTGGCTACTCTAACTGCAACACTTTGTATACCGAAACGAAGGCTGAATGTGGTGTAAGCAATACATTTTTCCATACAAAAAAATTATCGTTTTGTTATACATAAAGATGCATAAATATGCAAATGGAGGTTATTGTAAGTTCTGAGTTTTCTTTAGCTCTGCTTATGGTGGCATTGCATCACAGCCTCTTCGTAGCTTACCACACAATACAAGTTTTTATAAAATTACTTTTTCTGCCCCTTTCTTTCATTGTGCCTCTTTCATAGTCAAAAGTTTTATCTTTTTGAATAAAAGATATGAGTCTAACAGCATTATTCTGGCAGCTTAACTAAGCTCACCACATTAACAAAATAGTTAATATTAACAATTTCTTAAGTTTTCGTATTCTGGTGAAAATTTAAAAACTCTTTTCATTACAATTTTGTTAATGGCAGAAAGTATCTCAACAACGAGTGATATTTATGTGTTTAACTAGAAAATTATTGTGCAAATAATAAAAATAATATAAATTAAAATATAATATTGGATTTCAACAAATAAAACTGAAAAATGGAAGAATTTTTACTACTTTTAAGTGTTGATAACGAAGAAGAACAACGAATGGAAAAAATTGAACGACGGCGGTATTTAAAACATGAAAAGCAGTTTCTGAAAGATTTTAGACTGGGAAAGTCCTTATGCTGGAGTCTTATTGAGGAGCTATCACATCATGATACCCAAAACACGTCTTTGCAACTTTCTGTGCGAGTTCTGACTGCACTCTATTTTTTTGGACACGGTTCTTACCAAAAATGTGTAGGTAACCATTATGTCCAGCCAATGAGCCAATCATCAGTTTCTCGAACGTTAAACGAAATTGCAAAATTAATAATTCGGGTCAAAGGAAATGAAGTGCAGTTTCCAATAACCCTTGAAGAGCAAACTGCAATAAAAACAGGGTATTTAAAAAATGACTTTCCATATACACATTTGTAAAAACATATTGATACTTCAGACTCCATAATAGCTTTGGAATTAAAAGCACACTAGGGTGCATTGGTTGCACTCATGTGGCAATTATTTCTCCACCTGCAAATAACGTCGAAACTCCCTTAAATTTATATATGAATCGCAAAGGATATTACAGCATTCACGTTGAAGCGGTAAATTATTTGGCATTTACTTTAAGCGGCTTTAAAATTAATTTTGTGCTATAAATTCAATTTCTCATTTCAGATTTGCGATCACCGCTTAGTATTTACCAGAGATAAAGAGATAGGAAACTTTAAATTTGTGACGTCAAAACATATGTTTTTTCCGTTCTTCTGTACTTTGGTGAAACTCATTTATTGTGTACGTGAGTTCACCTCATAGCTGTCAAGTGTTGTTGCATCGAATACCAGCCATTTTGCAAAGTTTTGGCAATTCTATTTGATTAATAAATAAATAAAAAGAAATGCGTGTCATTAGCTTTGTACGCATTAAATAAATGTCGACGCTTATTCCAAATATTTTTCACTTTAATTAAATTGTTAGTCAGTGAAGTTAAAAAATTAATAAAACGCTGCCGCAGCCAGTCGGGGAAATCGCGACTGCAGCAGCAGATGCGACTGGCGATAAGACAGATGGTTCTGGTACGGTTTGATTTGGCTAAAAAGCATTTGAACACTCTAGCGCAACAGCCAGGCTAGAAACGTTTTATACAAAAAATCACCGGAATTGTACAAAAACCTACAGCAACTAGGACTGGATTGCAAGATTGCCAAAGCGCTAAGCAAACAAAAGCACCCCGATGGACCTACAGGCAAGATGTTAAAGTTGTGCAAAACAGTGACTGCTTTGAACGCATTGAATTATACTACAATAGGACGGATGAAGCGCGTGGATATGCGGAACTGGTAGGAGTTCTTATTGTAATTTTTTATAAATTAAAACATTTTATAATGCAGATGATTCTTCAACACAAACTTCAACAACCATTCGCCCAATGTGAGCATCTCCAATTTAGCAAGTCAGATGACGGATATTAACATTGCGTACAATGCCCAACAAAGGTTACGTACTCAACATTCGAATTTAGTGAAGTTTTTAATATTATTCTTTGTTGCAGATCGCCACCTGCAGAGCATTTTCCACCCGTACCCTGTGTACCGCATCCTTCGATATTTCCGAACAACGCTTGCACTCTTCGATCTCCACCCTGCACTTTAAATAGTGTGGCACAGTTTTTTGGAAATCTTATTCCACCAAAGGTTGAAGTACGCATGGAAGCCGCCTTCAACTCATGTTCCTCTACCTCGCTCTTCACTGGGACCAGCTACAATGTGGAAGGTTTGTGCTGCTGCAAGCCAACCGGTATCAATTCGTAATGGCTTCCCAGTGAATGGTAATGACAATGGAAATGACAATGGAAATATTAACGGCAGTAAGAAGCAGCGCAAGCAGCTGCGGCGAGAGCATAGCGTTAAGTAGAATCAAACATTTGGCTGTTCCATGGACGATCCACTGCTAATCTATTGTCCGGCACAGTTGCTCAAGATAATCCTTGGTTTATGTTATGATGATTCCCCAAATATGTCGACTCTAGCGAAAGCCATCCGTGACCTCTATAAATCGAGTTTTTTTAAATATTGGATAGTTTAAATATCGCTTTTTTACGATATTTTGAGTTTAGTCATTATTCCTTGTGACCACAGATATATACTCAACTGGCAAATTAAAACAATATAAAATAATAATGATAAGTTTAATATTATTATTATTTTAAGTTAAGTTAAGTTTATTATACAGAGATAAAAATATTTCAAAGAACAAACAAAAATAAATAGTCAACAATAAAAATAACATAATGAAATTAAACATTTTTTATAAATATATAATTACTGCGTCACAGTTCCTTAGCCAAGTGGAGTTTTCGGGGTTCAAACCACCAGAGGATCGAAATTTTAATAAAAACGAATGCATTTAAATATTTATTTAATTGAATCACTTTAATATGTTCTAAAAAACTTAACAAATCATATACTGAAGTTGCGTTTACGTGTAAAAATCTTTGTTATGAGTTAAATCGTGTAAACAACAACAGTGAAAACTATGTTCTAAACGTGATACATTCAAAATTACCAACGCTATTGTTTTCACTACCCTTGACATCGGCAGTTGTAGATGATTATAGTGACGATAACAGCGAAGCCAACAAGAATGACACGCATTTATACTGGAAAAACATTATAATTTGAACCGCCTAGAAAGATTTTGAAGTATACTTCAGCCAACATCTGATTTTAAATTTCATTGTATCACAGCCTCTTCGTAATTTACTACACAAAAAAGTTTTTATTAAAGGTTATTGTCGCGAACGAGAGTGGTCGGGTTTTTTTGAGCTCCTGAGATATCTATGCAAATTAAGCAAACACCAAAACATTACGTGCTTGAATCTAATCCTCAATATCTTCTTGTGTGTTTTGTTTTGCCCGTGTTCTTTTGCTTTTTATTGCAATCGGAATATTGGTTAAAAAAAAACAACAACAACATTGAACTACATTCTATTACTTTCTATTACAAATTACTTTTCGTGAAAAAGGCAAGCATATAATATGTATACGTATGTACATTATCACTTGTGTAACAATACTAACGTGATCCATTCGTCTCAACTCATGGCGCCGTCTCCTACGTTGATGCGCCAACAGCGTGGCAATAACAAAACTGAAGGGACACCGAATTGGGAAACAGCAGCTCCAGCTCGATATTTGCTCAATTAAGGGCATTAGAAAAACGACTACAGGCTAATGCAAACTAAGAGCTAAAACAATTGGAGGATCGGCTTCGCCTGCATAGCGACAACTTATTCAACCGTCTCTCTGCTGCTATTATAAATGGTTTCAACGGTTGGAAAGTGAAGTGGCGTCAACTCAAGAGAGATGGAGTGTAAAATTTACTGATCTCGACGATAAAATTCTCTTGCTGGAAGATCAGTTAAGTGCTCTTACTATCCGCTGCGACGTACTTTTTGAAGAACTTAGTAAAACCAACTTCAGCAGCAATGTAAGCAATAGCAACTTGTACAACAACAAAAATAACAACAACAACACCCCTGACTATTCCTCGGATGTAGTTCTCTTTGGAATACCATTTTCACCAGAGGAGAACCTTAAGAGTACGTTTAATCATATAGTCGCCTCTAATGAGAGACGTATTTCGTGTGAAGGCAAAATCCAAAAAAATTAACCTAATAGTGGTTGTAAAATTTTACAATACGATCGCAGCCGAGTTTTAAAGGCCTTTGGGGATTTTCGAAGGAATAATAAAAAAGCTGTCAATTTGCGCGAAGTTGGTATAGACTGTGTGTAACGTGCCTTGTTCTGCCCATTTTTTTATTTTCTTCCATATTGTTGAAAGAGATATTTAAGAATAAAAATTTATTGATTTCTATTAACTTCAAAACGTTATTTGAAACAAGGATAATCATAACTTTTGTATATAACTCGTAAATGGTCCCCCAAAACAATTTGGTTGGTCAATGGTATACACGGTCGTGCAATCTGTCAATGCTTCCAAACTAGGTAGTAAAGATAAGGTGCATAAAGTTGTTCGAAATTTAATAAACACCGCTTTTCGAACAAAGCAATCTTGCCAACATTGTAAAAGATTATTCTTCTTCTGCCATTTTTCTGCGACAACTTCCTTTCCTATCTAAACTTGGTCCGCTATAGATGTCAAGGTAATTTTCTCTTTAAAATTAAACCTAAATATTAATCTTTATTTATCTTCAAGTCTTCAGACCCATCCAAGCGCGTCGGAAGCTAATTTTATCTGGGGGGGCAGTACAAATGGGGGTTCAAAAAAAATACCAAAATTTCTTAAAAGAAACATGTATGTGAATAAACAAGCTTTTCATTTTAGTTTCAAAAAAATATATAAAACTAAATAAAAATATATTAAAATTTCATTATTTTTTAAAAGTTTTTCCAATTTCGTTATTAGAGATAATTTTTTAAAGGATCTTTCTTATGGTAAAATGAAAATATAAGAAATAATTGTTGCTTTTATAAAGCAAGACTAGGTATATCTTTACATGGTTTAAATGCAATAAGGTTTTATCAATTTAAATTCTTCCAAAATGTTTCTTTCTGTCCTTGCGAGAAACAAACTCTTTCACCACCTTCGTCGAAATCAATTCTTCGGTTTTATTTTTGTGAATGTGTATAATCGCCGCATGAGTGAGTCGTTTCTGTGTCATAGTTGCTCGAAGATACGTTTTAAGTCGTCTTAATGCATTAAAAAGACGCTCAGATGACGCTGCTGATGCAGGCACAGTCAAAGCCAAAGCAACAAGTTTTTCAACTTCATTCAATAGTTTTTTCGGTGTATTCGAGTTTTTTCAAATTGGAATTGCAGTAGAAACTCTACATTTTGTTCTATCTTTTTGCAAACACAGAAAAAAATGGTTATCCGAAAGCATGCTTATGAAGAAGAGAGAAAGAAGAGCAAAATATATAATACAAAAATATTATCGTTGTAAAAAAAACTGATATTTTGAATAGCTTCTGAGGTTTTCTTTTTTAATTGTTTATCTAGCTAAATAAGCGGGGGGAAACTGCCCCTCGCCCCCCGCTTGCTACGCCAATGGATCCATCACCGATTCGAAAAACTAAAAACCAAGGTAATACTATTATTTATAAACTAAAAGCATCCATTCAGGCAAAAAGTTGCCTAGTGAACTTATTAACACGTAAGTGTTTTTTTATCTCACGTTTTACAAGAGGTCACTAAAATTAATAATTTCGTTTCATAGGTTAACATAATTGGTAATAAAATTGCTATCAAGAAAATTCTTCCAGCAAAACACATCAAAGCATAGTATTACAAAAAAAAATCGAGCGCCCATTTGAGTTTTGGATGTGCCCGATTTTTGCTTAATCAATTGCAGCGAAGAGAAAAAGATCGTCAGCACAAACGCATAACGCAGCCACCAAACCGCGTGCGTTGTGACTGCGATCGTGAATACAAAGTCTAATTAGAACTAGATCTAACCGTAAAAAGTAAAAAAAATCCTAATTAAAAAGCAAAAAAAAAATCGGGTTAAAAACGAAAAACTAGCTTAACAATATTTAAGGTTGTCACAAATAGCGCAAAAATTAGAGATAGAACTTTTGAAAACAAAGAAAAAAAAAGCAAGAAAGAAAGAATTCGTGTTGAAATCTAATTTTTGTATGGACAAGAGTGTTAAAAGCCCTTTAATAAGTTGTAAAATGGCTAATTATTGGTATAGAAAAAGTTTACTTAGTATGTATGTATACCTAAATTAAATACTTAAGCTTAGAATATTTTAGAAATAATAGCGAAAATTTAACATAATATCATCAAAAAAAATTGATACATATATATTGGCTGAAAAGATTTACAGCGATAGCTATGCTAGCAGTTTAGTGCTGAAAATATAAAACAAAAACGAAAACAAAACAAAGAGACAAAACGAAACAAAAAAAAAACAAAAAACGAAAATTCGGTTCGTAAATCCTATTAAACGTTAACCCAACAATTGAGCAGAAATAATTCATAATAGTTGACTTATAAAATTTTTCTCCAGCCCTAACTGCAACATCGACATTCTGTAAGGCCTTGCAACATGTTCCTGTATTACAAGTAAGTCATCAACATTTCAATTTATTGTCTATCTACTGCTAACTTTAAATACCAAAATGCTCAAATTTTCTTAATCGAGCAATAGGATAGGTTTTTTTTTGTCAAAGATTGTTGCAAAAATTATTAATGTTTACCTTAAAAATATACAAAAAAAAATTTTTTTGTTTATGTACTTACGGAGAAAGTGAACATATGATGATCGTCATGTTGCGCTTTCGCTCGCTCAGGAGCTTTCATAACTAATGCAGTATAATTGTTGTAGCGTAAATCGTCGCGTAAAAGTGAAGACTTTTTAAAAAAATTCTCAATGAAGTTTCGCTAAGATTAGCTTATAGCAGAAAGCTTTCATTCACTGTTTTCTTTGAATTTCTTTTTCTCTGTCACTATTTTACTGTTACTATAATGATTTTGGTTCTTTGTTTTGTTTTGATTAGTACTGAAGTAATAACTCTGCACAGTGGGTTCTCTCATGTGAGTCGCGGTTAAATTTCAGCAAGTAATGTAAAATACGAAATAATATTTTTTTTTCTTTGCCTTTGTGTAAATGAATGCAATTGTAAACGAATTCAATACAATTGAATTGAAGTGGAATGCGTTTTAAGTACATAAATATTTATTAAAGACAAAGACAAAAACAAACTTTAATATATCAAAGAAAATGTTGTTCTTATTCTAGCACAACTATTCTATACTTATGTATAGTATATATATATTTTTTTGTTTTTCTTCTTTTTTCACGCTAGTTCGTAGCATACTATTTGGTATAATCTGGTTATATTTTGAATTCGTATCTCTAAACTAAGTAAAAAAAAACATTTTGGGTTTGCGTTATTTAAGAAAAAAGCCTTTATTATATTCTAAATTTGATCATTTAAGTTAAAAACAAGTACAGGTTGGTTGAAGAGTATTGAAAGAAAAAATGAATTATTATGAATTTTAAAGGATATTATTTTTTTATTCAATATATTCTCCCTCGACTTCAATGCACTTATTCCAATGATCCTCAAATAATTTTATACCATCTCTGAAATGGTTTTCCGGAAGCTCTGCAAAATATTGTTCCACGGCGGCAATAGCTTCTTCATTCGACGAAAAACGCTTACCACGAAGGAATTGTTTCAAGTTGCGGAAGAGGTAGTAATCGAGATAATCAATCAATAAAAACCCTTTTGCTTCCCAAAAAACGGATGCATAACCTTTTTTGCTGATCTTTCTGACTTCATCTGTTCTGGAGCTGAAAAACCAGCATTTGTCCACAGTAAACGTTCTTGTTTTAGTTTAGGATCATGGTGGTAGATCCAAGTCTCATCCATAGTTATAAAACAACGCACAAAATCTTTTTTATTCTGCTTAAAACGAAACGAATATCTGAAGTTGGACTTGCTGTCGTTAACACTTCCACGCCAACTAGAATTACTAACAACTCTCCACCGAGCTTGCTTGATCTCTTCATTGTCTCCGATGCGTCATCTATACTGCTTTTTGACCAAATATCGTTCGTATCAGATCATGATCTCATTTTTTGCACATTAAATATTGCTTTTGCACACGCTGACCTGCACGCTCACCTGCAAACGTGCAAGTGAAACTGGTTAGTACGGTCATCAATCTTGGTTTTTGTATAAACTCATCTCTATCATGCTGTAATCACATCAACTCCTGCATAAAAAAATATTCTATGTTCTTCGTAATCTTCGAATGACATCGAGTTTTGTGCTTGTTGAAACTAAAAAAAAAAACTGGCATTTCAGCTGTTGATGCCGATAATAACGTACTCTGAAGTCGTGTATTGTAATCTTGATTCACGGTCGTAGCATAAGCTTATGGTCGCCTTTAATAATGCAGCCCGATAAGTTTATGGTCTAAGAAGATTCGATCATGTCTCATGTATAGCAAAAAATTACTTGGCTGTTGTTTATTTACATACCTTGAAGCGAGACATTGCATTTTTTTCACCGGATTATTTACACTCGAAGTCCTACGTATCTTTTTTATAAGGTAAAATTTTGCAGATCAAACAGAAGCATGAACCTTGTGATCCCTTGATACAATTTCGCTAACTCTAGTAGATTGTTTTTCGTCAGTGTTATAAGGTCATGGAATTCACTACCTATTAGTATCAAAACCGTTTCGAATAAGTGTGACTTTAAGCATTTAATCTTCAAAAACTTTTCCTGTTTGTGCTATTTTGTCCCTAAATAACATTTGTATTCTTTGGTTTGATAATAAGTTTTCTTTTTGTAAATTCGAGTTATTTTTAGTATCCTTATAATGCAATAGTTTTTAATTTGTTTTTAAGTATTTCTGATGTTGTTATTTCCATTGTCAAATGCGACATGCAAAAGATTTATTCTTATATGTCAAAAATTTTTGCTAAATAAACTAAACTAAACTAAATTAACTTTTCTCCCCCTTTTTTTCGTCAGTGTTATAAGGTCATGGAATTCACTACCTAATAGTATCAAAACCGTTTCGAATAAGTATGACTTTAAGCATTTAATCTTCAAAAACTTTTCCTGTTTGTGCTATTTTGTCCCTAAATAACATTTGTATTCTTTGGTTTGATAATAAGTTTTCTTTTTGTAAATTCGAGTTATTTTTAGTATCTTTATAATGCAATAGTCTTTAATTTGTTTTTAAGTATTTCTGATGTTGTTATTTCCATTGTCAAATGCGACATGCAAAAGATTTATTCTTATATGTCAACAATTTTTTTAAATAAACTAAACTAAATTAACTTTTCTCCCCCTTTTTTTTTCATTGTGACTCTTTCATAGTCAAGAGTTTTCTAAACAATTTACTTTTGAATAAAAGATATGAGTCTGAACCTGCTTAAATTTTTAAGGAATGTTTGATGTTACTGAGTTATAAAAAGATGACTTACATTTCTTAGAATTCTGACCCGACGAAAAGTTTTAAGTTAATCGTTTAAGTAATTTTTTGAATTTTTAGGATTTAAGATTTATGAAGTGTATGTAAAAGTTTTGTTTTTAAAATTTTATTAATTTTAGATACATGAGATATCGTTCTCATCCCAAAAATTTCTGAAAACATACCACCGCAATTTGAGAGTCACCTTAATATATTTACTTATATATACTATACATAAAAACATAACTTGAAAATGAAATGAAACAAAAACTTGTATATTTTAATTATATAATTTGCCCCCTGGCTACGGCTGCGTCAGAACATAATAATTTAATAACTTAAGATTAGAAATATTACATACGAAAAGTTATACTAAGTTGAGTGCGAACAATTACTTAATATAATAGATTACTTAATAGAACAGATTAGGAATCGAAAGTTTGGGAACTCAAGCCACAGAGGTCGAAAAAAATGTTATAATAAAATGCAATAACAAAATTGCACTTAACGCATTTAAAAAAGGTCTAAATGAAACTAACCATTTTTGCTGCGCGACCAAAAGACTTATTGGAAGCCACAGACTTAGCACTTGAACTCGAAAATGAGTCAATTGCTTCACCAAATGCAATCATGCACTTTCAATGGTCATTCAACCAGCCTTAAAACTATAACAATACCCGCTCTAATTCAAAACGCAATTTAAACACACGACGTAATTTTACTCCTTTCAACTCAAATAATAGGTACAATGAACCAAGGAGATACAACAACCATTTTAATAGAAACTTCAACCACAAAAACAATTTCAACAGAAGCAGAAACAACAATTATTACGCTAACCAAGGCAGAAACAGCAACCGAAATAGGAACCAAAAAAACATAAACTACAACAGCAACAGATACACAAAAACCATACAAACCGAAACATACGCATGGTAAATAGTGATTGAAACGAGCAGGGCTCGGAAGACAGCCAAAATTAAAAATTTGTAAAAATTCGGATAAAAATTCTAACTTTATAAAAATAAAATCACGGTTGCACCTTTGGTACAATTGTACCAAAATGGGTACATTTATTTTAACTTGGTACCTTGGTACATTATTTTTCGAGTTGGTACATTTTGTAAAAGATTTACAATTTAACAACTTGTTACAAAAAGCGAAATTTGGTAGCACTGGAGAAATGTTCAGACTTATGTTTAGTGAAACTTGCATTGCATTAAGTTCTGAAAGTTGGATGGAAGTTTACATGCTTTTCTTGTCATATATATTAAAAATCAAATTTTTTGAGACATGTTTTGAGACATTTTTTGAGACTTGAGGATTTTTATGTGAGAAATTCCACTAAAGCAGAAAAATATAACAATAGAGTTAAGCTACTACAGCTTTTTCGCACTTTCTCCGCATTAGATCATCTTAAGAACCAGCCCAAATAACATTAAAACATCTCAATAAGGCCATTCACAGTTCGAATACGCTGGTCCGCCATTTGTTCGATCTGCTATTTGTTCGCCAATCGACGAAAACGTATTTTGCTTCGTTGTTGTTTTGCATACAAACGCAAATACGCAGGCACGCGTAAATAAAAGCAGCCCTTGGACGTGTTTTTTGTACCTCGTATTTTTATGCTCTGTCTACAGCCGCATAATCACATACATCACAGGGTTGCACAATTTTTTTATACGACAGTCACATGGCGAGGTGCTCACAGTTTGAACAATAACAAATGCTATAAATACGATTTGTTAAAAGTACGCTCAAACTGTGAATAGCCCTAATGATATCGATAAGAGTGGTCCAAAACAATCTAAAGTGAGAAAAATTTACCCACCATAATATGAGTTAGGCTCAGGGACAACACAAGACAACAACTAACCATGCGTTTAAATAGTTCTAATCATACATTAGTTTTCAATCTTCTTTTGAGTTGACCTTCCAATAAGTTAACATCAAAAAAGCTCCAGTTGTTAACAAAGGCACTCATGCGATGTAAAGGAGCAGTAGCCATATAATTTGTTCTACTAAAAGTTAAGTGAATTAAATTTTTAGCATTTCTACTGCTTCTACGGTTAGTGTTAAAATTTATAAGAGTTAGGAGTTCTGGTGAATCGAATACACCAGTTATGAGTTGGTGTAAATAGACGATATCTGTTGACTTCCTTCTCTCGTTCAAAGATTGCATTTTTCACAATTCTTATTGCATTTTTAATAGTTTTAAACTATTCTCATAAGGAGGAAGGTTTAAAGTGTCAGTTGCACTTAAGCCCCTTAGAGCAAACCGAACAAAACGTTTTTGGATTCTCTCTATACGTTCAACATGAACATTGTAACTTGGGGACCAAACTTGACCTGCATACTCTAAGTGAGGTCGCACAATTGCATAAGACAGCGTTGTAGTTGTGATCATACTATTAAATTCTTTGGCCCAACGTTTTATAAACCCGAGCATAGAAGATGCTTTTTTACAAATGTAATCAACATGAACGTTAAACGATAGCTTAGAATCCATGCATATACCAAGATCTTTGACAGCATCTACACGACTTAATGCAGTATCTTTTATCTTATAATCAAAAATAAAATTATACCTTTTTCGCGAAAAAGTCATAATTTGGCATTTATCTGGATTTAGAAGCATATTATTTTTAGAACACCAAATTCCAAAGGATTTCAAATCAATCTGGAGCAGATCTGAATTATCTTTAGCATTTATTGTTCTGTATATTTTCATGTCATCTGCATAGATAAGTAGATGAGAGTGTTTGATGATGTGGGTTACATCATTAATGGCTAAAATAAACAGAAGTGGACCAAGGTGGCTACCTTGAGGAACACCTGATTCAGCAATAAATTCAGCTGACAATACGCCTCGAAATCGTATTTGATAAGATCGCTCTGTCAGATACGATTGAATCCAGCTTACAAAAAATTGTGGAAAACCCATTAACTTTAGTTTAAATAGAATTAAGTTGTGTGGCAGTTTATCAAATGCTTTACTAAAATCAGTGTAAATACAGTCGACCTGGTTACCTGAATAAAATGAATTTAAGCAAAACGTTGTAAAATCGAGGAGATTAGACACAGTGGATCTGCCAGTAACAAATCCATGCTGACGAGTTGTCATGACCTTCCCACAGTGAATTTTCACACGATCATACACGAGTCGCTCAAAAAGTTTTGGAATCGACGAGAGTTTCGCGATAGGCCTGTAGTTGTTTATATCGTTCTTACAACCTTTTTTATTAATAGGACTTATAAAAGATTTTGTCCAAAAAAGTGGAAAAATACTTTCGCTAATTGATTTATTGAATAACATGGACAGTGTTTGACTTAGAACGGAACCACATCGTGTTAACACTGCGGCAGGAATTCCGTCAGGTCCAGCATTAAAATCCTCATCGATCAATCCAATATACTTTGAAATATCCTCTGAAGTAAAGGCAGAGGCGGCTCATGCGGGTGGCGGACCTGGCAGCCGCCAGGGGCCCCGCGCTCAAGGGGGGCCCCAAACGCGGCCGTGTAAAAAAAATTATAATACATAAAAAATCTTGCCACCCGTTATAATAGGCGAGCGGCACGCAAAAATGATTGAATCATTACATTTTTATTTCATCCGTATTACCGGGAACTGAAAGTACGGAAATTCGATTCTTTGACCAGTTTTACATTAAGCCTTTCACGCGCGTTAAACGGATGAAATTCTCTTTTGAACACCCTTCGAAACGCACGATGTGTTTACATTATGGGTTTTAACGCGCGTCTATAATTTGGTCGATTTGTCATTTACTCATGTTGTTGTTGAAAACCGAAAACAAATGAAGCAACACATAAATAACACGAAACACATGGAAGAGAAATGTCAAAAGTTCCCCCTCAAACTTTCGGTCGAGCCTGTTGGTCTACCCCGCAAGCACCTCACACTCTCTCACCCACAACCTTAGAAAGGCATGCGTGTGTCTTATACTGTCCGATTAACGTTTGTTGTGTGATTCACCCATTTTTAATGTATGGACATTTTTTATTTATTTGAATTAAAAATGCTTGAAACATCGTTTTATTTCTAATCCAGTAGCAAAAATGAAGAGACACCAGTCTAGAGCACAGAAGAGAGCGACAGCTAAGAGAATCAAAGCGGGCATTGAAAACCAGAAAAAAAATTTGGAGAAGTTTATCGTTATTAGAAGAACTAATGAGCCATCTCCATCTCTCTCTACCTCATGTAATCGTATCGAAGATGAACCAACTGCAGACGTGAATATTGCAAATGATGAAAGGATTCCCCGGAATCTGATGATGGCACACCACAGATAACTGTAAATGGGCCCTGTGTTAATGATGACATCGCTCACTGGCCTCCAGTATTCACTGATGCAATGATCGATCATGTTATGAGGAATAAACCAAAGAATTTTGGGATCATAAAGAGTCTGAGATCAATGTATGAGGATCGTGATCAGCAGTACTATCGATGCTTTTCGGAAGATCACTTTTATCGTATAAAAATGAATGGTCTTAAAGAAAAAAGGGATTGGCTCAGAGATTATCGAGGATTTCGCCAGGGAGAAATCAAGGAAAAAATTCATCTAGTCGTCTTATTTCATCGTGGATATGTTTTTACGTTTCATAGATTATATGTATTAGTAATATATAAAACTGTTCTCGAAAATTATGCTAATCGTCGAGTTAAGAAATGAGAATAAAGACTTCCAGTGTTTCCAATTTTCGTTATTGTCCATACATCATTTTGTTCAAATATAAAGGGCCCCGTGAACTTTCCCGCCAGGGGCCCCGGACACCCTTGATCCGCCTCTGAGTAAAGGATATAGAATCCAACGAAACCCTGGGTGTAGAGTTCATATATTCAAAGTACTCTTCATCAGGATTGAAAGAGTCTGAACAAAAGGACTCTTAAAAGAGATTGACAAATAGACCACAAATAACGATAGGATCGTCAGTAATATCTCCAATCAGAAAATTTTTCTTATTATCTAAGATATTCTTAAACAAATTAAAGACAACTTCGATTTAGGTAGAGAAGATCTAAATGTTTTGAATATAATAACATCTTCACAAGTTATGTCAGAAAACAAAATTTCTTTATTGCCATAATTCATATTAAAATATCATCTCATAGAATGCTACCCTGACGTTATTGAGACTCAGAGGAATCTTGTTCAGGTTTCAAAAATTAGTTTTTAAAATTGTAATGACGTTGGGAAAAAATTTGGGTATTTTGGGAAAAAGTCAGGGTCATGAAATATGGATTGGGGGAAATTTGTTTAAAATGATTTTATCAATTTTGAAAATAGTCTGATGTGCCTTCTACATAGCTTACCAGCTGCTGTACAACAAAAATAAAATACAAGAATAACAGTATGACTTTTCTTTGAGGATTATTTAGAAGAATCAGAGCAAACTTGTGCAATTAATCAGCTGACAAATTTTGACTTCAATAGCACTGTGTACCAAAAATACAATTTTTTTTGTGAGTAAAAAAATACAAACCTGCAAATGTTTTCAAATATTTCCATACTGTTCATATCTGGTTCAGGATTTTGAGAAAACCAATATTCAAGGTTAAAAAATGCCTATAAGATAAATCAGCTTAAAGCGTCGAAAACAAAGGTAATACGCGATTTTTGTTTGTGGAAAAGATGTTTCGTTTAAGTTTAAGCTAATATCAAATGTGAGTAGGTTATAGCAGAAGGAGTTGTGGGGAAGACGCTGCAAGTAGGTTTGAACTTTGTTTGACTGTGATGATGCGAGTTTGATATGGGCGAAGGAGTTGCGGTGTATTTTATGTTCGGAGTTTTTGTGACTGTATTGATGCTTTCTTAGGTGCTTGTTTCTTTACATTTATTTGTATTCCCTGATGTTTGTTTTCATTTTCTGATGTCAACAGAATGTTGCCAATAGCATGTTGCGGACCAGTCAATATTACAAAATTTAATCCAATTGTAGGCATCCATTTCGATCACATCGGATTGAGCAAAATCATTACAAGTGAATGGAAACTGGTTGTTTATTATGATCTTAAACAATTACGTACTGAAATTTAACTACTAAACAACGGCACCACGACGGTGAATCACATGTGCGAACAAATACAGCCAACAACAAAATGCGATGAGCTGGTTACACAATTTCACCGCCCAAATACTGAACTGGATCTTGATAAAGGATTGTTAACAAGTCATCGTCAAAAAAGAGGTGCACTTAATGTTGTAGGAAACATTGTTAACACGCTGTTTGGAGTTTTAGACTCAGAATATGCCAGTCAGATGTCAGAAACAATAACGGCCATCAACGACAATGAGCAGCATTTCGCAAGTATGATGAAAAAACAGATCTCAGTAGTTGATTCAACCATTAATATCATAAAAAATTATCAAACCACAACTCAAATGGCCTTCAAAAAGCTTGAAGAAAGATTGACGGACATCAAAAAAATAACGGCATAATGAAGAAGAAGCACAGGCAGAGCAAATATTCCAGATGTTTTTATCATTAGCTTTTCAATGATCCATTATGACATCAAATGTTCAACGTGTGCAAGCAGCACTCATAAATGTTCTTAATTTCTAAATTGCTATCACCACAGTTTAACACTAAATTTTAAAAATCTCAGCACATTTGGCACCAAGCATGCAGATCCCAGGATATCAAGGTGATCTCCTATCAATATACAAGTTAATGAAGGTTAAGGCGGCGATAACAGAGAACCATGCCATTTTCCAGATAACTGTTCCGTTAACCAGCTTGAATGAATTCAACTTATATCGACTAATACCAATTCCTACTAAAATTAACAACACTATGACGGCAATAAAATTATCTACATCAATTCTTGCTATCAACGTACATCGGGGGTCAATATTTTCCAATCACAGCTGAAAGGTTACAATCTTATTTTAGAATGGAAAACGAATTGTATCTTTGTGCCGACAATCAACCCACCTACAACAATGGATCAGAAGTATGTGCTTACGAAGTTAGTCTATTCAACAATAAAACTCGATCCCATTGTAAGTTTGAGCACAGGGAAGACGATATGTGGATACAAGTCAATGACAGAAATCAATGGATGTTTGCTCTTGCAACGCCAATACAACTAACAGTAGTATGTGACAACTTAGTCTCACGAATCTCATTGGAAGGGTCAGGTTTTTACAACGGGATATGTGTTAAAATATCCATTATTAACAATAACAAGCAACGCGGTGTTATCATCATCTACAACTTGTTCCTACAAAGCACTTGTACACATTATCGATAGTAATGCAGCAAAATCAGCATCATTACCAGTCTTAGATACAACAGAGATTGAGTATGAACCCGTTCTTAGAGAATTGTCAAAGTTGCAAGAAATTTTGGATGCACATGAAATCAACAATCTCCCCAATAAACTGAAAAACATCAATATCATAGTTTTGCAGTGAGTTATTCGGCCCTGTTCCTAGGTGTGGTCATCATCTTAGGTATTGTCATCATGTTTAAGTGACATAAGAGGCAGCGTAGAGGTAATCTTCCAATGACATCCCAAGCGGCATCTAAAATCTCACCAATAGCAGACCGTCTTGTTAAATATTCATTCAACGGTGTTTTTAATGTGTAAGGCTTGAACGCTGACACCTCAAAATTTAATTTGCTTATTTTGTTTACATTTGGTAAAAAATAAGAACAAACGTTCATTGCACTTTTGTGCACTTTTGTTGTGAAATTTAATTTATGCATTTTTTTTTTGCATTCAGTAAAATTAAGAACAAAGGTTCACTGCACTGTGTACACATAAGGCAAACAGAAATTCGAAACTTGTGCTTGGCGCATTTCTGTTTGTTGCTTACAAAATATGAGATTTCAGCGTTCATGCATTAAATGAATTTTGTTTTTATTATATGTTAGTTTGAATATTGTATATGTATTGTATATTTTTTACTATGTTAAGTGATATAAAGACTAGAATTACATCAAAATAAAAGTGGTTGATTTAAGTAAGCAGAAGACAAAAGGTGTTCTAATTTTCATCGCGAATTTCTAGTCCAAGTAACTAAGTATTTAAACAATTTTTATGTTATAATTAAATTAAACGTTCAGTATGTGAGTTCTTATGTCATTTGTTTACAGCTTTTATTTATATATTTATTTCATTATCAGCCAAATAATTTTCACTTAAACTATTTTTAAATTTCAAATTCAAAATGTTTTGTTCAACTAAGTTATAAAAAATTGTTTTTTGTTGTTTTCGTTTTTAATAAAAGATCCCCTGAAGAAGTTGAAAAAGAATCAACGAAACGTCGGGAAAATTATGAATTGAAATTTTAATTTAATTGCATACAAAAGAATTGATCAGGAAAATATTGCCTATTCAAAATATTGATCTACAAAACTGATCTACAAAAATACTCAAATCAACAAGTTTAATTTAAACACTTACTAATGATGTTTTCCTTTCTCAAAAAATGCAACATTTTTTCTGCCCTTTTTTGAGATTCTGCTCTCTTGAGAATAAAAATAGTAATCTCTAAAATTGAATCGTGTTCAAAAGAAGAAAAAATTCATATATCTCAAAGATGGCAGAAAGAGGACAGAAAAATGTAAAATTTTTCGAGAAACAAAAACGCCATAAGTCCAATTTCTCTAAAAATTGGTTAAGCAGCGCATATTGTGGTATTCGACAGATTTATGCGTTCAGTCTGTTATTTTATTTTAACTCTGTTCGGAAATTGGGACATATTTAACACTATTCGACATTGCTAAAAAAAGCGTTTAGCAGCGCAAATTCAACTGCTGTGTAAAATTCAACAGTCGAAGTAGTAATTCACGAAGAGCTAACGTAGATGTAATATCACTAGATTTATTGTATCATCTGCAAGCATAATCAAATCGGTGTTTTACAATGCGTTTTTTAATTAGTAATAGCATTTAATAGTGCATTTTTCGAATAGAAAAAATGATGAATAGTGTTGAATATGTTCCAATGGTCGTGCAGGGTTAAAATCAAATAACAGACTTGAATAGAAAATACTTACTGAAAAAATAATGTTGACCTCCTAAATCGGTCAAATAACCAATGTGCGCTTCTAAACGTATTTTTTTGCAATGTTGAATAGTGTTGAATATGTTCCATTGGTCGTACAGGGTTAAAATCAAATAACAGACTTAAAAAGAAACTAGTATTTACCGAATAAATTCATTTTGGCTGCCTAAATCGGTCAAATACCCCAATGTACGCTGTTAAACTAAAGTTTTTGGAAAAAAAGATGGATTTTTCACCCCGTAAACCCCTTATACTGAAATTTTCATTGGAATCACTTGGGCCGTTTACATACAAACAAAAAATATTGTATGTTTAATAGTATTAAAAAAATTTTACTGTATAATCTGCAAGCATAAACAGATGAAATTAACGCTATAGAAAAAGCAGACAGCAACAGTTTTTCGTGAACTGCTGCTTTGACTGTCGAATTTAACCCAGTCCAACTGCTGCTTTGACTGTTAAATTGAACACCTGTTTAATTGAACCTGTTTAATTGAACACCGACTACGATAGCTGTGGATTCGATGGCAACTCGGATATTCATCTCATAAGCAGGGATTTCAAGAACCATCTACTTCTCAATGTTTCAATTTATCTTTGTCTGCAACCACAATGATACCACTAAGACTAATAGATTCGGTTGGAAGAACTTTCTGAAATAATCGCATACCTCAATCCGTAAAATTTTTTCGACCCATAAAACTGGAGTTTGTAAAAGAAACCTGTAACTGTACCTACACCTGTAACTGTACCTCACTGCAATTGTACCTCACTGTTTTAACTAATACAAAATACAGTCAAGCGTGTCCAATTTGCAAAGCAACTCCAAAGGACTTCATGAGCATTACAGACTTTAGGAGTGAAAAATTTCACACAAAGGAAGGTAACCTCAAGTACGGCCTGAGCCCTTTGCACTGTTTGATAGGATATTTTGAATTCGTTTTGCATGCAGTTTACAAGTGCAATATAAAAAATGGCAAGTTCGAACAGAAGACGATCGCAAGGTTTTTTCCAAAAGAAAAAGAGAAATGCAAAAGCTATTTTGGGAAAAAAAGGCTTCCAAGTAGATAAGCCAAAAACGGGCGGTTTTTGGCAGCACTAATACTGCCCGTCGAGCTTCTACGGATTATTGTATCTTCTCTGAAATAACTGGCATCGATTTAGAGCTGATATATTCCTTAAAAATCGTTATTATTTCCATATGCTGCCGATTTCCGTTAAATATGAAAAAATTTAAAGCTTTTTGCCACAATACTGCCAAAACAATAATGATAAAATACCCTTGGTATAAAATACAATTACTGCTGCAGTACACAAAGTGTTAATTCACTCAAAAGAAATTATTGAGAATACCACACTGCTGATAGGTTGTTTCGGAGAGGACGCTGCTGAGTGGCACAACAAGCTATATAAGTCCGATAGACTGCATCATGCACGCAAAAATAGCCGCAAAAATAATCTTTCGGATGTTTTTAATAGGACTTTGGATATGTCTGATCCGCTCATAAGCTTCTGCAAAAGTCGTTGTGGGTTTTGTGTTTAATCTTTGAGCGTGTCTGCCAAGAAGGCAGTGCCCTGTACGGATCCCAACGTCCCAATAGTGCTAATGTAGTCTCTACTCAGAGAAATGAGTTCTTTTGAACGCTTAAGATTAAGTTTGGGTCAGATTTACCATGTTATATTATGTAATGTGTTTCGTTTGTTTTTATAAAGGACCTGCCTGATAAGTTGGCGCCGCTTAAAAACGCCACTGGCTCTAATTACTTGTTTTGATTTTAAATTTGCAGCCAGCATAAAAATGCACTCAGGCTTTTGAAAAATTAAGTCAGCTGATTGAAGCTTGTTCAATTAATGATCTTTATTTCGAAACGTCGGTGTTTATAAAGCTACATAACGGTATTTTTACGGTATACCTAGGGTCACGGTTGACACCTTTAGTAGAAAAATATCATATTTGGGAATTTTTAATTAACGTGGGAATTAAAAATATCCATGGTATTTTTTAATTCAGCATGGTATTTTTTAATTCACGTGGGATTGTTTTGGGAATTTTTAATTGCCGTGGGAATTAAAATTTCTCATGGTATTTTTTAATTCAGCATGGTATTTTTTAATTCACGTGGGATTTTTTTTTTGGGGAATTTTTAAGTTTTAAGGATTTTTAATCAATATTTGCACAAAACTTCGTTTCCTTACAGTTTTAAAATGTTAATTTTGCGCAAATATCTCCGCACGCTTTTTTTTTTAACACCTGGTTATATATTGAATGTGTTATAAACGCATCAAAATTAAAAAAAGCGCACGCAGCAACACATTGTACGTATTAAATTTAAATAAAACTACACTTAGAAACATAGCTTCGACGGCTTTGGTCGCCGCTATTCTTCATGCAAAACGCTTATCACAAACAAAAAAATTTAAAAGGTTATATTTAACAAAAATCATTATAATTTGTTTAAAAATAATATGTACGACTTTAAACATAATGAACAAAATTAAGAAATCGACAGCTAAATGTAAATACAACTGCAGTCAAAATAATAGCAGTGCGTAAAACTAATTCATAAAAATTAAAATCAGACACAAAAACAATTATCAGGCATATTCTGCATTCCACTTCCGAGTGAAAGTGAAAATAAATCATAGTTGAATTTGATATTTGGTGTTCTACATATCACTTTTTTCTTTTTGTATTTTATTTAATTTATTAATACAGGGTCCGCCATCTAACGTTTTTTTCAACTAGTGCTTATTTCGTGAATGGTAACACTTAGCTCATGTCTGATTTGACAGATAATTAGTTTTATCCTTCCACTGAACGAATATGGTTGTGTATACGCTTGAACAACGCTGGGAAATATTGCGACATTACTTTGAAAATTATGGTAATGTTGCAGAATGTGTGCGAAAATTGCGTATGGATTTTGGAAGAAGAGAAGCACCGTCAGCTCCGTATGTTCGTTATCTTGTGAAAAAAGTGAAAGAAACTGGCATCCTCATCGATAAACCAAAGAGTAAAAAGCCAAAAGCAGTGCGTACACCCGAGAATATTGCTGCTGTGGCAGAAAGTGTGCGTGAAGCGCCATCAACATCAATTCTTCGTCGTTCTCAACAATTGAACATTTCAGACGAATTGAGACGAATTTTGCATAAAGACCTTGGTATGACGCCATACAAAGTCCAATTGGTTCAGGAGTTGAAGCCAACTGACCATTCAATGCGTTTTCGCTTCGCTAAGTGGGCCTGCGATCGGCTTACAGAAGATGCCGATTTTGCCAAAAAAATCATCTTTTCAGATGAAGCTCATTTTGATCTTGGAGGGTATGTAAACAAGCAAAATTGTCGCATTTGGAGCACAGAAAACCCGCACGCATACATTGAAAAGTCGCTGCACCCAAAACGAGTCACTGTTTGGTGCGGATTTTGGTCCAGAGGCATAATTGGGCCATTTTTCTTCAAAAATGAGCAAGGAGTGGCCGTTACAGTCAATGGCGATCGTTATCGGGCCATGTTGAACGAGTTTTTGTTCACAAAAATTGAAGAGGAGGATATTGGCAACATTTGGTTTCAACAGGACAGCGCTACGTGCCACACAGCCGAAACTACACTCGATGATTTGCGCCCTGTTTTTGAAGATCGCATTATCAGCAGAGATATGTCGTTTGACCACCTCGGAGCTGCGATTTGACACCGTTGGACTATTATTTGTGGGGTGCCCTCAAAGATAAGTGTTACGCCGACAAGCCAGAGACGATTGACGCTTAAAAGGACAATATTCGTGAAGCCATTGGTGAAATACAGCTGCTGTGTGCTTAAAAATTGGACCGATCGTGTAGGCTACTGCATGGCCAGCCGAGGCAGCCATTTGAATGAAATTATTTTTCATTATTAACCGGAAGGATTGTACTTTCAAATAAAAAAAGAAATTTGAGAAAATATCCAGTAGCTTTTATTATAGAATTTTCAAAAAAAAAGTTATTTGGCGGACCCTTTATAATCAATTGTATAACGAAAAAAGTTATATATGTTATATAGAACACCAAATATCGAATTCAATTATCATTTATTTTAACTTCCACTCGGAAGTGGAATGCAGAACATTTTTTCTTATGTATTCTTTTATTATTATTTATTTATATCTTGCTGCTAAGCATGGTTAAATGAGAAATGCTACTTGAGTCGCACAATTTTGAATGAAATAACGGTTTTGTTCAATGTAAAAAAAGTATGCAATATTAACATTTTTAATAAATTTTGTGGTATTTTTTAATTCGTATGGTATTTTCTGAGGTATTTTTTAATGCGTGGTATTTTTGTGGTAATTTTAAATACTTGTGGTATTTTTTTAATAGCCGTAGGATTTTTTTTAGTATTATAGTATGGGAATTGTTATGGTAATTTTTTTTTTGTTCTCGTGTGAAAAAGGTATTTTTTATGGGAATTTGAGGTAGCAACCGTGCCTAGGGTCTCATGATGATAAGGCATGCTGAATATTTGTTTAATGTTAAGTTGTTTGCAAATCGCTGACATCAATTCATTGGTAAATTCAGTACCCCTATCTATTTTAAGAACCCTAAAATGACCATAGGTCAAAATTACATTTTCTATCAATGATTTGGCTACAGTCTTTGGGTCTTTGGTTTCCATTGGACAAGCAATGACATACTTCTATTTATACTAGTTATTGGATAATCGCAAAGGCCCTACCGTATCTATCGATATTATTTCGAAACTAGTTCCCGGTGTGTCTGTCAAAGTTAATTCCTCTTTTGTATGTCTGGTTTGTTTGTTTATTTTACATTGTTCACAATTTAATATACAGTCATGGACTAAAGTCAACATACAGCACTAATGTAACTACTTTTTTAATATGTAACAATATATAATAAAAAAAAGTGATGCCGTTTGCTTACATATGTTTATTGATTTATAAAAAAACAAAAAAGAATCGAATTCAAGAACTTCTTTACAAAGAATTAAAAAAATGCCATAAAACTTACATGACAAAAGTCTACATACAGCAAAGTTTTTGACTTAACATTATATATTAAAAGATACTGGAGATTGGTAAAAAAAAAATCAATATTTTGTTGGACCTCCTTGGGCATCTATAACTGCTTGAAGACGTCGTGGTATGGAGGCCACTAAGTTTCTGGCCTCTTCCTCTGATATTTTACTCCAGGAATGAATTAACTCCGACTTCAGCGTTGTCGCTGAAGATATTTTGCTTTGGTTAATTTTACGCTCCAAAAGCCCCCTCACATGCTCTATTGGATTTAGGTCCGGGCTCTGTGGTGGTGTATTGAGCTGCCTCGGTGCGTAATAGAGTAGCTACTCCTTGACCAGCGTAGCAGTATGCTTGGGGTCGTTGTCCTGCTGGAAAATCCAGCTATCCCCAAATCCCAAAGCTTCTACTGATCGTTTCAAATTGCCTTCTAAAATACTTTTATACTGAAAGCGGTCCATATTACATTTAATAAAAGTAAGCATCCCAACGCCAGAAGCTGCCATAGCTCCCCAAACCATAACACTTCCGCCTCCATGCTTTACGGTTGGTATCAGGTTTTTTAGCTCCATTGCAGCGTTTTTCTTTCTCCAGATTTTGGACCTGCCATCACTTACAAATATATTGTACTTTGATTCGTCCGTGAACAAAAACCTAGACCAAAAATCTATGCTTTTATCAATATTAGCCTTAGCAAAGATAAGTCGAAGGCAGCGATTTTTTTCAGAAATGAATGGCTTCTTCCGCGGTGTTTTACTGAATAATCCGTTGCTACGTAAACATCTTTGAATAATTCTGGGATTAACACATTTATTGGAAATCGCTGCGATGTGTTCGGCTAATTTTGGAGCACTTACACTAAGGTTTTGGAGCTCACTTCTCTTCTAGGAAGTTTTTTTGAACGGCCCTTTTTTGTTTTCAAAGGAATCATTGTTATAATAGTTTTTTATTATTGTCTGAACTGTTGCACGACTAAGGTTCACAATTTTTGCGATTTCGCCATATGATTTTTCTTCTTGTCGGTGTTTAAGTTCCAATTTCCTGACGTCAACAGTGATTTCTTTTCTCGTCGACATTTTTTAGTTCAACTGATCAGCAAAACTTCCAAATAAAAACTAAATAGACATCAATTCTTCTTTTTTAGATCTACAATGCAAAATTTTTCGTCTAGTGACTATTTACAGTTATTTTTTGCAGCTTTTGCTTTGTGCTCAAACAAAGTGCGCTCGCTGTATGTAGACTTTTGTCATGGTAGTTTTCCGTTATTTTTTTAATTCTTTGTAAAGAAGTTCTTGAATTCAATCCTTTTTTGTTTTTTTATAAATCGATAAACATATGTAATCAAACTGCATCACTTTTTTTATTATATGTTGTTACATATTAAAAAAGCCGTTACATTAGTGCTGTATGTAGACTTTAGTCCTTGACTGTATGTTTCTTTATCATTTTGTTCATGTTTTTCCAAATGTATTTTTGTTTAATTTTTAAATTAGTTTTTCTAATACCCATGTGTTCTCCATGAGCCGAATTATGATATTCTTCAATTAATTTATTTTGTATATCCTTATCAATTACACTGTGCGACAGTCCAAAATACCTGGGAGATAATGATATTTTTCTTGTAGATCTTATCGAGTTAAAGAACTTGCTATACTTGAAATTTGCCGGACACCCCCAAAATCTGGACTTATGGTCAAAAAACCGATTTTTCCTACCTTTGCCCACTTATTGGCTCATAACTTACCTGATTACCAACCGATTTTAAAAATTTTATCGGATCCTGAAAGACGATACTTAAACCTTTCTAACAATATACATACTGTTTGGGACAACTTGAGAAAGCTGTGTGTATTTACTCTGCAAATACAAATTTTTTTCAGTTTTTTTGACTTTTTTCAACTTTGACGATTTTTCTATACATTAAATTATATTGAGACCATACTAGTCCTGTTTGGATTCATAAAAAATGTTTATTAGGAATTTTAACGCAATTTAGTATTTTAAAATTGGTCAGTAATTGACAAAGTTATTCAACTTTTAATGAAAAGAGATTTTTTCCAAAAATACATTTTCGGTATGAGAACTCAAAAATGTTTGCTTGATCTTTTTTTTTTTAAGTCGGCATCATTAGTTACGCGTTGTAAAGACCAGCAATACTCCGAAATCATTTTAATTTTATTTTTTCCTTCAAAATGTTTTTCTATTGTTGCAATTTCTTGGTGAAAATGTTCTCCTTGCTCATCGCTTAACTGGCCTAAGTTCTCTGGGAAGAAGTCCAAATGCGAATGGAGAAAATGAATTTTTATGGACATGTTGCACCCCATTGCAGCATATGCACTTAAAAATTCATTCACAATTGCGACATAGCCGTCGCTTCTATGGTTTCCGAGGAAATTAGTGCACAGCGAAACAAAACTTTTCCACGCGCGTTGTTCCACGAAATTTAACTTCCTTAAAAAATTTGAATCTTTCATGACTTTTCGGATTTGAGGTCCAATGAAAATACCTTAGGTTCAGAGAGATAAAAAGATTAAAAAGTAATAGATATGAAAAAATATACATTTTTACCTCCTTTTATTTTCGCTTCACTTAATTTTGGAAACACCCATTTAAGATAAGCAAAAGCCTCGCCGTTTACATCTAATTTTTTGACGAACTGTTTCATATATCCGAGTTTCAGATGCAGCGCTGGTAGAATAACATTCTCAGCCTTGATTAAAGGAACGTTAAGAACGTTTTTCAAGCCTATTTTATGTGATTCACGAGATGGCCATACTTTGCGATCATAACGATTCGGCGCACGACTATCCCATTCACAAAGATAGCACGGAAATTTTGTGTTTCCCCCTTGCATTCCAAATAAAATTGTCAATACTTTTAAATCAGCGACTACTTTCCACTTGTGCGTGCTGTAGTTCACAAACCGAAGTATTTTTTCCATAACTTCGTAAGTTTCTTTTATGTTGGTTGCATATGCGATTGGAACTGATGGTAAATGATTTTTATTATGCAATAAAACGGCTTTCAAACCTAAATATAAAATAACAAATTTTATTTAAAGAAGTGAGAAACTAAAAATTTAATAAAGTACTTACTTTTAGTTGAACCATCAATGAAAAGTCGCCAATCATCAGCATTATAATTGTGATTCAACGCCAAAAATAGTTTGGGTACATCCACGCAACACACCAGATCATTATCACGAGTTTCAAAACATTCTTCCATTAACAAAGTACGGTCATTTCTCCTACCAGATGTTATAAGAAAATCGTTTGCTACCAGGTTCCACTGCTTTAATCGCGAACCGAGAATTTCAGATTGTCTTTTTGACAACTTTAAATCGCGTAAGAGATCGTCGAAATCTGATTTTGATATAAAATGACGTTCCGTGGACGTCGATTTGGTTGGAAGGAACTCTTCCTCTTCCTCTTTCTCTTGTTCCAAGCACTTAATAGCTGTATTAGCAGACTTACTAGTTGAAGGAACGTCATCACTCACGTATATTGGCTTTGTTACAGTTTGTACATTTGCGTATTTTATATTTTTACGTGTTCTAAAACTGTGGCCTGAAACATTAGTTTCACAAAAGTAGCAGTCTTTTTGTTTATGATATGGCTGATGATGCCAAATCATAGGCGCAGCAAAAGGCAATGCAATTGAAGTCTGAACTTTTCGTTTTTTTAATGTTGTACAGCAAGATTCACAAATAAATTCTGGCTCGTACCAGCGACTACCATTATAAGAGCTATCAAAAACTTTGTTGTACACTTCCACTACTCCAATATTGTTTTTAAAATCACGCCGATGGCTTACATCCATAAATAACCCACATACATAGCAAAATTTGTTACGTTTGTCACACATTTTTAATAAAATTGCACCCGATTTTTATCAAATTTCACCCGATGTTCAATGAAAACAGTTTAAGAAAAAGTAATAAATAAAACATCAAATTAAGAAAAAAAAATATCTTGTGATTTTTGTTGTGATCCTAACATTTTTTTAATATAACAGTGGTTTCCAACCAGCGGACAATATTTATCATATTGATTGTAGTAAGTTGAAGAAATGAATACATGTATAAAAAATACAATCTTAATAAAACTTCATCATTTTATAGTAATTTTTGTTAAAAAATTTATTTAATTCATGAAATTCATATTTACAGTATTTTTTAACAAATTAAGCTCTGAAGCGGAAAAAGTTTGACGACCGCTGCTGTTAGAATTTTTTTTTTTGGTCTGTTGTTTTAGTAGAAACTGAAGAAAGAGAGAGTGAAAAACATAACACAAAAACATTCTATTGGCATTTAAAAAACCTCTCTTTTCATGGAAAGTTCCACAGTTGAGTCAGTGGCGTTTTCAAAAAATCTCTTTTCATGAAAAGTTGAATAACTTTGTCAATTACTGACCAATTTTAAAATACTAAATTGCGTTAAAATTCCTAATAAACATTTTTTATGAATCCAAACAGGACTAGTATGGTCTCAATATAATTTAATGTATAGAAAAATCGTCAAAGTTGAAAAAAGTCAAAAAAACTGAAAAAAATTTGTATTTGCAGAGTAAATACACACAGCTTTCTCAAGTTGTCCCAAACAGTATGTATATTGTTAGAAAGGTTTAAGTATCGTCTTTCAGGATCCGATAAAATTTTTAAAATCGGTTGGTAATCAGATAAGTTATGAGCCAATAAGTGGGCAAAGGTAGGAAAAATCGGTTTTTTGACCATAAGTCCAGATTTTGGGGGTGTCCGGCAAATTTCAAGTATAGCAAGTTCTTTAACTCGATAAGACCTACAAGAAAAATATCATTATCTCCCAGGTATTTCAACTTCGTTCCATTTTGTCGCACTGTGTTATTCTTGTTGGTTCATTGTATATTAATATTTTTGAATTTTCATTATTTTTTCTTTGTAAATTATTAAATATCTCTTTAAATTTATCCATTCTTATGGTTTCAAATATTTTATCATTTTTACTTAACGCGAGCTCATTTATATTTAACCTATGCATTTTGACGACAGTTTCTCTAAAGTCAGCTGCGTGATCGATAGATTATCGCTGCATCTTGCAATAACTTCTCTATTATTTATATTTATTTGGGTACCCTTGTAATTTCTATCTGTTACGAACCTTAATTGTATCATTTTGTTAATATCCGATTTCGATTTGCACTCCCAAGCAAAAAGTTGATCAGACTTCTTGTTAGTAATGTCACTTGTGTTGTTTGAATTTGTGTTTTGCGTATGTTTATTTGTAACCATATTTCTTGTTATAGCCAATATTTTGCTATCATCCGTTCCTGTCGGAATCACAGCCTGCAATGAATCGCTGTTTAGTACTATGCGAGATAGTGCATCTGCATTAGTATTCATACTGCCTTTCTTGTACATAATTTCAAAATTGTAATCGCATAGATCTAACCTAATACGTGTCATCTTTGATGACGGGTTTCTATGGGAAAACAGAGACACCAAAGGTCTGTGATCTGTTACTACTAAAAATTTGCGACCGTAGAGGTATGGCCTGAAAAAAATTATGGCCCACTGTATGGCCAATAACTCTTTTTCTATTATTGATTTGTTTAAGTCGTGTTTGTTGAGAGACTTGCTCGCGTATGATATTGGTAGATCTGAACCAACATCACCTTGTGACAAAACGGCACCTAACGCATAATTTGAGGCTTCTGTCATTAGTACAAATTGTTTTTTAAAATTTGGTTATTGTAGTATTGGAGGGTTGAGTAATTTTGTTTTTAACGTGTCGAAAGCATTTTGACAATCTTCAGTCCAATTAAATTTAATATCTTTTTTTAGTAGTGAATTCAAAATTTTAGCTATTTCTGCAAATTTTGGTATGAACCTCCTATAATAATTGCAGAAAGCAACAAATCTTCTGACTTCATCTGTGTCTTTTGGCACAGGATAATTCTCAGTTATTTTATTTTTTGCTGGATCAGTTTTAAAGCCCTTAGCTGTTATGAGGTGCCCTAGGTATACAACCCCTGGTTTTAAAAATGAGCACTTGTGTGCATTTAGTTTTAAATTAAATTTCCTCATTCTTTCAAAAACTTTAGCTAAATTTTCATTGTGGTGCCCTAAACTGCATCCAAACACAATGATATCGTCTACATATAGGAATGCTTCAGCATCTAAACCACTTTATGCTATTGTTAGCATGCGCTGAAAGCTGTTGAACGATATTTTTAGTCCAAAAGTAGGCGTTTAAATTGGAAATGTCCGTTATTTGTTGAAAAGGCAGTTAGTGGTAATGAGTCTTCGTGTAATCGCATTTGGTGGAAGGAGCTAGTCATGTCCAAAGTCGAAAAGTATTTAGCTCTTCCTAATTTGTCTAGTACGTCTTCTATTTTTGTAAGGGGAAACTTGTCGTTTACTATTTTTTCGTTTAGTTTCCTGAAATCGACTACTAATCTCCACTTCTTCTCATCATTAGTTGATTTTTTGGGAACAACTAAAAGTGGCGAATTGTAATGGCTAACCGAGTGTTCAACAATGTTGTCTTTTAAAAGCTTGTCTACTTGTTCGTTGATCTCTGTCATTTGTGTCTGTGGAAGTCGATAGTTTTTAATGGATACTGCAGTTGAATCAGTAGTTTGAATTTATTGCGTGTTAAAATTGTTCACTAATAATGGTTCTCCGGGAAGGTGGAATACATCTTGAAATTGTTTTAAAATGTCAATTATTGAAGTTTCTTCCTCCGCTTCGTTGCATCCAATGTCTAGTGTTTTTAAAAGTTCTTGGAATCTATGTGCATTAAAATTTTTAGCCTTTTTGCTAGAAAATATGTTGTAATTTTTTAAAGGTTTTGTTTCTATGTTGAGATCTTCTAAATTTTACTCTTTATCTGTAGCGTTTAAAACTTTTATATGTGCTATACCATTTGCAGGTATTATACTATTTGCAATGAAAACTGCATTATTTATTTCTTTGTTTAGGACTATACTATCCTCATTAACCCTAATATTTATGGGAACCACTGCTTCTACTCGAGCAGGTACTGTAAAACTTTTTTCATTTAAAATTATTGGTAATGTAAATTCTTTTTCATTTATTAAAAATGTTCTCTTCTGATGCCGTTTTGTTTGGTCTGCCAGCGTCAAATGGTGAAAACTTGAAGAGCATTTTCAACCGCATTTGCCACTACATTGGCTTTCAACCTCCTCTTATAAGGGATATTTTTAGGGTAAAGTCAAGCCAGAGCACTCAGAGCTCAATTGTCATAATAAAGTACTTGTCAGCTGGTTACAGAAATCGAGTTCTCAAAGCTTTCGGCGATTTTCGGAGGCGCACAAGATCTGCTGTTAACCTGAGGGATGCTGGACTTGATTACGACATAAATATTTACCTTCATGAGAGCCTTGACATCGATACCCGCAAACTCTTGCAAGCTGCCATTACTTGCAAACGGCAGAAGTGCATATTTAATGCATTTTCCTTTCGGGGCAGCGTGTACATCATAAAAGAGAAAAATTCTGACAGCATTTGTATCAGTAGTTTGGATGAGCTACGGAGTTATACATGTGATGTCAGCGCTGCTACCTCGTCTTCGATCAACTAAATACTCATGCTCACTTCTGTTAAAATCAATGTTTATTGTTACATTTCTACTAGTTTATTTTAAGCCATTCCTATTTTTCTCTTTAATCTTTCTAATCTCACTATTACCTTTCTTGCCTAAAATATATTCTCTCTTTGATTCTTCTTTTGCCCTACTCTAGCTTAACGCCTTCTGGCGCTGATGAAAACCAAAAAATTGTAATTCAGGTTTTATGCAAGCAACGCAGTGGACTTAATGTCGTTCACTTTAATGCTCGCAGCTTGAACATGGCTAAACTTGACTATATCAGGTATATATTTGATAACTCCTTAGTTGACATTATTTGCATTTCGGAAACCTGGTTTTGTAGCGAAATTAGTGATGTTTCTTGCAGCATTCTTGGGTATAATCTCTTTAGAAACGACCGGTATGACAAAAAGGGTGGGGGAGTTGCTATATATTGTAAAAATAGCCTTAATGCTTGTGTCGTGTGTGTATAATCCTAATAAATGTTTCTCTGTTGAGCCATTGTTTTCTGTATTATCAAATAGTATTGTTGATTATGACGTTATTTTACTGTGTGGTGATTTTAACATAAATCTCATATCTAACGAACTGCCTAAGCAAATATTGTATAACAACATATCTTCGTTAGGGTTGTCTGTTGTAAATGATTCTATACCCACTCGCTTTTCCATCAACACCTCTCCCAGTCTTCTTGACTTTTTTATTGTTTCTGATCCTTCTGCTGTTTCTTTTTTCAATCAATTGTGCTTTGTCTCTGATCACGATTTGATTTTTTGCACGTTAAATGTTAATTTGTCTCACTTAGTTATCCCATGTACTTTTTCTTATCGTGATTTTAAAAATATAAATTATCCATCTCTTTTCCGTGATGTGTCCTTGTTATCTTTTAATGACTGTTGGCTTCAACACAATATTAATAATAAGCTTAATTCCTTTTTAATACCCATTAAATTTCTGTTTGACAAACATGTTCCTGTACGTAATTGTAGAATAAAAAATGTGTCGTGTCCCTGGTTTTCCCAACATGTCTTGTCTCTTATTAAGAAAAGAAACAAGTTACGGAAAACTTGGCGGCTAAACCCTTCATAACAGAACTGGGAAGCCTATAGAATGGCGAGGAATGAAACAGTCCTTGTTACTCGACAAGCTAAAACGCGTTCTTACTCGAACAAACTTAAGCTCTCTCTTCCAAGTAAAGTGCTTTGGAACAATATTAAAAGCCTTGGGATATGCAACAAAAATAAAGTTGATTGTCAATTAGACCCAGAGGTTTTAAACTCTTTTTTTACTAATAATGCTGCTTCAGCTTCTGCAAATAGTAATTCTTTGCCCTTGTCAAGTCCTTTACTGTGCCAATCCTTCTATTTCTCACCGGTGGTTGAGTTTGATGTAGGTAAATGTGTGTCGCAAATCAAGTCAAATGCAATGGCTGCTGATGGTATTACCATAAAATTTATAAAAATCTTATTGCCCCACATTATTAGCCCTCTAACTCACATCATTAATTCATGTTTCATGTCGTCATCGTTCCCTGACTTATGGAAAGTCGCCATTGTTCTTCCTATAGCAAAAAAGCAGAATCCATCTTGTGCAAATGATTTTAGGCCTATAAGCATCCTTTCACCGCTAGCAAAAATTTGTGAAAAACTAATGGCTCAGCAAATTACAAACCACTTAGTTAATAACTTATTATCTCCGTTTCAATCTGGTTTTCGTGCTGGGCATAGTTGTTCGTCTGCGGTTGTTAAGATAATTGATGATATACGGCCACAATATGATGATGGGTCTATGACGCTTTTGTGCTTGTTAGATTTTTCGAAAGCGTTTGATAAGGTAATTCATAAAATTTTGTGTCATAAGCTTAAGTCATTGTTTGGTTTCTGTGAGAGTGCCGTTAATTTAATGTCCAGCTACTTGTGCAATAGGTGTCAAAAAGTTCAAATTGGCCAATTATCGTCGGGGTTCAAACCAGTTTTAAGTGGTGTTCCTCAGGGTTCTATACTTGGCCCACTTCTGTTTTCCATGTTTTTAAATGATATTTTTTCCGTTTGTAATCATGCTGCTATTCATGCATACGCTGATGATGTTCAGTTATATCTTTCTCGTATAACTGGCCTTATCGATGACCTTGGTTGCAGGTTGAATGAAGACCTTAATAATGTAAATGAATGGGCTACAAAAAACGATCTTATACTTAATTCTTCCAAATCATATGTTCTTCCTGTCTGTAAGGTTAAATCTTGTTTAAATGTTGTTCCTGATTTGTTTATCGGAGCCAATAAGCTCATTGTTGTGTCTAAAGTTGTGAATCTTGGCTTCCATTTAAATTCTTCCCTGTCATGTGTTGACCACGTAAATAGTGTAGTAAGTAAAGTGTATTATGTTTTGCGTAACTTAAGAATGTCAGCCAGTGTAACTCCAATTGAGATTAGGCGTAAGTTGGTAATTCAACTTATCTTGCCTGTTATAACTTTTTCTGAAATAGTGTATAGTAAACTGGATTCTTCGTCCCAACTAAAACTTCAGATTGCGTTTAATTATGCTACGCGGTATGTTTATGGTCTTCTAAAATATGATCGTCTTTCCAGTTTCCGAAATGCAATACTTGGTTGTAGCATTGTTGATTATCTTAAGGCGAGAAAATGCATATACCTACATAGGTTAATCTATGATAAAACACCTGGGTATTTGTATGATAAACTCCAGTTTGGTATGTCTAGAAGAAGCCATGTCATGATAGTTCCGAGACATTATTCCCTAAACACGTCCCACCTGTTCTTCATCAACGCCATTAGGTTGTGGAATGCTCTACCACGTGGGCTTAGGGAGACCAGTGGGAGAGTAGCTTTTAGGCAATCAGTCTTTTCCTTCTTTTCTGCTCATTAGATTACTTCTGCTTTACTCCTTTTCTTTTACTTTTGTATTCCTTTTTCCACTCTTACTTTTCTTTACTCTCTAGCAAAATCTTTTAATTTAATTATGGCATAAATTACTTTAAGTTACTTGTTGTTTCAAAAATTGTGTATATAATTATTTTTAATTAATTTTTTGAGTTGTTATTATTTCCTTTTATTATTAACTTATATTGTACTATAAAAGAGTTGTTATTATTTCCTTTTATTATTAACTTATATTGTACTATAAAAGAGCTTGCTCTTAGTGTACTCATGCTTGTTTCTTTTAAATAAATAAATAAATAAATAAATAAGTTAACGTAATTCATAAATAAATAAATTAACGTTACCGTGCATGTTTCAAAATCTATTTTAGACATGTATTTTCTCAAAATGGCACGCCCAATTATGCCATCTGTTAGAATTGGAAAATCATCCACTACTATGTGGAAATTATGTGTAATTTCCTCGCTTTCAATTGAAAAATTTTTATGTGATGTGCCTATGTATATTTTCTTTAGTTATACCAGTTAGGGTGGAAATATTTCTTGTGTCTATGTTATCTATGCTTTTTTTCTTGCAGATAGAAATATCTGCTCCTGTGTCTACTAGGAATTTTAAATTTTGATTTGTATTCCTGTAATTCAATATTATGAAATTTGATAAATTTTTATTAAGTTCTAGGATTAGTTTTGGCCTCTATGGGTAACAATTCCTGCTACCTGGCCATATCCGTTTCCCTGCTCATTGTTGCTGTTTCCAAAATTGCCATTTCTATTGAAATTATTATTTCTGTTGTTATTGTTTATGAAATTATTATTATTATTTCTGTTATTTCCGCGGTAAAAATTATTGTTATTTTGAAAATTGTTGCTTCTGTGATTATTATTATTTCTGTAATTGCCATTTGAATTGTTGTATTCAAAGTTATTACTATGTCTGTAATTTATATTTGAAAAATTTTGATTTCCATTTTGAAATGTATTATTTCTATAAATGTTATTATTTCTATTTGGAAAATGTTGTTTAATATTATTGTAATTTCTGAAGTTGTGATTGAATCTATTATTTTGCTCATTATAGTTTCTTGTATTACTTCTGTTTTGTATGTGTAAAATATTGCTTCTATCTGTTAAAAAATTTTGCTCAATAGTCAAGTATCTTTCAGTCGCTTCATTAAAAGACTTCGGCGGATTTGCCTGTAGAATAGTCTGATATTCTGCTCTAACACTTTTCGTAAAGATATTAAGTGCCATACTTTCGTTGACCTTATATATTGCATCTTTTGCCTGCTGACCAGTGATGTTCCTCGCCGCGTCGTCTTTTATTGTCTACGTTTTGGCGTCGATAATATAGAGAATGTGTCGAGAATGTCTTTGTGTATGCATTGTCAACAAAATGCAACACTGCGAAAATGGAAGTTCTTGTTAGATTGTGCTGATTCTAAAATTATTTTAAACAATCCGTTGAATTAACACAAATCACCAAATTAAACAAACAAAAAGCATGTCCGGAAGGCATCAAAATGCGGATTACGACGAACTTGGGTTTAATTTGATTAAATTCAACAATAAACATGCAGCCTTTTGTATAAATTGTGAAAAATTTTTGAAAAACACAGCTGCTCGTCGTCTAAAAACACACAGGAAAGTTGTTATTATTATAAAAATGTTAAAATAATGTTATTCTGTTTGCTATTTTAGAAACGTTTGCAAATTTGTTAAGAAGGATCAACAGGAGATAGTCCAGTTGCACTCATCTGAAGAAGAATATGTTATTGAATATCTAGACGATTCCCACGATCACGGACTGGATCCAAAGCTGTTTAATGAAGCTGTGAGAGAATATTTATTTTCGTGTTATCATTTTCTTAGTTATTTGTTTTATTAGGTTAATGCACCAAATGAAAATAATAATGTTGAGGCCGGATATTCGGTAAAAACATCCCTCATTGCTTCTTCTTTAAATATTGGTGACACTAGTTCAACAAATCCAAATGGCGAAAAAAGTTCTGTCAATGCAAACTGCTCCATAAAAAAAAAAAATTTCAAAATACTACTAATAAAAACAAATGTATTTCATGTTTTGTTGACAAACTATCGGAGAAAGATGAAGTGGAACTAAACGACGCATTTGCAGAGTTTTTTTTGGTTGTAACATTCCGTTAATGTTAGTCGACTCGCTCCATTTCAAAAAGTTTATAAAAAAAATGCGCCCAGCTTATATTGACAAGCTACCTGGAAGGAAAGCACTGTCAACAACGCTGCTGGATAATGCATATGATAAGTGCTTTTTGACAGTAAAGGCATCTATGGGTTCAGAATCTGTGCTATTAATTGATGGCTGGAAAAATTGCTCTAATAATAGTAAAAATGTTTTCTTATTGCAATGTTGCACAACGCCAACGGCGAGCAAGCATTCTTACAAGCTTGGGATTTGACGGGCGAATCAGAGACAGCAGAAAAACTAGCCGATATTGTTACTGAATCTGTTGACTTGGCTAAAGATATGTATTCAACAGATGTGTATGCGGTTGTGTCGGATAATGCTAGCGCTATCTTAAAAATGGGAAGAATAACTGAACATTTTATTTGGCATAGTAACTGTAGTAGTCAAACTGCCAATCTTCTTGCAAAAGATGTATTACATAGGGAATTAACAATAAAAGTAACTTCAATTTTAAAAGAATTTAAGCAAGCAGATTTTGGGAAGAGTCTTGTTGATAGAGGTGGAAAAAGAATCAAACTTCCCTGTGATACAAGATGGTGCTCTTATCGCGATGCGTATAAGAATTTAATTGAAAATCTTCCTTATATGAAATTTGTTGTGGCAGAGTCAAAAAATAAAAAAATAAAGCAAAGCATAACATCACTTATTTTTGATGATGATTTCATGGACGAAGTTCAAGACAATATACAGCTGATGGACTCCATATGTGCGCTTATCAATAAATGTCAATCATATACTTGTTCAATAGCTGATGCAGCAGACATGTGGTTAAATTTAAAATTACCACCAAAGTTTGAATGGGAGTTTTCTGAACAATTAAAATCACGGAAAAAGATGGCGCTAAACGAATATGCTTTAACGGCTTATTATTTGCACCCAAATTTTGATAACAAATTACTGAACAGTGATCAGAATGATGTGGTTTGCCAATTGCTGTTTAAGAACTTGAATGGAACTGGTATTGAAGAGTGGGATAGCTTCATTAATAGAACCTCCTTTTTCAAAATGCTTTACGAAAAAGGCATAGAAAAACCTTTAGTATTTTGGAATATGGCAGAAATGAAGCATCCAACATTGGCAAGATTTGCTAAAAAATTATTGAAGATACCTGCTTCTTCCGCTCAAATTGAACGTGTTTTTTTCAGCTGGGCACATGTCCACTCATCAACACGAAATCGCTTAACTTTTGACCGATCAAAGAAGCTTCTTTACCTATATTATACGTTAAGGATTAACGATATTTGTACAGAAGATGACTTTTAAAATATATTTGTGAACTTATAATAATATATATTTACAGCCCTATTCTGGAAACTTGATAATAGTCAACCAGTATTTTTATTATTTGTTTGTGTTTGTTGTAATTTTTTTATTTCAAAACAAAATTTAAAGCTCAAAAATAATAAATGTTGATAAAAATTGTCAACTGCTTTTCAGATATTGACAATTTCATCAAAAATGTTGTTTTTTGAGCTTAAAATTTTGTTTTGAAATAAAAAATTACAACAAACACAAACTAATAATAAAAATACTGGTTGACTATTATCAAGTTTCCAGAATAGGGCTGTTAAACTTTAAAGCAGTTGAAGCTGAAAACATTTATATTTTCCTTTTTCCTACCATAGCCTAGTGGTTATAGCTTGCACGTATTACAATAGGGCAAACAGAAACAGTTTTATTATTTGAATGTATTAACAATAATTTTTATTTAATTTTATTTTTATTTCTTTGATATTTTTTAACTATGAAACTTTTTTCTATATATTTATTTAAAAATGAAAAATTAATTGTCACAATGAATTTACAAAAAGCAATTAGACAACAATAAATAAAATGAATATTTTAGAATTAAAAAACAAAACATTCAAGTTACATGTGTCTTGATTTAGACGTATCTGGACTAAGACGTTCTATTATTAATTAACTTCACCGTCCTTATACTCTCCGAAACAATTTCACCATCCTCCATTGCCGATTCGGGTGACTTCGCTTCTGTATCGAAGGATGAAGAGTTTTCATCAGATTTAGGTTTATTAATAGATTGATTCGAATTGAATTCAACCTTGATTAGAATTTTACCACCATTACTAGCACATCCCACATGATTTTTTGTGGGATTTATGATTTCTTTAATAGTACTTATTGGATTAAATTTTTCGTTAAAGTTTCTTTTTGGCAGCCATTTCAGCTGTGGTCTGTTGCGCCTTGAGATATTCAATTTTTGTGCCATATGGACAGAATTCCATAACTTGCGCGCCTCCTAGTGATTTGAATTTTTCTGCAACCGAGCGCTCCTTAGCTGTAGGCTTAGTAAGGATTTTTTTCTTCCACTTGTTTGCTTTGTTTGTCACGTGCAGATGGCATGGACAGTAAAGACTTTAAACATCAATATGGAAAAAAAATATATACATTACTGGATGTTCACATATTATCTACATAAAAGTTTTTATTTTCAAATAACGCACCATCAAATCATTTGATCCATCATTACATCCAAACTCCTTCATTGATTTAGTGGTAGTGAAGTCAGACTTAATATTTTGACATAAATGCCCTTCATACATATCTAATTCAACTATATGGGCATCTATAAAACAAAAAATTTTTTCAAATAATTGCAATTTTACACAACTTACACTTTTTTTGGCAGCTAACCCATCATTGACAATCTCTTTGTACAGCTCAAGTCAATAGCCGGCTCTACTGAAATCACCTCGCATCCCACTTCTTTGCCTATAGGGCCTTTTAAAGAAAATTGCCAACCTTCTCTATGAATTTTGTAGAAAAAATGGGTAGCACCACTGCGCTGGAAGATATCGTCTGCAATGCGCTTGCTGCACTTTCGCGTCGGCTTCTGCCAAATATAAGAACCGTCAATGAAAAACAGCTCTCATTCAGCCGTTGTTTTAAGACGAAAGAACTCATAACTTACATCTTTCCGGGTGCATAACATTGGGATAATCCGCTGAGGAGTCTTCCTTTGAACTCCCTAAGAAATAAAAGAATAATAGTAATAAAATGAGCAGGAGAACAACTAATGATCCTGCATTACCAAGGAAAATTTTTGTTCACGTAAATGGTTATTAATGGTTATCTTGCTCATTTTTTTACTTTTCACCATTATTATTTGATTTTTTCTTGAATTTGTTGAAAACTTCCTTTTTGAAGTTCCTTTCCTTTTTGCTCGCTTTATTTAGGTTGTTTTTCCAATCAATAATTTTTCATCTGACATAAATTGCCATCTGACATTAATTATCGACACGTCGCTAAAAGCAATTGTCTACACGACATTGTCGACACCGTCGACAATAGTATTGTCGACATCATGTTCTCTACGCCGCACATCGCTGCTCCTGACTTTGCTTTTCTAAACTTTGTAGCTCTTAATTGCTCAATTGCTCTCCTAATTCTGTTATTTTTTCTATAAATTCTGAAATTAATAGGTTGTTCTGTGCTATTGAACTAAATTCATTTAGCATTTGCTGTAGTGTTTTTGGATTGGGGTAAGATTTTACCAATAAAGATTTTAACTCAATCAATGTCGAAGGTTTATTCAAACGTCCAAGTATACTTCTCACTTGGGTTGTTAATTTAAAATTGTAGACATATTTAATAAAAATAGCCTTATCTTCATCTTTTACTTAATCATGAAGCAATTTTGCTTTCACTATGAAATCCTCTAACTCTGCATAAACTCCTTTAAAAACTGGTAGGTTTTTACCTACTACATTTATGTCAAAACTTGACATTTTTGGCAAATTATTTTCCTCCTCCCAAACTGATGATAAATCTAAATCAATTTTACGCTCTTTTCGTATAATTAAATTTTTTATGATTGCAATTAATTTGTAATAGTTTTTATTAAATAGTAATATTAAATCTTTAAAATTTTCAAATGACTCATATTTTGTTGTTTCGTTTTTTAATATTTTAATTTTTTTGCAACTTTTCGTTTTTATATTCTTCATTATAAATTCGATTTTACCTTTTTCTTAAATTTTTCAAGAAACATTATGTTTTCTTTAATTATGTCCATAAATTTATGTCATGTCATCAAAACATTAAAATTTTTAATTTTTTTATTTCACATGAATCACCCTGTGATTTCATAGTGCCAATAAATCATGCATGCCAACATTTAAACGTGTGTCTGCAATGATTGATTGCGAATAAGAGTACAAAGAAAAAGTAAAACTGACGTTTCAGTTTAATGAATGAAAAACATAATGGCGGTAGTTTTCGCGTAGTAGAAAAAAGTTTATTTTTTTACAAGTGTCGGCCGCGACTTGAATAATATAAAAAAAGGTAGTTTTTATTATAATCCGTGCGTGTAATTTTCGTTTAGCATATATTCGCTAAATATATGTATTTAATTGAATTTCAAGTGTAATGTGTCTAGCAACAAAGTAACAAAAAAAATATATGTAAAAGTAAGAAATGTTGTTGTTGTTGTTGGCGAAAATGTTGTTTCCTAAAATTTTGCCAAGTGCTTGTGTGTGCGTGAAAAGAAGTGCAACAAGTTGTTATTAAAAAGAAAAAAATGCAAGTTTCGTGTTTGCCGTTTTGTGTACAAAAATCAATAATAAAGATAAAAAAATATGGATTTACTTCGTTGTATTGTATTTTATTTCTTCATATTAAAAATTTCCAAAATATAAATTTCAATTAAAAATAAAGTTTAAAAAGTAAAAAAAGTTGTTATTTATTTATTTATTGGCCAAGCAAGGCAATTTACTTATTCTAACAGGTTTGTTTATTTTTTTCTTTTTTTTTCGTTCTCCCATTTCCTTGTTTTAGTGTTCGAAGATATGCAAATCAATGTGGGCGTAATCCGCCCACCTGATCGACATGAATTCAATAACACGTCAAAAAGAAAAGGAGAGAAGAAAAGAAAAAAAGGAACTTACATGCTAACATATTTTATACATAGTAATATAGCTATGAATTCTATTTGATAAGATTAGGAGAGATCTGAGAAGGGAATAGGGAATTGGACTGGCTATATAATGCTAAGACAATAGCATTTAATTCTTAATGTCTAAAAGGACAATAAATGAAGATCCCAGGATTATTGGGCTTTTAGTAGGGAAAAAAGATTTGGAGAGGGCATGCTTAATTATAGATTAAGATTTCAAACCTAGTTGCTTGAAGGAAGGTATTATGACGGAAATAGGGACTTGGAAAGATTTTTCTTAAAAGTTAATTTAGACATAGGGGGTGAATAGTACCCGCTGATATTATTGAATTCTCTACAGCACCTATTTATCGGCTCATTTCTTGCGTAGACAGTGTGATGTTGATATTCATTTAATAGTCGTGTATGCCGTGTACGTCTAATCGGGTCATTAAATCGTATCTTGTTTGATATATACTCGCTATCAACAACACCGTTAATGACATCGAAGGTAAAACATGAACTAAGTAAAGTCCTTCTTGATGAAAGGGGCATTAAATTCAGAAGGCTAAGCCTAAAATCATAAGGTGGCAATATATTGTACTCACGGGGGTTATACGTGTCCCTAAGCGCAAAAAGCAGAAATTGCTTTTGAATAGATTCAAGTCTTTCACTGTGTGATTCGAAAGCAGGATTCCAAATAATGCATCCATATTCAAGAATAGGGCGCACTAACGCGCAGTATAAAGCTTTCGTGACCCAAACATTTTTGAACTCTTTTGCACGCCGTTTTATAAAACCGAGTAGTTTGCTGGCCTTAGATACAATTTTATCATAATGTAAGTTGAAACGCAAATTGTTGTCCAAGTCTACACCGAGATCAGCAATATGGTTAACTCTTTTAAGTTCAATGCTATTGAGGAAGAAACTGTTATTTGTTACCAAATTTTTACGGGAGAAGGTTATTACGCAGCATTTCTTAACATTAAGATGTAGTTTATTTTGATTGCACCAGTGCTCAAGAGATGACAGTTTCGACTGTAAGTAAATTACATCTGTTTCCGATTTAATGACATGGTACATTTTTAGGTCGTCTGCATACATTAGATGTGGGATATCGCAAAGAATATCAGATAGGTCTGAGATAAAAATATTAAAGAGAAGTGGACCAAGGTGACTACCTTGTGGTACGCCGGATGTAACTAAAATCTGTTTGGATAAGGTACCTTGAAATTTTACGAACTGAGACCTGTCGTGGAGATAGGACTTCAGCCAACTGAGCAAAGATCCTGAGATACCAATCTTTTCCAATTTGGAAGCCAAGATATCATGATCGACTCGATCAAAAGCTTTGCTAAAGTCGGTGTATATTGCCTCCACTTGATGTCCTTTTTCCATTTTACTTAAAACATCAGAGATCATAGTCATTAGATTTGTTGTGGTTGATCTACGTTTACGGAAACCATGTTGCTGTTCGTTGAGTAAAGGATTTATAATAGATGTTAGTTTTGCGCATATAATTTTTTCGAACAATTTTGGAATAGCCGATAATATGGCGATGCCTCTATAGTTTTCAACAGACCTTTTATCGCCATTTTTATATATTGGTGTTAGATGAGATATCTTCCAATACGATGGAAAAGATCCTTGGAGTAGAGATTTGTTAAATATTATATATAAAGGCATGATAAGTGTGTCCTAACATCGGACTAGTAAGTGCGGGGGTAACAAGTCTGGGCCGGGTCCTTTATTTGTATCAATTTCTTTAATCGCATTAGATATCTCATCACACGTTAGTTGGATATGATTAATTATAGGGCAAATTCCTGAAAACGGAGGGGAACTATAAGTATTACTTGTGAAAACACAGAAAACTTCTTTAAAATAGTCTGCATATAAGTTGCTTATTTCATGAGGGTTGGAGGAACTGACATCACCTTTAAACATAGAAGATGGATAGCCACTAGATTTTCGCTTCATGTTAACGAAGTCAAAAAATTTTTGTGGCTCTTGGACAATTTTCTCGCCGATAAGTTTAGTGTACAACTTATACGCTTCTTTTGACTTGATTGAGAACTCTTTAGATAGCTCGTCATATCTTAGCTTCAGTTCATCGCTTACATTTTCGGTGTTTTTGAGAAGTTTGTAAATTTTGTTTCTTTGGTTTCTCAAAAATCTGAGATTTTTGTCTAGCCATGGCTCCGAAAGCTTATTCTTTTTCTTTATTTTTGGCACATAGTTTTCGATAGCAGTAAAAATGTGCTGATAAAATCTTGAGACAGCGCTGTCTAAATCTATGTTGGATAGAATATTATTCCAGTTTAGAGCATTTAGATAACATTTAATACTTTCGTAATCGGCGTTGAGGTAATCGTATGCAATAGAGTTATTATAAGACTGGGTAAAAGTAATGTCGTTAGCAGAGAAAGCAACTGTTAAATCTGTATGGTGAACAGTATTAGTAAATAAATTTTCTGCTTCAGTGCATGGACTAACCTTCACTTCATCGTACGAGTTTGTAAAGATAAGGTCCAACCATCTGCCATTTTTATTTTGTTCAGAAGAAACTTGTTGCAGATCGTTGCCATAAAAGGTACTAAAAAATGAGAAATCTATGGCATTAGTAAGGTTAACAGGAAGAAGATACTTGTCATTTTCATCAACAACAAAAGTGATATTTGGCCGGTTGAAGTCACCAAGAATAACAACCTTATCTTCCTCTTTAAGAGTGAATGTAAAGGAGGACAGTGTTTCACATAGCTCATTGTATGTTGTTTCACTTGAGCCGGGAGGAATGTAAACGACGCCTATGTACATAAAAAGATTATTTCCTGAATAGACTTTAATTATCAGGTGATCAAAAAGTTTATGGGTATGCGTATCTATTAGCTCACTTGAAAGAGAATTATGAGTTGCTATGAGAACTCCACCTCCTCTAGAAAGACCAGTAGAGGAGTAATCCCGATCGTTTCTGAAGACAGTCCAATTACTGTCAAGAATTTCTTCATTATTGAAGGTATCATTTAACCATGTCTCAGTGAATACTAGAACATTGAAGTGACATGATTTGGCGTCAACATAAAGTTTATTTAATTTGCTTCTCATGCCGCCGCAGTTATGGTAAAATATATTTAAGAAATGGGAGTTAGGGACGATAATATTGTTGTTGATCTTTACGCGATTTTTGAAGAAGGGAGACATGTTTAGTCCTGACGTGAGCACCATAGGTATCAAGATCCGCCTTGACTTGATCGATCGTCACGCCGAGTTAGTCGTGAAAACGAATAAATAAGTTAAGCAAGTCATCAACATCGGTAGGCAGACCTTCTTGCTGAATTAAAACTTTAAGATTAGTTTTAGTCTTGCCTTCAATGCATGTTGAATCAGGGGCTTTGTGCATGTAGGCGAGATACAGACGAACGTTATTAAATACACTGTTCTCTCTAAGGCGAGAAAGGGCATATCTGTTCTCAGTGTCTGCGCAAGAATTTAACGTTAATTTGACTCTTGGTGGTAGTAGAGGGTCTAGGAATTACTTCGGACTGACAGGTTGGTTCGAGGGCTCAATTATAATTGGATCAGATGGAGATGGGCTTAGAGTATGAGAGTGCACGAAATTAGGATAGGATGTACTGTGGATTTTAGGTGTATTTTTAATGTAGAGGGAGTCAGATTCAGGGTTAAGGTTAAACGAGACGCGTTTAGATTTTAATGATTTTTGAACGGAAGAGGTTAGAGGAATTGAAGTATGTTTTGGAAAAGGAGAAAATTTGGGAAAAACATTTGTTTTATAAGACCAGTTACTATCTGGCAAAGGTTTATTAGGAGCATTACTTTTATTAGACTTATAGTTAAACTTAGAAGAATAAACATTATTCGTAGGATTACTCATTATTTTAATTTTATGATGAACATTGCCATCATTAATTGATGCTTTACTTTTAATAGACTATGAATTAAGCTTAGTGGAATTATCATTATTTACAAGCTTACTCATAGTTCTATTTATATGATGATCATCTTTAATATCGCTGCTATTTCTAGGTGTCTTCAGCTTCTTCTCAGGGTTGTCTATCCACTCGGAGATTTTCCACTTACCATGCATCATTATGCCACCAGAGAGAAACATCCATACATATTGAGTTGGAATGTCCAACTTAAAACTGCAGAATTTTCTGGCCTTGATGGACATTTTTATGCAGTCAGAAATTGCGAAACCAAATTTTTTCTGAAAATAATTACGCATCCAGGATACTGCAGTTTTTACTGGGAGGCCCTTAACAAACAATGTCGTTTTTAGTCTATCATTCACACTCTTCAGCTTTTTGATGCGGTTATCCCATTCAGATGATGTCCATGATGTTCCAAACTTATGGATCAATTTGCGCGGTGAAGCCACAGGAATAGCAATAGGTGGCCCCATTTCTTTATCAGAGAGAGACGCCGGTGGTGAGCGCAAAGAATGAACCAGTGAAGTAGGATCGGTAGCTTCTATGATTTCTTCAAAGATAGAAGAAGCGTTATGATGGGGTGATTCTGGGATGTTCTGAACTCTTTCTGCGATACCCGAAATATTTCATGATCATCACTCATTTAATTTACCTTATGGTATAAAACTTCAATTAGTGGATCTGGCTGCTGAGGTGGTGGTAAAGTTACCCTTGAATTGGATAGTATCATGGTGTCGACGTCCATTCTAAGAACAGCGAGATTTTCCGATATGTTTTGTATTGTACGTTTTTCGTTGTCAGTTGTTTTATATTTATGCGTTAAAGAGTCATTGATTTTGGTTATCGCGGTTTCAAAAGATGACACATTATTTTTTAAATCAGTTATGGTGTCCGTGACTGTTATAAGGTTACTTGATAGTTTGAATATTTTTGTATCCAGGTCAAATTTTGCGGATTCAATAAAGCTGCTGAGATCTTCGGCAGTTTTTAAGACCCCATCGACCTTAGTAACTTGCTCACTTATTTTTTTTAAACATTGTTTAGTGTCAGACCGTAGCGAGTTTGTTTTATCACTTAGGCACTTTACTGCAAGAAGGACGTGTGAGAGTGAAATATCCTTGCACTCATCGCAGTAAAATGAAAAGATCGCAAGGTAGTCATTTAAATATGTGAGACTTCTCTTAGATAAGCCTATACAACAAGCGTGGAAAGATTTATCACACAGGCCCTTGCATGCCACCTTTGTTGCATTGTGGTCTTCCACGGTGCATAGAGATGAAGCACAGCTTTTTTCCATATTTAAATGCTTTTTTTTTTTAATTATTTTTAGCGTAACTAGGTCAAAATCGGTAAATTGCTTTAATAATAAGTTCTAGCCGAATGAATAACAGTTATTTATTGTTGTTTTGGTTTATTTTTATTTTTTTGATTATTGTTTATAGTTTATTTTTGGTGTCGCACTGGATTGTCACAAACAAATTATTTTGCTGAATTGCAATTTGACACTTAATTTATTCTTGCGTTTTTTAATTCTTTGCGTTTTTCGCAATAATTAATTGTTGTAACTGGGTCAACAGAACTCGCACAGAGAGTTAGGGCTTTTATATTTGTTTTTGTATTAAGAACGGTGAGCGAGGTTGCGGAACTATGTAATAACACGTCCGATCGGTTTGACTTCTTGAATATGAATTTCCTCAGTGTTTTACCGTCGGCTTTTTATTTTTTATTGTTTTCTTCAGTTATTTATTGGGAATAAATGTAGCAACTTAAATTAATAAATGTAAAGTAAAAATTTTTCATTTTTGTTGTTTTAAAATTAAACAATATATTGGAGACAAGTATTTTTCTTTAGTTTTTGTTGCCCTCGTAGTGACTTTTCAGTTGGAACTCCAGTTCGTCGATGTTTTCCATAGTCCTGGCTGCTTAAATCTGCATGTCAATGGTACATGGTACGCGTCAATTGTAACAATCAGGTACGTGCTCAGGCACATTCTGTTTTGCCGTCGGCAAACTCTTATTGCCGTGAGTTGGCAGAATCGCCATGTAATGTGTTTCGTTTGTTTTTATAAAGGACCTGCCTAATAAGTTGCCGGCGCTTAAAAATGCCACTGGCTCTAATTACTTGTTTAAAAATGCACTCAGGCTTTTGAAAAATTAAGTCAGCTGATTGAAGCTTGTTAAATTAATGATCTTTATTTCGAGACTTCGGTGTTTATAAAGTTCAATAACGGTAATTTTAAGTTTCTAAATCATATACAAAAATGTGCATAATATTAATACATAGTGTTCAATAATATAATTACTTAAAAGTGCGTGACTGAAAAGTAAATATTAACTTAATGAGTAAGTGCGTAATGCAAATAAATATAACTAATATAATGACAGTAAAAGTGCACGAGTGAAAGGAACAGAACATTAACTTAGTGCGAAAGTGCGTAATGTAAAATAAATATATAACCACGGGTCATTGTGCGTGGTGAATAACAACATACATAGTTACAGTGCAATCAATAAGTTTGCGTACAGTTGGTTGCTTAACTCGGTGCGCACTACAATTACACGTGTTACCTACTGACCATCTGTTGGTTTTGATGCAGGATAACTCATGTGTAAGGAGTTTACATGTGGTGAGAGAAATACGAAGGCTTGCGTTGTCTTAAGATAGTTGTTTGGTAGTACCTGTACGAGCAAGTTCATCTGCTTTGCAGCTACCTAGAAAATCCTTATGTCCAGGAACCCAGCAAAGAAGAATTTGAAGCTGCTCTGCCATCTCGTTTAGAGATCTGCGGCAGTTGAGAACTGTTTGATATGTTATTTCAACAGTTCTTAGGGCTTTTAAAGTGGCTTGACTGTCAGATAGTATACAAATATCCATGGAAGATATCTCATTCACCTGAAGCAAAGTTAACGCTTCATTTATAGCACCGATTTCAGCTTGAAATACACTGCAATGGTCAGGAAGCCTGAAGGCTAAATTAATATTTAATGCTTCTGAGTAGACTCCTCCACCTACTTTTCCATTTAGTTTTGATCCATCAGTAAAGATCTCAATGACATTGTGAGGTGGTTTCAAACTACGATAAGTAACGAAAAACTGCGAAGTTTATGAAAAAAAATTAATCGCACATTAAGCCGAATGCAAACGAGCTCCAGCAAACAGGACCCGAAAAAAAATTGTTATATTTGTCAATAAAGTAGCTGATATGTATCGAAACTTACCTGAGTCTTAACTATAATGTACCTGAAACATACCCAACAAGTACCTTGAAAGACACTTGAAATAGTACCGTAGTAACTCTGTATTATGTCAATAAAGTGTTCAATAAACTGACGACTCCCCGAATCGGTCTTCGTTCGTACATTGTGCCTGCCCAAGGTGTTCCAGAACTAGTACTTCTTTCGATGCAGAGATCCGACATTTACCGACACGGGCACCGGACATATATCAGCTACATTATTGACACAAAATATGAAATTGTTTCTCGGAATCCTTTCAATTTGTCTGTTATTAATTTTTGCCACAAAAATGGGTCAAATTACCTATAGTGCATAGGTAAGAGAACTTAAAATGTAAGGTAAAATAATCTTTATAAATCTTAGTGAAATACCATCATCGACGAAAGTATTTGATTTAATTCACATATTTGTCATTATAACATCACTTTCATCAACATTAGAAAACGAAAATTTATCAACCTCACAAAACTGGCGCCCACAATCATTAACATCTGCAGTAGAATTAAAAAGAAAATAATTGCTTAGAATATTAGGGTCAATTGCGCACTTCTGTTTATCTCTACTTATAACACCAAGATTACGAATATTATTTTAAAGTATTTTGGAAGGAAGTGAACAATCTATTTTACGATGAAAAAAGGTTTTTTGCATATCTGATTATAAAAATAGTTTCATTTCGAGCCAGCTTGAATTACGCTCAATTAAAGTTCAAATGATATATTTTCCATATATTATAAAGCTTATTTCTTTTGTTTATAGCTTGTCTTACGCTAGAGGTATACCAAAGACAGGATTTATTGACAATTACTTTATGACGGAGGGGAATAAAATTTTCAAAATCAGTAGAAATCTGAGAGGCAGGAACATTTAATTTATCGTAAATAGAAGGACAAGACCAACAGTCATACCAACAAATTTTAGGCATAAAATCATACAGTGAGGAATAATCAACAGAGTTTTAATCGCGATACGTAATTGTCAAAGGAACATAACTGCGACAATTACTTAAATTAATGGTACAAAAAAATTGATCATGGTCGGATATAAATGAAATATGATCAAAAAGTAAAAGTAATGAAGCATCAGCTAATATGAAGACATAAATTATACTTGGTTGACCATCAGGAGCATATCGAGTTGGAGTTAGCGAACAAACAATTGTCATTCCTGCTGAGCTTACTTCATTTCTGAAACAATCCGAATAGTTGTCTGTTGTAACCAAGTTCACATTAAAATCACCACAAATAGTGTAGAAGTAATAGTCAATAATACGTCTTTTTATGTCAGTTAAAAAGGGTTCCAAACTGTTACACCGATTAGGATTATAAACACAAGAAATAAAAAGTTTGTGAAAATCAACTGAAAATTCAATATCAGTGGCGTCATTTTACCAAAACCGTAGGAGGGGGGGAGGCGAGAATTTAAATGACATAATAAGATTCTTTTCGTAAAACATAACATTTAATAAAAACATGTCCGTAGAAGGGTTAAAATATTTGATGTACATTTTTTATATTATATATTTTAATTGATATTAAATTAACACTCAATTAACACTCAATTGATACATAGTCATAATCATTGCTCAGTTACTTGTTGCTAGTTATTTATCATTTAAATAACGGAACATTTTTCTTGTACTTTTTAAGCTAAGATAAAAATTTAAATGATTAAATTTTGCATTGCATTGTTGAAGATTGAAGACTTCGCTTCGTTTAAATTTTCGCACCCGCTGACAAAAAAGCTTTGTCTGCGTGAAACATTGGTGACCCCGCAATCGAAAAAAACATTGAATATTCAATAAATTCGACTCCTTCGTTCAAATAAATTCGCTTCTTTTCTGCTTTTTACTAAATTGCTGCGCTCTCGCGTACCGTTCCATTATTTTTTGTAAACTTGTTTCGATTCGGGTACATAGATACCGCAATGGCAACGGGAAACAATTCAGGAGATGTAAGCGCTACAGCAGCCCAAATTCACCTGTAAGTGTTTCATTTCTTGAAAAGAAAACTATTGCATTAAAAACACAGCTGGTTATTTTGGATAAACAGCTAGCGCCCGATGATTTGGATAATTTTGATGTTGCTGACCTTTCTGTTCGACTTGATTTACTGGAGCACAACAGAAACTTCGATAGCGTGCAATCCGCACTAGAGGAGCAGGACAGCACAAAATTATGCAGCAACGTGGAATCAGCATTTAAAAATTTATATCTGGAAATTAAATCAAAATTGATGCGTAAATTAAATACTGTTTAGTGTACAGACTCCAGGCATTCATCAACTGTTCGTCAAATATCGATGGATGATCCTCCGCTTTCGTTCCTGATATCGCACCGCAAATGGCTTCCTGAGCTGCAAATTACGAAATTAAGCGGATCATATACGGATTGGCCAGACTTCATCGCAATGTTCAATACCATCATCGAACAAGGTTCCGATATAAGCAGAATCGAGAAATTTCAACATTTACGTGCGAGTCTAAGAGGGGCGGCGTTGGACACGATTCGCTCACTGGAGCCAAGTGACGAAAATTATGATGAGGCGCTTAATCTTTTAAAAAATAGATTCGAAAATAAATTACTTAATTGCTTAATTACTTTCAGGCACACCTTAAGGAAATCTTTGGCGGCGAGTGACTCTGCTGCTAGCTTGCGAGAACTAAGTGACAAGGTCAATGTGAATTTACGCGCGCTTCAAAGTATGGGGTCCACAGAACAAATTTCAGTTGGACTCCTTCATCTGATATCTCACAAGCTTGATATCAAATCCCAAACAAAATGGGAGGAGAATTTTCCAGCGCAAGGGCTACCAAAGTGGTCATTTATGGCAGCATTTTTGGAGAAGAGGTGTCGCATGCTTGAAAATTTGGAAGCGGTCGTATCGACTTCATCATCAGTTTAAGGCAAAAGGTCCGCTCAACCTGGCGGCTACTTCCGGCTTCATCACGACCATCTAAATGTTTTTTTTTTGTAATTCGAATGAACACTGGATATATAATTGTTCAGAGTTTCGTGATCTTTCGCCAACTTTGCGCTACCAGGACGCAAAACGGCTGTTATTATGCCTCAACTGCTTGGGCAAGGGGCATACGTTGCAAAAGTGCAAGTTAGGACACTAACGTCGCTGTATCAAAGCATCACTCGTTACTTCACATTGGCGTGAATTCCACAACTTCGGATGCAGCGCATGTCGACACTTCCCATACAAGCACTTCAGTATCAGCACAGTTGTCACTCATCTCTACACTGTGAAGCCCACTTCCTGAAGTCCAAAGTTTTCCTTCTGAAAATATTGTGCTACTTGCCACAGCAATTATTCTCGTCAAAGATCGCGTTGGATGCCTCGTTCCATGCCGCGCGCTCCTTGACTCTGCCTCACAAATCAATTTCATAACCGCGCGCTCAGCACACAATCTGCAGCTTCAATTAAAATCAGCATTAACACAAATATCAGGAATAGGAGAAGCAAATTTCGTTGCTGATAAAACTGTTAACATTTTCGCAACATCACTAGCAGGTGATTTTACTTTGTCGTTTGCAGCTATCGTCACTCAAACCATCACAGACTATCAGCCAATTCTTGATATCAACATTGAAGGATGGAACATTCCAAATAACATAAAGCTAGCCGATCCATTATTTTATAAATCGCATCGTATTGATATTTTGATATGGTTGCTGTATCGGTACTTCGTTATTCTTCGACCTTATGAGCGTTGGCCAAATTCGTTTGTCAAACAGTTTACCGATTCTTCAAAAAACTAGACTTGGATGGGTAGCTAGTGGCGGGGGCTTACATTCATACCGCAAATCGTCTTCGCTTGCAGCTAATCAAGTGCAATTCGTCGACAATGAGGATGACGCAAACTTATATGCCCTCGTGAAGCAATTTTGGGAAATCAAGACCAGCTCCTCTGCTACATGCTTCACGCAAGAAGAAATCAATTGTGAGCATCATTTTCAGGAAAATTATGTTAGGCTTGATTCTGGTGAGTACGCTGTTCGGCTCCCTTTTAAAAAAACCTCGATGCGCTTGGCGATTCCTACTCATAAGCGCTACATCGGTTCAAAGGCTTTGAAAGAAAGCTATTGCATAATCCTGGTTTAAAAAATAAATACTCTTCCTTTTTAAATGAGCATAAGGAATTGCAACATATGTCGTAGGCTTAATTAGACCCAGGCATCACTACTTATTTCTTGCCCCACCACTGCGTCCACAAAAGTAATAGCACCACAACAAAGTTGAGGGTCGATTTGACGGCTCGGCCAAAAACGACTTCTGGCATTTCGCTTAACGATGCGATGATGGCTGAAACAACCATACAGCCAAAGTTATTTAATGCGCTTTTGCAATTTCGTTTCTTTAAAGTGGCTCTGACTGGTGACATATTCAAGATGTATCACTGAGTCCACGTCCTGCACCGTGATAATATGTTGCAATGTATTCTTTGGCGGGATAGCCCTGAGGATGAAATAAAAATATTTTCTCTCGATACAGTGACGTATGGCACAAAACCTGCAGCCTTCTTGGCGATTCGCGCCATGCACCAGTTGGCACTTGATGAAAAGCAGTCCTACCCTCTTGGCACAAAGGTATTGCGCAGGGACTTTTACGTAGACGATCTCATCTCTGGAGGTGACACAATTGAAGAGGCTGTTGAAATTCGTCAACAGATAACTCAGCTTTTGCAACGTGGAAAGTTTCCAATCAGAAAATGGTGCTCCCCTGAGGCTCTTGAAGGCGTTCCACAGGTAGATCGCGAGCAGTTTTTAAAGTTTGATGTTGGTACTGATTTCACCAAGGCACTCGGCCTGATATGGGATCCAAAAGCTGATAATTTCATTTTTTCGTTTACGCCCATCGATGGAATCAAGCGCATCACTAAGCGCGCCATTCTTTCTTTTATAGCACGGCTTTATGATCCCTTGGGGCTCATAGGACTATTATCGCAAGGGCTAAAATATTTTTGAAACAAATGTGGAAAAGGCAGATACATTGGGATGAAAGCCCTCCACAGGATTTACATTCGAGTTGGATAGAGCTTCGTTCAGAATTTGATATGGTTTAAAATTTTAGTTTTCCTCGTTACATATCTATACCTAATTCTTCATTGCAGATACATGGGTTTTGCGACGCAAGTCTTGCCGCATACGGAGCATGTGTATATGTTCGTTCGGAGTACAACGGAGAAGTTAAGGTAAACCTACTCTGCTAAAAGTCGAGAGATTCGCCATTGAAGGCACTTACCGTGCCTAAGCTAGAGCTTATCTGCTGCTTTACTGTTTGCTGAGCTACTCATATCGATAAAATCAACGTAACTTTCACTACTAGCACATTGCAGCATCTATTGCTGGTCCGACTCGACTGTAGTACTTTCATGGCTGCTTGAGGAATCTTCTAATTTCAACATTTTCGTTTGTAATCGAGTAAGTCGAGTTCCATCACTTACAGATGGCATGCTGAAGCACCATGTGCCAACAACTGAAAACATAGCCGACATTTTATCAAGGGGTGCATATCCTATAGATCTTTTATATCTATCGCTCTGGAAGCAGGGGCCATCATTTTTGCACGAATCAGAGGGGCATGGCCGAAAGAACACAGCTTGATCGCAAAGCTGCCTGAGCGTTGACGAAATGCTTTGGTTGCAACGTCTGGATTGGTAGATTTATCGCTCGAGTGCAAGCATCACAACGAATTTGGAAAGCTACAGCGGATATTTGCCTATGTCTCCAGATTTTGGTAGAGAAAAGACAAGGAGCAGCTCAGAACATTTGATGCTCTGACTCCCCATGATATTCAGTTAGGCACACGCTTATTACTTCGCAATATTCAGCAACAACAATTCTCACACGAATTAAAAACTCTACGAGCCAAGAAACAAATCTTCGAGCAAAGTTTTTTCGTTAAACCCTTTTGTCAACGATTTTGGAATTTTGCGTGTCGGTGGACGTCTGCAAAACTCAATGCTGGATTTTGACGCTCGACATCCAATAATATTTCCAAAGCAGTATAAAGTCAAAATTTCAATGGTTGAACATTTTCATCGGAAGTTGCTGCATGCTGGCTCTCAAAGTCTGCTGGCTTTAACTTGGCTACAATATTGGCCAATCGGCGGTCGAAAAGCGATCAGCAGCATCGTAAACAAGTGCGTTCAAGCCAAAAATTGTTGAGCACATCATGGCAGACTTGCCGCAAGAGAGAATATAAGCTAGCCGAACATTTCTCACCACTGGAGTCAACTTTTGCCAACTTCTTCGTTCCTGGCTGCTCTTAAGCGCTTCATTTGCACACGAGGCAGGCCAAAAACTGTTTGGTCTGATAACGCAACAAATTTCCTAGGCGCCAAAAATGAGCTGCAAGAGCTGAAGCATCTTTTTATGTCCCAGAGTCACATCGACGCAATTCAACAGCGGTACCTTGAAGATGGTATTGAATGGCGGATTATGGGAGGCTGCAAAGCTTCATTTTCATCGGGTTGTTAGATTGTTAATTTTAACATTTGAGGAGCTGCGCACACTTGTGTGCCAGATCTCCGCTATAATTAATTCTCGTCCTCTCTATGCACTTTCAGAAAATCCGGACGATTTGGACGTTTTAACACCGGCGCATTTTCTTATTGGTGCACCATTCACAAGCTTCGTTGAGCCGGATGTAACTTAATTCGACATCAGTCGGCTCAGCAGATGGCAAAGAGTTTGCTTCCTGCAACAAGCGTTTTGGTAAAATTGGAGCTCCAATTATTTGACTACTTTACAAGAGCGAATCAAATGGCAAGGTTCATCATACAATATTCGTGTGTGCTCCTGTTAAATGGCAACTCGGTCGAGTGATAGATACTATCCCTGGAGATGTAGTGTGAGTTGTGGTGTTGCGAACCAGCAATGGAATTACGAAGCGTGCAGTCCGAAAAATAGCTGTGCTGCCCATACACATTGATGATGTTGCAAGCCCTGATGTTGCAACGGGGGGGAGGATGTCCGCAGAAGGGTTAAAATATTTGATGTACATTATTGATATTATATATTTTATATTTGCCGCTGTGCGCTTTTACACTCAATTGATGCATAGTCATAATCATTGCTCAGTTACTTGTTGCTAGTTATTTATCATTTAAATAACGGAACATTTTTCTTGTACTTCTTAAGCTAAGATTAAAATTTAAATAAATAAATTTTGTATTGCATTGTTGAAGATTGAAGACTTCGCTTCGTTTAAATTTTCGCACCCGCTGACAAAAAAGGCTTTGTCTGCGCAAAGCAACATAGTTATACACATTTTTATACACACATATATGAATTTAATATATATTACTTTATACATATTATTCATATTAAGTCCATGGACTTAAAAACAAAAATAAAATTTTTAATCCATTAACGGAAAAAATATATATTGGATTTATTTCAGTGGATAACGACTTTAACGAGACCTTCCTTGTTGAACTTTTTTACCATTTCTGGTTCCACAGCCATCAGCATGAGTTGGCTTAAACGGTCGTCTTCCATTGTTGTACGAAGATACGACTTCACTCTCTTTAAAGTGGAGAAAAATCTTTCGTTGGATGCGGTAGTCACTGGCAGTGTCAAAACAATATACATAACTTGTATTATTTGTGAGATAGCTATTGGCATTTTTTTTAAACTCTGTACCATTTCTATGATTGATTTTGTTTTATTTTGTTTCATATATTCTCTCGCCAAAGTCAATTGGCTCCTTAGAACAATTTCATCAACGTGGGTGGAATACAGTTTAAAAATTGTATTATTTAAAAATGTTTCCGAATCAGGATCAAATGTTTCTAATATATTCATTAGCTCTGTGTTGTCTTGAAATCGCCATTCATACTCTGATCAAAATTTGTTAACGACTTTGAATACGCATATTTTCATCAAATTTCAGTGGTAGTATACTGCGTTGGCCAATTGTTGACATTACCAATGATTCCTTAAGCTTTTGAGCTACCTTAGCTACTCTGCTAGTAAAATAAAAAAATGGAATTTGAGATAACTTCTCTTTCATCCAAACACTTCCAAGCAACAGACAAATTATGAGCACGGCCCAATGCAGAAAACAATTTCGACGTAGGCAGAAAAGAGGTTTTGAACTGAAAATTATGAGCAAAGAATTGTTGCTTTTTTGCTGAAATTTTAATGTTAAATACTGCACTGTGAACTCTCGTGGAACTCTATAATAATGAGATCGTTGGTTTCCTCTGGCTCAGACACGAATGTCTTATAAACAAAACACAATCGTTCTTCTAAAAGCGGTGATGCCACGCTGCTTATATTGCGATATAATTTTGTCAAAATACGCGGCAACGGTGTTTATAAATCTGATTTAATCAGAAGATTAGAAGAAATACCATCGCCTTTCGTATCGGTGGTACTCTAGTCCATGACACAAACAACGATAACGGCTTGAATGTTGCGGTGAACTGTACTTTAGTCGGGGCAAAATTATATGTACCGTAAAAATTATATAATTAGATTTTTTTGAATCAAAATACGAATTTACAAAATAACAGTGCATCGAAATTTTTCAGTGTATAATTCTACCACGATTAGATGATTTTATTGAATCGATTTATCGAATAATAGTATCTGATCCTTGGAGGGCCAATACCACTCCCCAGCACTACCCAATTGACACCGCTGTTCAATATTACCAGTTCAATATATTAAAAATTGAACGTCGGACCCAGAAGAAAAATTAATAAGCTTATATATTAAATGAGATTTGCAGTATGTAACAATCCCACCCCCTCTTTGTAAACCGTGTCATTTCTAAACACAGTATAACAATAGATGCTAAAAAAGTTATCTGGGATATTAAACCAAATTTTCATATGAAAAATTAACGAATTTATCGTGTAAGGAACACAATTTTTGCAAATTCTATTCCCACATGCCTTACTAAGAATTCTCTATTTTTTAGTTTACAACTGGGTCATGATACCCTACGAAATGCGGGACAAAGGCCCTGTTGAAACGTCAATTTCAGCCGCGCCACATCGAGACGGGTACCCATAAGGGACCTCGACGGCCGCGCGTCTAGAATTCCAGTCGAGGCAGCGAGGTGATAATATCATGAATAACATATTCATAATAATACCAAATACGCTAGCTATGATAAGACTTCATATTGAAATGAAATAACTTTTAATCTTAACAATAGAATAGTGTGAGGTAATAATAATCAGAATAAATATTAAATATACCCACGATATATGCGAAAAAATGGATTTAATCCAAAGAATATTATTACGTTTTAAAGATAAGTTAGATATAAGTATTGAAATAAACATGAATTTATAAACTAAAACACTTCAGAGTTGTTAATTCAGGCAAACCCGCTTGGCGCCGCGGGTAAGGATAGTTACCACGGCCTGGCCGGGGTCATCGTTCGGTTAAGTATAGGATGAAATAAGCATCTCCTTATTCAGGTAGTTCTCTAGGCCCCGCCTCAAATGTATTGCCAACTGGGAGAATTGAAATAGTTACATACATATATTTTCTTTCTTTTCATGTGCTCATGGACAAACACACACACTCTGGGAAAAGGCCAGCCGGTACCCGCTACCAACGGCACAAACAGGCGATTTTGCGGAGAAACCAACACGAGCACTAAGAAGAGGAAGCATGGCGTGGCATGCATGCGAGGTTATAAAAGGGCAAACAACGAACAATCTTGAGCTTTTTGTCTACCTCGAGTGTTAGCGACCAGACGTCTGGCGCAGTGAACGTGAAAAGATTTTCGACTGAGAGCGTCGACAGCGGAACAACATAACCGGCAACAGTAACGCCGACAGCATAGTGACCGAAACGGCAACAGCAACACCGACCGCGCAGTAACTGCGACGGTAAGAGTGAACGTCGACAGCGAAGCGACGGCAGCAGCAACAGAGACGTCGACCGCACAGTGGCAGCGACGGTAGCAGCGAGCACGGACAGCGCACAGCAGCGGCGGCGTCAGTGAACGCGGACAGCGAAAAATAAAGATCCTGACGTGGGCGGCGGCCCAGCGGAACAACTCTTCAGTAACTATAGTATCAAATAGTTCCCCTTATGGGAATCTTTATTTAATATTTTAATTTTTTATTATTGAAATGATTCTTTTTTTTTTTGCCGTAGAAATGTAAGAATACCTAAGCACAACATATAATTTTTAGAACATAGGAGGATACTTTTACACTCTTATTGAAGTTGCCAAGAATAAATAAGTGAAGATGCCTATCAACTAAAATAAGACGAACGTTGGGTTCCGTGGACCAGTGACGTGGAGGACAGTCAGCAATAGGGAAAATAGTAATGCCGAGGTTCCCAAAACCGTCAAGCCAGGTTCAAGAGATGAAACGACCAAAACTAGTGGACGCTTGTTTGGTGAACTCGGGGCCAGGGGTGGCCAGCCTCGTTTCTCACCAAACCTCTGGGCTACACGCTCGGAATTTACGGACGCTAGGTCGAACGTATGCAGTGGACGACGGACGGAACACTCAGTGATAGGAAGACAAGAGTAGGGTAGGGACGACTGTGGAAACGGAGGTCAGGGGTGGCCAGCCTCTGTCAACCCAGGGCGTCGAGAAAACCGGACACGACAGACACCATGATGAGCAGGGATAGAAGAACACAGGTTAGTACGTGAGGCAAACGCAAGTAGTATAGGATACAGGAGGACACAGGTGGTGAGCTTGGAGGCCAGGGAAGGCCAGCCCCTTGCTCGATCAAAGAGAACCTCGCGTCACACACTGCTTCGTTTCGGTCTCAGTGGCGGGTGAGTGGGGGCCAGGGGTGACCAGCCCCATTCGGTACCGACCTAAGACCTGCTAGGCCATGTGACGCCTTGAGTTTCGTCCACCGAAGGGAGGGGTTCAGTGAAGCTTAGGGCCAGGGGTGGTCAGCTCTTTGCTTCGCCGAATCCCTCGAATTCAAACCCGAAAATGTAGCTACCCGAAAATATCACACCATAATCTAGCCCGACCAGAGGGTTCGTACTAGAAGGCGTACACCCTAACCACGACCACGGGACCCAACCGACTCAAATAGCGATAGGTGGGCATCATAACTGAAACTAAGAATTTTATAAAAATAAGAGTGTAAACCATTAGGATAAGATAAAACACAACCATACGAAACGTATGTTTAATAGAGTAGTATACGGCGGACCACCAAAATAAAGTAAGGTCGATCGCAGAATTAAGTTAGGCATTAGAGTAGGATAAATCATCATTGTTAGATTAAGGTATTGTTTAAGATCACACGAAAAGAATAAATAAAATACTATTGAAATCGGAGACAACTGGTTTTTGGTTCGGTGTTCGACATAAAACAAATAATTGTGCGGACCCTGGATCCGGCGAGCACATCCTCGGCCGGATAGGTAGGTCCTTACAATGGCGCCCGAGCAGGGACACCGAATCAACACCATGCGGTAACCAAATTAAAGACTTGGTCAGTTGATGCAATAGTATTGTGAATTTCGTGTGCTCTTATTTTCGTTAGCCGAAAACTAACGAGTAGATTCGGTGAGGACAGCAGGTAGGTCTAAAAACATTGATAGAATTTTAATATTATTTAACATTTAATTGCATTTGCGCCGAGCTTTAACTCGCCTCCATTTTTTTTTTTTACCACTGTAGCAAAAGAGCCTACTGGTACAACGGGAGGTCAAAGTCAACGGTGTGGGGTTTGCATTAATTAAAGCAGCGTAATATTACAAAATAACACTCTAATATATTACAACGACGTTAGGATTTAGTTGCCATTTTTGAAAATAAATTTTTTTGAATTTTACTAAATATTTTGAATCAGAACCAAAGAAGGGTTCGAGAAGGTCTGATTTGCCAGAAGTAGGCAATTAGAGAAGTTAGATAGGGAAAAAAAATATAATAATAGAAATAACTAAAACTTAAATAACAAAACTTACATGAATTTCAAATTAGGCGCATGAGTTTGAGTGCCCGATTTTATATTTAGGAATATTTTGGTTAAATTGATTTGTTTTGAAAATTTTAAAGGACCGCGTAGCTATCCTTATGCGTGACGTCTGGTTTGTTTTGAGAAGAAAACGCAGTACAAATAATTGCGTATATAACCGCAAGATGCTGTATTAAAGCAAGTAAAGAATGAACGATTGGGCTAAAGATAGACAGTAACTATCTCAGCCAGGTCAGACTACCAGTCAAGAACGCCGATCATGATCCAAGGTGGGCCAAGAGAACCACGATCATATAATTCCGCGACTCTGGCATCTGCACCCAAGCCATAAGCTCGTTTAGTCGTCTATTGAAGGTGGACGCTATTTCTCAATCGCGTTCTTTAAGTGAGCAAGACTGATACACTCAGGGAAATTCAGCAGGGCTGGTAAACTTAACTAGCCAACTGATACAAAGCACACAGAAAGGCGCAGATTTAGTGTCATTCTAAAAATCGAAATATTATCATAATTAATTTTTTTTTACACCTAAAAGGTGAACGCTGGTTCGCTAAGAGAACCAGCCATACAAAATTATTAAAGGCTGAATCCTAAGGGAGGTCTTACCCACTTGCAACTAAGAAAACGCCGGCCACAATTGGTTAGCCATATTCGGGAGAAAATCCATATTATTGCTTAGTATCATTTAGAAAAAAAAAAACACAATAACGGCTCACTAGACGCGAGCCAACAACTAACTTTAACTTATATTTAAATCTTAATAGGACCTGTGCAAGGTGTGGAATTTGTAAAATCAGCTGCCCTTACATTTTCCTCCGAATATAGAGGAAGTGAGCAGTCCACAACCAGCTACAACGTATACACATCCAAAATAAAAGAAAAAAAAATATACACAAAAAAAAAAAGAAAAAAAAATATATACAACCATAACGAGAAAAAAAAATAAAGAAGAAAATATTTGAAATCAACACGTCACCACCATGGTTAAGACATCATGGATCTACTCCTTACGTAAGGACGACCTGCTCGTATATGCCGATGAATTTGGTTTTAATCCAGAAGGAACTGTCGACGAGCTGCGGAAAAGATTTGCAGCTGTTACCACAGACATGGAAGAGGATCCCAAGCTACATCAACGACTGGCTGAATTAGAAATAAAACATTTCGAGAAGCGGTCCCCGTCACCACGGCCATCGGCTATTCCGATCGGTGACACACCAGCGGCATCAGAGAAAATTCAACTGGTCCAGCCCGACTCTAAACGTGAGACGTCACTCAGACCGACGGGAGCAGTGAGCAAAGACGTTACAGCTGTAGACAACACCACCACTCAGAAGTTGATACATGTACCAAATTTTACCAAGGATCGTTACCGAGATACCGCATATGGGGGTGTCATCGACCAGGTCCGACGATGGTCAGTCAGATTCGACGGCAGGCAAGATCCGTTAGGCTTTATTGAACGGATCGAAGAGTTGACCGAGGTATATGGTCTCAACGCTGAACACTTACCACGAACTATGCCGGAGTTGTTAACCGAAAGCGCGCTTATCTGGTGGCGAAATAATAAAACCACACTCGACTCTTGGAATGAATTCAAGGAAAAGTTTTTGCAGTATTTTCTACCAACGCGATTCTTTGAACGCCTCGAAGACCAGATTCGTGGCCGGATCCAGAGGCGAAATGAACGGTTTAAGGATTATAGTCTGGATCTGCTGAACCTGATGCGACACGCCAATTACCCACCGCTACAAAAATTAGAGCGAGTTTTCCGTAACTGCCGCCATGAATACCAACTATATATCAGACGGCGAGATTTTACCACTTTTGATGACTTGTTGGCCATGGCAGAGGATTATGAGACCATCCGTGGAGAAGGAAGCCCGGCCAGGGCGTCACCAGCAATAAGAGATGGCCCCGCCCTACCAGCCATCCAAGAAGCACAACAACGAGGTATGCTGACCCTACCCTCGGAAGGAACCCACGAAAGGTCGGTACGAACTTATCGAGAACGTACAGAAGCCCAACATTTAAGAACAACTTGTACCATATGTGGCCAAGTGGGTCACCTTTCCAAACACTGTTGGAACAAACAAGTGATTTTCGGCAGCGACCGCGAACAGCAGGAGAGGTTGTCTACAGAATGCGACCGATGTGGTAATCCGGGAAACGCCAACGGGCCCGCTCCAGCAGAAGGCGAGAGCGTGGCCAACCCACTGCATCCTCCACAAAACTAAACCATGACCTACAGTCCGATGGACGGCACATTCACGCGCGCGTCAAGATCGGACCCTATCTACAAAACGCGACCATTGACACCGGAGCCACCCGTAGATTCGTAAGCCAGATGCTTGGAGCTAAGCTGCAAACGCCGATGAACCGGCGGTCGATTGCATCAAACGTGCGGCTAGCCGACGGATCGGTGAGGGCTGTGTCTGAGAGCCTGACTGTTCGGATCACCCTGGGCATAAAGACCTGCGAAATGGCACTGTGGATCCTACCAGGTGTCGCAGACGATTTACTAATGGGAATGGATTTCCTCACACAAATGGGTGCTGAACTTAGCTGTGGCGGACAAACCCTCACGCTGCGACCACCAGTGCCACACATGCTGGCAGAACACGCTTGCACCAACATAAGCGACGAACCTACACCTTCACCCACAGCAGTGGATGATTTTCTCCATGAAGAACTTAAACAATTTGAAAACCTGCAGGGTACGCCTAGAGTGACGCCCCACAAAATCGTCATGTTAGACGAAAGACCGTTGAAACAGCGATACTTTCCACGGAATCCCGCAATGCAGGAGATCATAAATAAGGAAGTGGATGAACTACTGGCGAAAGGCTGCATAGAGCCCTCAAACAGCCCGCATAGCGCACCAATCGTGTTGGTTCGGAAGAAGACGGGTACGTGGCGGCTCTGTGTAGACTATAGGCAGCTGAACGCGAAATCTGTACCTGACGCTTACCCGCTGCCCCGGATACATCACATTCTGGATCGGCTGCGCAATGCCCGATTTATAAGTAGTCTTGACCTTAAAAATGGCTACTGGCAGATACCGATGGACCCCAGCAGCAAACCACTCACAGCTTTTACCGTGTCCGGACGTGGGCTTTTCCAGTGGCGCGTGATGCCGTTTGGCCTGCACTCTGCACCAGCCACTTTTCAGCGCGCACTAGACGGAGTTATCGGGCCAGAGATGGAACCATACGCGTTCGCCTACCTCGATGACATTATTGTCACAGGAAGCACCAAAGAAGAACACTTACGCAACCTAAAGGAAGTTTTCCGCAGACTACGAGCAGCTAATCTCAAGCTCAATGTAGAAAAGTGCGAATTTTCAAGGCCGAGACAAAATATCTAGGACACGTTGTGAGCGGCGAGGGTATTCACACAGACCCCGACAAGGTAGCGGCCATCAAGATGCTCAACCCACCGACTAGCCTGAAAGAACTCAGAAGTTATTTAGGAGTTGCATCCTGGAATCGGCGTTTTGTGCCGGATTTCGCCACGATCACCCACCCTATGACACTGCTGCTAAAAAAGGGCAAGCACTGGCGTTGGGGTCCTGATCAACAAGCAGCGTTCGAGGCCCTAAAGACGAAACTCACAGAAGCCCCAGTTTTAACGTGCCCGGACTTCAGCAAAACTTTCGTCCTGCAGACCGACGCCAGCGACTACGGACTAGGAGCGGTCCTGACACAAACATTTGATGGTGTGGAGCGCGTAATAGCGTATGCGAGCCGGCATCTGGTTCAAGCCGAGAAAAACTACAGCCCCACAGAAAAGGAGTGTCTCGCGATTGTTTGGGGCATTCGAAAAATGCGGTGCTACCTCGTAGGCTATAAATTCATAGTCATTACGGACCACTTATCGTTAAAATGGTTGAACTCCATTCAGAGTCCGTCAGGCCGCATCGCACGATGGGCATTAGAGCTCCAACAGTACAACTTCGAGGTGCAGTACCGAAAAGGGAAGTTAAATGTGGTGGCCGACGCACTATCACGCCGCCCACTCGAAGACGTACTACGAACTACTAATACCACCGAGGAACCACCACGCTGTACATGGCTAGAGAGACGAAAGACCGAGGTACGCGAAAATCCTGAAAAGTTTGCAGATTATATGGAAGAGGATGGGCAACTCTACCGACACATCCCAAACCAGATTGGCGACGAAGACGCCGCCCCGTGGAAGCTGTGTGTCCCATCCTACCTGCGACAGCGTGTTCTAAACGAGAATCACGACCAGCCTAGCGCCGGACATCTGGGCGTAAGAAAAACCATCGCACGCGTCACCAAACGGTACTACTGGCCTGGCCTGTTTCGAGATGTTAGCCGATACGTGCGGCAATGCGAAAACTGTCAGCGTTATAAAACAAGCCAGCAGGCGCCAGCAGGTAAGATGTTGCTGAAGAGCCCTGGTCCGTCGTCTGCGCAGATTTCATCGGCCCACTACCACGCTCGAAACATGGAAACACCACCATTTTAGTGTTCCATGACAAGTTCAGTAAGTGGACCGAAGTCGTGCCGTTGCGCAGAGCCACCAGCGACACACTGAAAAAGGGTTTTCGAGAGCGCATACTAGCTCGTTTCGGCGCACCGAAGGTTTTCATATCGGAAAACGGCACGCAGTTCACCAGCCGCTCTTTCAAAAGGTTTATGCTTGAGATGGGCGTTAAGCAGCAATTCACGGCTCCATATACTCCACAGGAGAACCCTACGGAAAGAGCCAACAAAACGCTTAAAACCATGATAGCGCAATTTTGTCAAGAGCAGCACAAAACCTGGGATGAACAGCTACCCGAACTGACGCTGGCCATCAATACCAGCAAATCCGATGTCACGGGATACAGCCCTGCGTTTCTGGTCCAAGGCCGCGAACCCAGATTACCCTGCACCCTGTATGATGAACTGACGACCGGCACTGGCAGAGAAGCTACAACACCGTCAACACGAGCCACTCAACTACAAGAAATTTTCACTCTCGTCCGTCACAAGTTAAGTCAAGCCACGCGCGACCAGGCGCGTCACTATAATTTACGACGTCGTGAGTGGAAACCTAACGTAGGCGATAACGTTTTGGTTCGACAACACCAATTGTCCAGTGCGGTAAACAGCTTCGCAGCGAAATTGGCCCCGAAGTTCGAAGGACCCTATATCGTAGTGGGCTACACATCACCAGTCATCATACAAGTTCGCAAGAAGGGAGAAACTCGCATACGCACCGCCCACGTAAGTGAATTAAAACGCTTTTATTCTGAGGCCAACCCAACTACTTAACATTCACAAATCTCATTTTTTAGACACTTGTGGCAGCAACCACGTTAAAATACTGCATAATGTGGCAGCAACCACGGTAAAATACTGCGTATTGTGGCAGCAACCACGTTAAAATACTGCCAACATGGCAGCAACCACGTTAAAACACTGCCATCGTGGCAGCATCCACGCTTAAAAGACTGCGAAGGGCGGCAGCATCCGCGAAAATTAGAACTGCGAGAAGCGGCAGCATCCGCATTAATTTGAACTGCGAGAGAGATTGGTAATAGCAGGAAACACTGCAAGCCCGCGGCGGCAACCGCGTGAACAACAGCAGGCGGCAGCATCCGCCATATCAACTGAAAACCCGCGGCGGCAACCGCGTGAACAACAGCAGGCGGCAGCATCCGCCAAACCAACTGAAAATTCGCGGCGGCAACCGCGTGACCAACAGCAGGCGGCAGCATCCGCCAAACCAACCGAAATAAAATACGTCAGGAGTGGAAACCATCGGGCACACGAAGAATTACCGCCGAGAGAGGAGTACCCCGAGACAAACATAACCAACTGGCGGCTGTAAGCCTTACAAGCCATACGCCAGCCCATCCAGCGTGAGTACCACGCCATAGCGAGAATTCGCTTACCATGCAATCACAACGCCAATCATCGACAAATCCAATCAACAGTGGACAAGAAGGTACCTTTTACCCTTAGTTAAAACTAAAATGTAAAACATAAATTGAATAAAACTGAAAATATATTCAACCATCGGGAGTAGAATTGGTTTCATTCATACTCGTTGTAGTGAGACGTGGCAACATCATGCATAGCTCAGAGTATCGTAGCCCTCTCTAATAAAATATTTTGAAATAAATCTCATCAACCATCTTTTCACAGCGAAATGCGCCGCGAACGTAATCCCAGGCTTTAACGGTTGTCAAACGCAACAATTCAACATACACGATAAAGGTGAGTGTGAACAGGGCCATCATACAAATGTATACAAATAAATTCTGTACTGATATGGCAACTTCTCATTTAAAATAACATCGTTAAACTTTAAGCGAAAAATTATTGAAAAACTGTATAGTATAGTTAAGCCAGCGAAGGTGTCAAAGGCCAACTCATAGCAGAAAAGCTGTATAACAACAAAAAAATAACATTAAAATGCAAAACAGTGCATCGTTTCTTGTTTTTTCGAAAATATAATTTTTTTAGCCAAAAAGCCTTTGCGTGACTATTTAGAATCAAACTATGTAGAATCAGAAATCAACGTGTCCCGGGGACTTTTCGAAAAACGTTGAAAAAGTGGGACTGTCTAATATACATACATATATTCTATTTATGTTTATTTTTCTTAATTTTTTAAAATAATACACTACCTTCATGGTTAGAAATCTTGGAATAAATTTTAATACAAGCATTAAAAAGTATTAAATTTTGTAAAATTTGTAAAAAGTGTTAGTAAAAATTGATTACGAAATTCATAAATTTTTTTATTAAAATTAGTTCTACATTTTAATACAGTTAAAATATTAAAACGATAGTTATAAAGTAAATTAAGCTCAAATTTTGGCACTCGATTTGTTTTGAGTTCTAGATGGTTTAAGGGAAAAATATTTTACCACACCCTTTTTTACCGCCTGCAAATCCACAAAAATGTCATATTTTGGACGGTTTTGGTTGTATTAGACTAAAATTTTGTAATATAGCTTATATAGATACGTTCGGCAACTATACTGAAAATGGTGAAAACAAAATTTTTTTTCCGATTAGCATGAATATTCATATATGGCAGTAAGGCGGTGGCAGGACAACGTCTGTCGGAGAATATCTTTATACAATAAATTCTTTGATTTTGAAGAATTTTGGTTAATTCAAGTATTTTGTATTTTGTTAATTCAAGTTAATTTTATTTATTAAAAGCATTTTTGTTAAAAAAATTTTTTTCAGGTCCTGACTAATAATTATTTCATTAGAGAATCATCAGAATTTAATCTTTTTATTGATCTAATGAAGTATCTAAAAATTATGGTTGAGTATCCAAAGTAGCAAGCAAAATATTGCTACAAGGAAAATGTCCAGCTAGAAACAAACTAAAGAAGATGAAAGAAAAAACTCACATTCATATATATAATAACCTGTAAAATTTGTATTAAATATAACTTTTATTCTCATTTATTAAATCTACAATATTTCTTTGTTTTATTTTAAATTTATTAAATACTGCTAGAGCAATTCTATTTATTGCTACATTTTTTTATTATCCAATAATTATAACATTAGCCGAATCAGAATTCTATCTTTCTATTCAGCTAATGAAATATCTAAAAATCCTTGTCTACAGCAGCAACCAAAATATAGCTACAACAAAATCACAACAAAAATCTCCAGCTGGAAACAAAATAAACTCGGCAACCATGCACATGCAAATATGAAGCTGTAATATTTTATTTTTTATTCATAAAATTTGCAATATTTCTTCAGATATTCAAATAAGAAGAAACAGGCAAGCAGACTAAAAAAAACGATCTTTTTGCTCCCTTGTGCACGCAGCCAAAATGATCAAACTATAGAAAACAAAATGTAAACAAACTCGCACTTTTGAAGGGGTATAAAATAAATGTCCCATCGAAATACCCTATCCTGTCGATGGATGGCCAATATCGGCGAGTAAAAAATAACGAGCGACGAGTGAAATCTCTTATAGATATATACTCGTTGACCTGAGCGAGGCCAACATAAATACTTGGTTTTCGCATCAGAGCGCATCCTACAAGCGCACCGAGGTGGCACTCACCATCATCGAACAGGCCCCAGCGAACGTGCGAGCCATCTTGCCTCGGCTATACGTGCCAGCGCGCGAACCTATTGCGCCAACTCAAGCGAGATCGTCGGTGATAAAGTCCTGCGGCCGGCCACATAAGGCCCAAACGACACCGCGCCGATTACGACGCGACGATGAGTCTGACAGTGACAGCAGTTCGTCCGACAGCACCTCCAGCGGCAGCACTTCCAGCAGCAGTTCATCGAGCGGCAGCTCATCGGGTAGCACTAGCAGCACCAGCGCCACGTCGACAACCAAAAAGACCACACAGCCAGCTCCGGAACCGGATACTACGGCTACCACACAACAGCGAGAAAGCGTAATTCAACGAGGTCAGCCATCGACAGCAACCAGTACGGTTACACCACTGATGCAGCGACAGGATGACAGCCTGCAACAGTCGTCGGACAGCAGGGTCGTGCCCCAAGAGCCAACCGTCCAAACCGCAGCAATAGTCGTTCCACCAAACGATTTCGATACGCCATCAGCCCTAAGCGCCGAACAAATAGAGGCGTTAATTCAAGAGCGTCGACGTAACCAGGTACGAGGTGGACACCTAAGGTTCCTGGCTGATATAGGCAATGCGAGATACCGCATCGTCGTAAATCGTCAAGGCACCGGACACGCCACTCTACACCCCCGAAAGTGAGGAGGAGATGTAAGGAACACAATTTTTTCAAATTCTATTCCCACATGCCTTACTAAGAATTCTCTATTTTTTAGTTTACAACTGGGTCATGATACCCTACGAAATGCGGGACAAAGGCCCTGTTGAAACGTCAATTTCAGCCGCGCCACATCGAGACGGGTACCCATAAGGGACCTCGACGGCCGCGCGTCTAGAATTCCAGTCGAGGCAGCGAGGTGATAATATCATGAATAACATATTCATAATAATACCAAATACGCTAGCTATGATAAGACTTCATATTGAAATGAAATAACTTTTAATCTTAACAATAGAATAGTGTGAGGTAATAATAATCAGAATAAATATTAAATATACCCACGATATATGCGAAAAAATGGATTTAATCCAAAGAATATTATTAAGTTTTAAAGATAAGTTAGATATAAGTATTTAAATAAACATGAATTTATAAACTAAAACACTTCAGAGTTGTTAATTCAGGCAAACCCGCTTGGCGCCGCGGGTAAGGATAGTTACCACGGCCTGGCCGGGGTCATCGTTCGGTTAAGTATAGGATGAAATAAGCATCTCCTTATTCAGGTAGTTCTCTAGGCCCCGCCTCAAATGTATTGCCAACTGGGAGAATTGAAATAGTTACATACATATATTTTCTTTCTTTTCATGTGCTCATGGACAAACACACACACTCTGGGAAAAGGCCAGCCGGTACCCGCTACCAACGGCACAAACAGGCGATTTTGCGGAGAAACCAACACGAGCACTAAGAAGAGGAAGCATGGCGTGGCATGCATGCGAGGTTATAAAAGGGCAAACAACGAACAATCTTGAGCTTTTTGTCTACCTCGAGTGTTAGCGACCAGACGTCTGGCGCAGTGAACGTGAAAAGATTTTCGACTGAGAGCGTCGACAGCGGAACAACATAACCGGCAACAGTAACGCCGACAGCATAGTGACCGAAACGGCAACAGCAACACCGACCGCGCAGTAACCGCGACGGTAAGAGTGAACGTCGACAGCGAAGCGACGGCAGCAGCAACAGAGACGTCGACCGCACAGTGGCAGCGACGGTAGCAGCGAGCACGGACAGCGCACAGCAGCGGCGGCGTCAGTGAACGCGGACAGCGAAAAATAAAGATCCTGACGTGGGCGGCGGCCCAGCGGAACAACTCTTCAGTAACTATAGTATCAAATAGTTCCCCTTATGGGAATCTTTATTTAATATTTTAATTTATTATTGTTGAAATGATTCTTTTTTTTTTTTGCCGTAGAAATGTAAGAATACCTAAGCACAACATATAATTTTAAGAACATAGGAGGATACTTTTACACTCTTATTGAAGTTGCCAAGAATAAATAAGTGAAGATGCCTATCAACTAAAATAAGACGAACGTTGGGTTCCGTGGACCAGTGACGTGGAGGACAGTCAGCAATAGGGAAAATAGTAATGCCGAGGTTCCCAAAACCGTCAAGCCAGGTTCAAGAGATGAAACGACCAAAACTAGTGGACGCTTGTTTGGTGAACTCGGGGCCAGGGGTGGCCAGCCTCGTTTCTCACCAAACCTCTGGGCTACACGCTCGGAATTTACGGACGCTAGGTCGAACGTATGCAGTGGACGACGGACGGAACACTCAGTGATAGGAAGACAAGAGTAGGGTAGGGACGACTGTGGAAACGGAGGTCAGGGGTGGCCAGCCTCTGTCAACCCAGGGCGTCGAGAAAACCGGACACGACAGACACCATGATGAGCAGGGATAGAAGAACACAGGTTAGTACGTGAGGCAAACGCAAGTAGTATAGGATACAGGAGGACACAGGTGGTGAGCTTGGAGGCCAGGGAAGGCCAGCCTCTTGCTCGATCAAAGAGAACCTCGCGTCACACACTGCTTCGTTTCGGTCTCAGTGGCGGGTGAGTGGAGGCCAGGGGTGGCCAGCCCCATTCGGTACCGACCTAAGACCTGCTAGGCCATGTGTCGCCGTGAGTTTCGTCCACCGAAGGGGGGGGTTCAGTGAAGCTTAGGGCCAGGGGTGGCCAGCTCTTTGCTTCACCAAATCCCTCGAATTCAAACCCGAAAATGTAGCTACCCGAAAATATCACACCATAATCTAGCCCGACCAGAGGGTTCGTACTAGAAGGCGTACACCCTAACCACGACCACGGGACCCAACCGACTCAAATAGCGATAGGTGGGCATCATAACTGAAACTAAGAATTTTATAAAAATAAGAGTGTAAACCATTAGGATAAGATAAAACACAACCATACGAAACGTATGTTTAATAGAGTAGTATACGGCGGACCACCAAAATAAAGAAAGGTCGATCGCAGAATTAAGTTAGGTATTAGAGTAGGATAAATCATCATTGTTAGATTAAGGTATTGTTTAAGATCACATGAAAAGAATAAATAAAATACTATTGAAATCGGAGACAACTGGTTTTTGGTTCGGTGTTCGACATAAAACAAATAATTGTGCGGACCCTGGATCCGGCGAGCGCATCCTCGGCCGGATTGGTAGGTCCTTACAAACGTTTCCATTTTTTTATAACGATTCATTCCATTTTTTTTGACATATTTCATTGTTACTTGTTATTTTTTCTATTTATTATTGACTAATATTCGCCATTTTTTTAAAAAAGGGTTTTATTAAAATCGGAAATTTACAAGCTCCCCAAATTTCATCTTGACTAATAATATTTGTTGGTGTTTTCATTTCA